>CM024271.1:9338175-9351586 GCA_013621005.1 Aeschynomene evenia
GAAAAATAAACTAAGGCTGGGCCTGCTCCTCGCTAGCTCCATGGTCCTGCTCTGTCTGCTCCTCTATAATATGGGGGAAAAACATAGGGTGAGCACTGGGAAGTGACTCAGTAGAGGAAGCCGCCCCGGGTTTAATTCTAAAATAAGTGGAGCATGAATGAGTTCATTTCAGATATAAGTTTAAAATAATCTTTTCCCGAACGTCTTACCTAAGTGCGTCTTATCCATTTTAATTAGACAGTTAATATGGCATAAATAAATAAAGTCTTGTGTAGTGCACTAGTGCCCTTACACATATAAAATTGATAACTCATAAGATAACATAATACATTTAGCCAAACAACTTTATCTTGCATTAATCAATCTTTGCACTGCCCGCCTCCTGTATTCCTCCACATCACCGGCCCTAGGCATGAGCTCATCCTAAACTATGGGGAGAGGGGGGAATATTGTAAGCTCCAAACCCTTCTGAAAGAATTAGGCATAATTCTTTAGAGTTATGAAAGTTTTAATGATAACAAGGTAAGCCATAAGTATAAAATTTTACTTAAGGTTTTGCTAATATGTGCGCTAAGTGTCTCAGAGAACTTTAAATTATTGCAATTCCATGAGCAAAGACCAAGACAAAAACATCAAGTAGCCTCGAGATCAATTGATAAAATCATAGCGCCAAAAATATCAGAAAGGTGTCTCAGAAGCGCAGAAGGTGAAAACATGTTTCTGAGGAAAGAACACTGTCGCCTCAGAAGGGTCTCAGAAGACCTTGCGACTAGTAGTTCTCAGAAGGGTCTTCCCTCAGAAGGTTCCTCAGAAGTCCGTACAACTCTCAGAAAGTTGGACTCAGAAGCAACCAAGTGTCTGGACTCAAGGGATCGCAAGAGTCTCAGAAAGCTCGCTACAACTAGCTAAGGAAGTGGGAACACGCGCACTGTGCAGTTCTGAAAAGTTCCTCATTTCGCGCTGACTGTAGCAGGGAGCCGTTCTGAAAAGGACACAGCCACATAAGCAAAGTGAAAGCTTCTAATTTCGCGGCTCTTTGATGCCTATATATATGAGTTCAATTCCAGAGCAATGTGACGAAACTTTTGCGCTAAAAACTCTTATTAAACGTGCAAAAACTCTGCTGAATTGAAAATCATCTGCGAAAACTTAGAACTTTCTCAGAAAGACAATTTTACGAAATTGTTCTTCTAACTTTGCGAAAATCTTCTAGTTCATTATTGGTGTAAATCCTTACCTTGTGTAAGTTATTTCTAGAAGTCTACTAAGTGTAAAACTAGGTTTGTAACTTAGTCTTGGTAGTTGTTTTCGATCAAATCAAACTTTCGAAAAACGCTAAGTCCTTCTTTGTGTGAAGGCAGTTTTAAGTCCTCTGGTGTTTGAGGCAAAGTTCAAAGTCCTTAAGTGATTAAGGCAAGGAAGTCCTCGGTTGTGAGGCAAGGAAGTCCTTAAGTGATTAAGGCAAGGAAGTCCTCGGTTGTGAGGCAAGGAAGTCCTTAAGTGATTAAGGCAAGGAAGTCCTCTAGTGTGAGGCAAGGAAATCCACTTCGGGTTGTGAAGTGGTGGAAGTCCTTTACTTGGTAAAGGCAGTGTTGTCTGGGAAGGCACTTTAAGAAGAATATCTAAGAACTCTCAACTGAAGGTTGAGGACTGGAGTAGGTTGTTATAACCGAACCAGTATAAAATCTTTGTGTTAAGCTTTTCTCCCTCTCTTTACTTGCATAAATCTTTGAGAAAAACTCTACCACGATTTTAATTAAGAAGTCTCGTGAAAACTTTATTGATTAAAATCAGAAAGCGTTTAAGAAATTATAACTAAAGTCATTTTCTTAAGACTGCTCAGAAAGGAACTTTCTCAGAAAGACTAAGTGCTCAGATTAATCTTCTCAGAAAGCAATTTCCGCTGCAAACTCTTAATCTCCTTGAGTAAAAACGACTTTCTAAGTAAAAGTTTTAAGAAGTAATTTTTAAAACTTGCACGATTCAACCCCCCTTCTCGTGCACACATACACTTTCAATTGGCATCAGAGCTCGGTCCTTAAGGGGTTGAGCACTTCGCAGTGTCAAGGAAAAAGATCCACGAAGGGAAATATGAATTCACCAGCTGCATTCATATCAGATGGGGCTTCAATAAACAGACCTCCGATGTTTCTCGGAGACAGCTTCGACTACTGGCGTGACAGGATGACGCTGTTCATCAAGCACACCAGTCTGGACTTATGGGATAGGATCGAGAATGGAGACTATCAGCCTCTGCAGACAATTACAGAGGACGCTGTAGTTGCAACAGACGCTGAGCCAGGAGTGGCACTCCAGCACTCAGAACCTATACAAGACGAGTCCCTAAGGACGAATGGACTCAAGAAATGAAGGAGAAGATACAACTCAACTTCAAAGCCAAGTATATTCTCCTCTGTGCTTTACCCAAGGTAGAATATGACAAAATTGTGTCATGTGATACTGAACAAGAGATTTGGGAAAGACTTCACATGCTGCACGAAGGTAATGACGAAGTCAAGGAAACAAAATCTCAATGCTCGTACACAAATACGAGTCCTTTAGCATGCAGCCTGAGGAAACTATTGACAGCATGTCAATAAGATTTCTCCATATCATCAACCAGCTGAAAGTCTTGGGAAAGACTTATTCAAACGCTGAGATGGTAAGAAAAATCCTCAGAAGCCTTTCTGCAAAATGGCGTCCTAAGGTCACAGCAATCCAGGAAGCCAAGGATCTAAACCAGTTGGGTTTGGATGTACTATTTGGTTCGCTCAGAACGCATGAGATCGAACTGGAAGGGTTGCTCGGAGGACCATCTGCTTCCTCCAGACCTCAGAAGGGACTGGCTCTGAACAGTCAAGTCAGAAAGTCTTCCAAAGCTTTCAAAGCTGAAGAAGCTTCTGAGTCTGACAATGATGAAGGCTCAGAATCTGACGAAGACGACATCTCTCTCCTAGTAAAGAAAATGAAGAAAGCCTGGAGAAAGAGACCAAACAAAGGCAAGGAATTCACTCCTAAGAAAGGAAAGTCAAGCCTTCAGATGCCACATGCTTTGGATGTGGGAGAAAAGGCCACTTCAAGACGGAGTGCCCACAAAAAAAAAGGGAAGAAGAAATTCATCCCAGAAGGAAAAAGAAGGCAATGGCTGCAACCTGGAGTGATCAGAAGAGGAAGCTTCTGAAGCAGCAAGTGAGGAAGAAGAAGCTAATGTTTGCTTCATGGCAGGAACTGACTACATTCTGGAAACAGAATCTGAGTCAGAAGAGGTACCAAATTCTCCTCCTCTTTCATACTCATACGATGAGCTCTCAGAACTTTATTATGATCTTCTGAAAGACTCAAACGAGTTAGCTAACAGTTTCAGCGATCTCAAAAAATCTTTTAAAAATTTAGAAGCTGAAAATGTAAGACTAACTCAAGAAGTTCAGAACCTAAGGCTTGAGAGAGACGACTTCAAAGGTAGATATCTTGAAAGTCATGACCTGTATCAAGCATTAGAAAGTTTGTCTTCAATCACAGTAGAGAAGGCTGAAAAGGCCATGATCGAACTGCAAAAGACAAATGAACTTCTAACCTCTGACTTAGTTAAGATGGTAAATGGTGAAAAGATGCTAAGTCTTTTGCTTGGGGGTCAAAGACCCTATAAAGACAAAAGCGGTCTTGGATATGAAGAAGTCTTTGAACCACATGATCTTGATCCATTCTTAACTAAGTCACCTCGCATGTGCATTGCATGTTTTAAGAGTGGTCATGGTTCTGAAAAATGCCCTATGTTGGAAAAAGGAAAATCTCTAAGCCTCAGAAGGCTAAGAAGAAAACTCAGAAAGCAAAGCCTTCTAAGAAGACTAACCCCTCTCAGAAGGGTAAAACTTCTCAGAAAGCAAGTGCTTCTGAAAAGGGAAAACAAAAGGGTTCTGACTCTCAAAACCACAACCCTTCTAAGAAAAGAAGGCAAAAGTCCAAGAAAGCTAACAAGCAAGGACCCAACAAAGAATGGGTACCTAAATCTATTAACTTTGTGACTGCAGGTACATCATCAAGCGCTGCTCCACCACCACGATGAGCAGTGGTACCTTGACAGTGGCTGCTCGAGGCACATGACTGGAAGCAAGCACTGGTTCAGAAGCCTCAAGCCCAAGAAAGGCGGAACAGTGCGATTCGGTGATGGCGCTAAGGGAAGGTCACTGCAATCGGAGATGTTGGTAAGGATTCCTCTCACCAAATCTCAGATGTACTTTTGGTCGATGGTTTAACTCACAATCTATTAAGCATTAGTCAATTTTGTGACAAAGGCTTAAAGGTTGAGTTTTATGCCAAGTATTGTCATGTGATTAATCTCACAAATGACAAGATCGTTCTGAAAGGAAAACGTGTTGGTAACATCTATGTTATCCATCTGGATGATCTAAAGGATCAAAACGTGGAGTGCCTTGTCTCTGTCCAAGAAGACAAATGGCTATGGCATAAGAAACTTGGTCATGCCCATATGAGACTTCTTTCTGAGCTCTCTCAGAAAGGACTTGTAAAGGGCCTTCCCAGCATTAAGTATCAGAAGGATGCAACCTGCGACTTCTGTGAAAGAGGGAAACAGACCAAGGCTTCCTTTCCCAGTAAAAGTGGTATTTCTACTCAGAAACCACTGGAACTGCTCCACATGGATCTCTTTGGACCGACCAGAACGGCTTCCCTTCTGGAAAACGCTATGGTCTTGTCATAGTGGATGATTACTCCAGATTCACTTGGGTTTTCTTTCTAGCTTCTAAGGAAGAAACTTTTGAGAAGTTCAAAGCATTTGCGAAAAGAGTTTCAACTGAAAAGGATTCGCACATTCATGCCATAGATCAGATCATGGTGGTGAATTTGAGAATCATGCTTTCGAAAAGTTTTGTGAAAATCTGGGCATTGCTCACGAATTCTCATCTCCCAGAACTCCTCAACAAAATGGAGTAGCTGAGAGAAAATCGAAGCCTTCAAGAGATGGCAAGAACAATGCTCTTAGAAAGCGGACTTTCAAAAGGTTTCTGGGCTGAAGCAGTTAACACTTCATGCTACATTCAGAATCGAGTCTTTCTGAGACCAATTCTGAAAAAGACTCCTTACGAGCTATGGAAGAATAAAATACCAAACATTTCTTATTTCCATGTATTTGGTTCTTCTTGTTTTATTCTCAACACAAAGGACAAACTCTCTAAGTTTGATCCTAAGTCCGATGATGGATGCTTCCTAGGATACTCCTCAGTCTCTAAAGCTTACAGAGTATATAACAAAAGGAGTAAATGTGTTGAAGAGACAATCCATATTAAGTTCAAAGAACTTAGTAAGGACATGTCTCAGAAAGATGCAGACTTAGAAGATGAGTTTGAGAAACTCAACATCTCTTCTGAGAAAGCCAAAAAGAAAATTCTTATAGATGATGAGACTGACTTCCAACCCATGGAACAACCATCTCTATCTAAAGAAAAATCTAGTAGCATCATCGAAGCTCCAGAACCTAGAGAATCTACTTCTCCAAATGCAATGGAATTTAGATTCTCAGAAGGTCAAGCTCTGATGACTCAGAAGAGAACCTTCTGTGTCTCCTTCTCAGAACCCTACTCCTAAAGGGATTAGAGGTCAAGAGACTTGAAGAACGTCTCTCAGAATGAAGTCTTGGGTAATCCAGAACGTGGCGTAAGAACCAGAAGGAACTACACAAATCTTGCTATGGTTTCTGAACTTGAACCAGACTCCATAGAAGAGGCGTTAGATGATCCTAGCTGGGTAAATGCCATGCAGGATGAACTTGACCAATTCGAGAGAAATCAAGTTTGGAAACTAACTCAGAAGCCCAAAGGCAAGAGTGTCATTGGGACTAATGGGTGTTTCGAAACAAACTTGATGAAAACGGTCAAGTCGTGAAACAAGGCCAGATTGGTTGCTCAAGGGTACAACCAACAAGAAGGGATAGACTACGATGAAACTTTTGCTCCAGTCGCAAGATTGGAAGCTATCAGAATGTTGCTAGCTTTTGCTGCACACAAAGGTTTCAAACTCTATCAGATGGACGTTAAGTCTGCCTTCTTGAATGGATACCTTTCTGAGGAAGTTTATGTAAAACAACCCCTGGTTTTGTGAATGATGCATTCCCTGATCACGTATTTAAGCTTACAAGGCTCTCTATGGTCTGAAACAAGCTCCAGAGCTTGGTACGATAGATTGAGCTCCTTCCTGCTTAAAAACGGATTCTCAAGAGGGAAAGTGGACACAACTCTCTTTACACTCTCAGAAAACTCTGGCTTCTTGATTGTCCAGATTTATGTTGATGACATAATATTTGGCGCAACCAATGAATGCCTTTGCAAAGAATTCTCCAAGCTTATGCAAGGTGAATTCGAGATGAGCATGATGGGAGAATTAAAATTCTTCCTAGGATTGCAAATCAAGCAAGAGTCAGAAGGGACTGTTATCCACCAAGAGAAGTATACCAAAGAACTTCTGAGGAAGTTTCTGATGGATAAGGCCAAACCCATGAGCACTCCCATGCATCCCTCTCAAGTAATTGACTTGGATGAAGATGGTGAGAAAGTCTCAGAAAGCAACTATCGAGGGATGATTGGCTCACTTCTCTACTTAACTGCCTCCAGACTAGATATCCAACTCAGTGTTGGGATCTGTGCTAGATTCCAGTCTAAGCCTAAGCAATCACATTTAACTGCAGTTAAACGAATTTTACGATATTTAAGTGGAACTACTAATCTTGGTCTTTGGTACGAGAAAGGTTGTTCTTCTGATGTTGTAGGATATTGTGATGCTGACTACGCTGGAGATAGGATCGATCGCAAAAGCACAAGTGGCTGCTGCTGCTTCTTTGGAAAATGCTTGATCACTTGGTCTTGCAAGAAGCAAAATACGATCGCCCTATCAACTGCTGAGGCTGAATATGTATCTGCTGCGAATTGCTGTTCTCAGATGCTCTGGATTAAGAATCAGCTACTTGATTATCAATTAAGGTACACCAAAATTCCTATCCTCTGTGATAATACAAGTGCTATCAACTTAGCTAAGAATCCTATTCAGCATTCTCGATCCAAGCACATTGATATAAAACATCATTTTATTCGGGATCATGTTCAAAAAGGCGACATTGAACTTAAATTTGTGAATACTGAGGATCAAATCTAAAATATATTTACAAAGCCTTTACCCGAGGATCGTTTCAATGTTCTGAAAGGACTTCTCAATCTAAGACGTTTCTAAGTACTTTGGAATTAAAAACTTTTTCTTAGAAACCCCCCTTAGTCCTAGTTTAGACTCTGAGACAAACAATAGAACTAAGCTTCTGAGCTAGAAGTAAGAAAAATGCAGAAAACTCTATCTGAAAAAATTTGTTCTCAGAAGACTCATTCCTCATAAAGGAGATCTTCTGAAACATTTCTCAGAAGGAGTATTTCTCAGAAGGACCACTTCTATCAGAAGGGTACCTTCCGAGAAACAAGTTACCAACGGTAACTTTTGGATAAGCGTCAGAAACGGCCAGTTACAAGCCAGTTCTATAAATGCTCATGGCATTGTTCCATTTGAGCACTTTGCGCTTAAAACATACCAAAACTCTGCCAAATCCTCTCCTCGCTTTCCAATCTTCATCTGCTCTCTCTCTCTCTGCTATCTCTGCTCTCCGTCTTCTCTATTTCTTTTCATCTCATTCCAAACTTAAACCTTTTCTTCCTAATGGCCTCCTCCGGAGAAATTAAGGGATTAATGAGAAATAACCTTAATGAGGTATCAGAAGACATCCTCTACGAAGATGAGAAGATGCAATCCCTATTTTACAAGACCTATCTCCCACGGAATCTAGCCATGGGAAGGGTATTGCCTCTAAATGTCTACAACCAGGTGGACGAACTTCAGCTCACTTTCCTCAAGCAACCTGCATGGCCAGCCATGATGAGCTCCGAGGACATGTGCTACCCAAATGTGGTGAGAGCATTCTATTCGCAGATAGAAAGGTTCACCAACAAAGGGGTCAAGAGCACGATTGCTAATCAACAGATCCGCTTCTCCTCCTCTGACATCAACAAAATTTTCAAGACTTTAAATGGTGGTGTTGTCATCGCCGACGACCCAGAATGGGTCAAGGAGGTAGATGATTCAGAAGAAGAAGTAGTAACACTTCTAACTGGTAGCAACAGTCTACCACTCAAGGGCGTGAAGGTGCCTCATCTCACGCAAGAAGCCAGAATCATCTTCTCAGTTGTTCAACATACCCTTCTCCCTCGGATTGGAGACATGGGGAACGTTACCACCATGAATGCATGCCTATTGTACCACCTGCTGAAGAAGGAAAGAGTAGATTTTGGAAGGATGGTGCTCAACTACATGATGCACCAGGCTCATCCTAAGAGGGCTCTCACAAGTCTACCTTACGGAAGCCTTCTGACCAGAATCCTCGACCATTTCTCCTTCCCACTTGAAGACTATGAATACGTCTTCAACCACAGCAAATTCACCATGGTCACCTTCAACAACATCAAGAAGAAGAAGGTACCAGAGACGGGGGCACCTAAGAAGAAGGAGGAAGCAAAGCCTTCTAAGGAAGCTGCTGGTCCCAACCAGCCCTCTAAGGCTGAAAAAGGAAAGGAAAAGGTTTCCGATCCTTCAGAAAAGAAGAAGAAGAAGCAGAAGGTGACTCATCCTTCTCCAACAAGGGTGACCAGGAGTATGGCTTCTGAGGAAGCTCAGAAGACTCCTCAGAAGAAACCTAAGGTTGTTGAGGCTGCTGAAGACTCAGAAGAAACAACTTCTGAGCAACTCCTGACCAGAAAGAGGAAAGCACCTCCAACTCTCCAAGTTCCAGACGTGCCACCAGAAGGGAAAAAGAAATGTGGTCGTTTGGTAAAAGCTAACTCCAAAACTCCACCTTCCTTTCTTAAATCTTCTTCTACTTCAATTCCTGTTTCTGATTCTGTTGCTGGTTTTAAACCCACCAAATTTAAAACTAAACTCCTGCATTCCTTGAATTATCAGGGAAAGACTCACAAAGGAGTGGGGATAAAAACCACTAAGAAAAAGAGCCCGCCAAAGCCGACGGGTAAAGAAATTGTAGCAGTTGCTGCTACTGCCGCCACCGCCACTACTACTACTGCTGCTGCTGCTGAAGAAGAAGCAGAAGCTTCTCATCACTCCTCCCCATCTGGGAATGTCTCCCCTACCAGAGAAGATATTCAGGGGCACGGAGGAAATGTTGCTGATTCCTCTTCTGAGGAAGAAGATGCGGCAAGCTTCCGCATTGAGCATCGAACTCCAGATGCTGGAAGCTCCAAGAAAGAGCCCTAGAAGAAGCCATCTGAGGTTTCTATGGTGGAACTTTCTGAGGCAACCACAACTGAAGTTGCTAATGTGAATGATGAGTCGTTGGCTCAAACGATGCTTAATGTCCAGAAGGAACTGGATCAACCTTCTGAGACTCCAGAAGCTGCTCAGATGCAACCACAACAACAACTACAGCATGAGGAAGCCCTACCTGAACCAACTTCTGAGTTGGTCCCCTCTCTTCTGAGATCCCTTCGGAACATGAGGAAACTCATGTCTCAACACATGAAGTAGTGACAGGGACCACCAGCACTGGGCTCAGCTCAGAGGTGGGCGCTGACGCTACCATGGCTGCCGGAGTTGCAGCAGTTGAGGCCTTTGTTGCCCACAGTTCCTTAGAAGGAACTCTATCTGAGCATGACTCTCAGAAGGAACCAGCGGTTCCTCCTCTCGATCTCACAGAAGTTCCTCCTCCATCCTTTAATCAACAGGGTCCTACCTTCTCGATTACGGACTCGATGATTAGTCCTGGCTTCCAGCTGGGAAGAATGGTAGTCACACCACCCTCTGTGCAATTTCGGCCTTTCTTTGGTCGAACTGAGAAGTTGAAGTGCATTGAAGCCATACATAGTCAGATCTCAACTTTCAACCTCTCCGAAGATGCTCAGACTTCTAGTGCAATGGAGCAACCATCAGCTCGGCAACCTTCCGATCAAGACCTTGCTCTAGTTTCTGAGGACACTCAAAGGCAGCCTTCCATTGAACTTGCTGCTATTGAAGGCAAAGCTGTCCAAGAAGAAGAACTTCCTGAATATCAAAAGAGGGATATCATCGATGAAGTACTTGAGGCTGAAGTCTCTCGTCCTCCTTCATCTCAACCCTCATCTTCTCAACAGTCTTCCACTGCCTCTGAACTACCTCCAGAATGCGCTCAGAATGCGACTCAGAGCGAGATTCTCATGGAGATATGCCAGCTGCTACGCTACATTGCCAGAAGGCAGTAGTTCTAAGTCAATGATGGCGTTTATGTCTTAGCCACCCTTTTTGATGTAACAAAGGGGGAGTAGATAAATGATAAAATTTTTGTACATTGGCTATACGTAAACACTAGGCTAGGACTTAGGGGGAGCAACAACTTAGGGGGAGCCAAATATTTTGTATCTCTACAAAACCATCAATGAAAATCATTATTTTGGCATCTCATGTTTTACTTAATTTTATGCTTATTTTTTTATTTGGCATCTTTTGATTTACTTAGCCTGGTATTTCTGAATTTCATACATATATTCATCATGAATACACGCTATGTAATTGATAATCTCAAACAGTGATCATACATTGCATACTTTAACTGTTGATTATCACAGCCTTCTAAGAAAATAACGAAGCCTTCTCTAGAAAGCTAAGTTAGTTTCTAAGAAAGCAAAAGTGCATTTTGAATAAGTTGTGAACTTACTCAGAAACACTTCTGAACTTAAGCAAAATTATTATCTTAAGACTTAAGTTGTTATCATCAAAAAGGGGGAGATTGTAAGCTCCAGAACCCTTCTGAAAGAATTAGGCATAATTCTTTTAGAGTTATGAAAGTTTTAATGATAACAAGGTAAGCCATAAGTATAAAATTTTACTTAAGGTTTTGCTAATATGTGCGCTAAGTGTCTCAGAGAACTTTAAATTATTGCAATTCCATGAGCAAAGACCAAGACAAAAACATCAAGTAGCCTCGAGATCAATTGATAAAATCATAGCGCCAAAAATATCAAAAAGGTGTCTCAGAAGCGCAGAAGGTGAAAACATGTTTCTGAGGAAAGAACATTGTCGCCTCAGAAGGGTCTCAGAAGACTTTGCGACTAGTAGTTCTCAGAAGGGTCTTCCCTCAGAAGGTTCGCCTCAGAAGTCCGTACAACTCTCAGAAAGTTGGACTTAGAAGCAACCAAGTGTCTGGACTCAAGGGATCGCAAGATGTCTCAGAAAGCTCGCTACAACTAGCTAAGGAAGTGGGAACGCGCACTGTGCAGTTCTGAAAAGTTCCTCATTTCGCGCTGACTGTAGCAGGGAGCCGTTCTGAAAAGGACACAGCCACATAAGCAAAGTGAAAGCTTCTAATTTCGCGGCTCTTTGATGCCTATATATATGAGTTCAATTCCAGAGCAATGTGACGAAAATTTTGCGCTAAAAACTCTTTATTAAACGTGCAAAAACTCTGCTGAATTGAAATCATCTGCGATCTGCGAAACTTAGAACTTTCTCAGAAAGACAATTTTACGAAATTGTTCTTCTAACTTTGCGAAAATCTTCTAGTTCATTATTGGTGTAAATCCTTACCTTGTGTAAGTTATTTCTAGAAGTCTACTAAGTGTAAAACTAGGTTTGTAACTTAGTCTTGGTAGTTGTTTTCGATCAAATCAAACTTTCGAAAAACGCTAAGTCCTTCTTTGTGTGAAGGCAGTTTTAAGTCCTCTGGTGTTTGAGGCAAAGTTCAAAGTCCTTAAGTGATTAAGGCAAGGAAGTCCTCGGTTGTGAGGCAAGGAAGTCCTTAAGTGATTAAGGCAAGGAAGTCCTCTTAAGTGTGGCAGGAGTCCTCTAAGGCAAGGAAATCCACTTCGGGTTGTGAAGTGGTGGAAGTCCTTTACTTGGTAAAGGCAGTGTTGTCTGGGAAGGCACTTTAAGAAGAATATCTAAGAACTCTCAACTGAAGGTTGAGGACTGGAGTAGGTTGTTTATAACCGAACCAGTATAAAATCTTTGTGTTAAGTTTTTCTCCCTCGCTCTTTACTTGCATAAATCTTTGAGAAAAACTCTACCACGATTTTAATTAAGAAGTCTCGTAAAACTTTATTGATTAAAATCAGAAAGCGTTTAAGAAATTATAACGTAAAGTCATTTTCTTAAGACTGCTCAGAAAGGAACTTTCTCAGAAAGACTAAGTGCTCAGAAACTTAATCTTCTCAGAAAGCAATTTCCGCTGCAAACTCTTAAATCTACCATCTGAGTAAAAACGACTTTCTAAGTAAAAGTTTTAAGAAGTAATTTTTAAAACTTGCACGATTCAACCCCCCTCCCCTTCTCGTGCACACATACACTTTCAAATATCACCTTCCCTTAACAATGAGGTTGTAATGCCGAGGTTGCCATCCCTCCCTTAACAACTCTCACTGTAATGCCGAAGGCTACAACGTTTTATCTGGTATTTCACCTTCCCTTAACAATGAGGTTGTAATGCCGAGGTTGTTATTCCTCCCTTAACAACTCTCATTGTAATGCCGAAGGCTATTGCACTTTACTTTAACTTTCCGTTACATCTTAAACATGTACATAACACTATATCGTAATATAATAACTTATCATTACATCATAGCATTTAAACACACATACAACTCATAACATTACATAATGAACATACATAAATCATACGTAATATATATTATCATATAATCGTACTTTTATATTACAATAATGTATAAACATATTTTACAGCTCATATAATCAATATAAATCATGCATAAATCATATATATATCTTATTCACTTCTAACTTTGTCTTATGTAATGTTATCCTTAATTATACTCACTATTATCTTTACTATCATTATTAATACTATTATCATTACATATCATATATTATACATGTTGTTGTTCTTACTGTATTATGTTTTTATTATTATTAGGGTTAATATTTTATTATTATCTCCCTATCAATATTACTATTATTATCATATTATTATTATTTCTACCTGTTACCTACCTATTATTAACTCATATACATGCTAATAGGTATAAGTTTATGTAATAATAATATGTAATAGTAATATACACACAGATAAACTGTCTTTTATTTTTTTATATATATATATATAAATAAACAAAAACCAAGCGCGCATGCGCTGCTCGCAGCCACCATACGCATATATATATATAGAACCATAATAATAATAAATAATAAGGCACAAAAATTTCTAATGGGAAAAACGATCATCACATTAATCTCATAAAATCATCATCAATATGCATGAAAATAGAATGCCTAAACCCCTACCTCGTAGACCCTCCTATGCTATGCGTAGAGACACCCTTTTCCTTCTCACTTTCTCTCTAGCCCCACGAACGGTACAAAGATGCTTCTT
>CM024271.1:9351686-9372742 GCA_013621005.1 Aeschynomene evenia
AATGTTTATTGACATAAAAACTTTGGTGCTTTTGGATTACGAAAATTTGGATATCATCATAGGTTATTCTTGTTATTTTTGTGTAGATAGTAAACTAGCTAAGATATGGTGCTTTAAAGTTGTAAAATAAGGATGAAGTACCAAAAAGGAACACGAAAGATTTTATCGTTGACAAATTCATCCACTAAAGATGTTTTTGATAAAATAACTCATGAAAGATTGTTTAACTGTGACAAAATGCATCAGTCATATAACAAAATATTATTTGACTCGATGTCACGACTGGTGCAGTTTGTCACCCTTACACAATCATTTATGGGTTATTTTATCAAAAACATCTTTAGTGGTTGGATTTCAGAAAAAAATCCTGTGTTCCTTTTTGGTACTTCACAAAAAAAAAAATGGTAAGAGCTTGTGTTGTGTGTGATGCGTGTTAAAAAGATGTTAAAACTATGATCAATTTTTGTGTGGTGTTTTTTGGATGAGGAGAAAAACAAGTAAAATCAATTTTTACAACTGAAAATAAAATTAATTATACAATTTTTAAAATATACACATGTCTAATATTATTCTTATTTTAGTGTGATGACAGATATCACACAAAAATTTTTAAAATGTATATATCTAATATTATTCTTATTTGTATAATTAATTTCATTTGTATAATTATATTTCTACTAATATTTGTCTATTAAAAATGTGTCTATTATTTATCTATTTCTATTTAGAATTTATCTATTTTCATTTTTTATATTTCTACTAATATTTATCTATTAAAAATTTATGTAATATTAGTTAATTTTTTTCCTTTGATATCCTTATAAGAGAAAGAAAATTAGATATAAAATTAAATAAGATAGATGATATTTTATTGGTTACAAGAGATAATATTAATAAAGGTAATAATATAAGATATATTAAAATTATATATTTTAATATAAATGTGACTGTAATCATATAAATCCCCTTACGATTTCAAGAAAGAGAGGTAGAAATCATAAGATTCCTACAATTTCTACTAATATTGACTAAAATCAAGACATTTATGGAAAAAAATGTTTCTCTTACCCTATATCTAAAAATGATATTTTTTTGCATTTCAATAGAGGAAAAAATCCATCATATCTATGTCTTGGAATTTTTAGTTTGGTGTTCTAAGTATTGTGTGGTGTGCTTTGTAACAATAAGAAAAGAAAAATGCTAAATATACGTAGTATCTCTCCATCCATTTTCCACCTCATTCAAATGTTGACAACTTTTATGAATATATTTACAATTTGTCAACATTTGAATGGGTAAAAAAATGAATGGAAGGATACTGTGTTATATACCAATGACACTCCCTTCAGAAGATCAAGACAGAACTCAGAATTTCGGGAGTAACAGGTTTTAACAAATGCTCTCAATCAAACACGAGACTATAAGAAGAAACCATGAAAACTTCCTTTGTAAAATGTATTTGACTATTCATATTAACTTCCCCCTAAAACAAGATATCCTTTTTTCCACATTGTTGTTTTTCTATATCCGTTACAGAAAATGCTTCTTAAGTTACAGAAATACATTTCACAACACAAGAATGCTTCATCTGTATTCCCCCGGCAACAGGTACCCTGGCATAACTATCTTATCGGCAAACATTTTGCCAGTCTTAGGCATAACATGCCAGTGCATGGTCAAGTTAAAAGCTTTACCTCGCAAATTGCTTCCCTGGACATGGAACAAGAAGGGAAAATTAATGCCTCTAAAGAAATATGAACTAATCCACCCGAGTTATAAGCATAATAACATCCTTGAGACGGTGCGCACCTGGTCAATGAAGCGGTACTTATTTGAAGTATGAATCCAAAATTTAGCATGATCTTTAGAAGGAATAATACCATCCCATAGCGAAATCTGTAAGTAAATCGCCGTCTCAAAAGCATAAGCAAAAGGGTAATGCTATATTGACTCTCCATATGAGTATCCCATGTGGACATCCAAAAAAAAAAATTTGGCATCAACGGTCATTATTTTGGCATCACAATATTATTATTTGGCATCAAAATATGAATGTTCATCCCATACACTCTATATAGATGTCAACCTATCATTTTCCTAAGCAAAATATATGGCCTAATGTATATCAAAGCTTGATATGTGAAAGAAAGTAGAAAGGTAACATGACGCAATATTTGCAGCCAACAGGTCATGTCTTTCCGGAAAGGACCTCACAATCTACAATTTATATGTTTAAATTTCAAAGTTAATATGTGCACCCAACAGGTCATGTCTTACCTGATTTAATGTATTTTTAGAGGTTTCGTACTCAGCAGCTAAAAAGACAAAAACCTGCAAGCATAACACGAAAGAAGCAATGCTGAGACCCCAGACAACCCTGAACTCTAATTATTCAGATTTTAGAATTTATTTCAGATAAATCTAATTATTTTGAGTAAGTAATTGGAATAAAGAACCCCATGCATTATGCATCATATGCAACTATAATATTAAGCAATTTCAATACTTCTATAGAATATATTGCCATACAAAATGTTAAAAATAGAAAGGATGGGAAAAACAGAAATTTCAGGAAATGATATGAAGATAGTAGTAACACAACTTAAGATTTTTAAGAAATACATCATGATGGGAGGAAGAGCGAGCAGGAAAAATTGACTATATATGGAGATAGATGATGCATTACATCTCAATAGTCACTACTTATTAATTTTCATTGACCCCATTCCAATCTTTTCCATTATAGTTCTTACCAAATACCAAGAGCACCCTTATTTTCAGGAAGCAAAATTTCCATTGACCCCATTCCAATCTTTTCCATTATAGTTCTTACCAAATACCAAGAGCACTCTTATTTTCAGGAAGCAAAGAGGGATAAGCATGGTTATCAAACTCTCGAGTTCACTCTTAAACTCTTATGTGTTTATGAGTTTAGGTCTCTAAATCGAGTTAACTCGTTCATAAACTCTAACCTGAATAAACACGTGAGTTAACTTGGGTAAACTCTTATAAACTCGGGTAAACTCTCAAGTTTATTCTTTTGGTTAGATTTTGGACTCTCAAGTAACAACATGGAATATCATAGTATAGACTCATAATTAGACATTTTAAAATTGAAAGTATGATCTATTGACACAAATTAGCAAAATTTTTTAGGTTGTTAAGTTCATATTTATTAAATTTCTTATGATTTCCTCACCAAAAAAAAAAAAAATCTTATGATTTTAATTAATTTTTTATATTTAATGACTTACATTGGTTTTATTACATTGTAGTTACTGAAATTTTTGTATTTTGTTTTTATCACAAACTTATTTTATTGTATTTAGATGTTATAAATATTTTTTTAATTTATTTTTATGATAGTAAACTCTTACGAGTTTTTACAATTCGAGTTTATCTTGACTCCATGAGTTTAGTTAAACTCCCGAGTTTAATAGCATTGGGGATAATGACACGAAAAATAAAAAAAACCAACATGATTGTAATAAATTATGCAAATTCAAGTGAAGAACCTGTTTTGTGTTCCATGTGAAAATAGACTGCAAATCTGCTGATATATTCATTGTCATGCTGACCTGCAAGCACAGAAAGGTTTCTCACTATAGATCGAGCAATGAAAAAGACGACATGTGAATATAGGTGAAAGATTCGTTGGAGCCCCTTACTTTAACTTCAACATAGATCCCTTAAAAAAATATAAAAATAGGTGTTTAATATTATTAAATGATAAGTCTTATATTTTGCAAGAATACCTACTTTTATTAGTATTTTGCAAATGCACCCTTCCTTATTTGGGGGCTAAAAGTCTAAAACTGCAACAACTACATTGTCCGCTTCCGCGAGTACAACACCGCCCACACCACCGTGACTATCTTGAATCCAAACTCCCATTCCGAGGGTGGCACTGGATTGACCGCCCCAACGCTGCTGTCAAGTACCCCACTGATTTCGGCCTTGTTTCGGTCAACGATTCGGTTAAGGACTGGTTAACCCGCCAGACTCGGACCCTCACACTCGTGAAGGACGTGTATGTTGACATGGGGTACACGAGGGGTCTTCTCAATAGGGATCGCTCCCAAAGGTGGTGCCTTTCTTGATGGCAAGAAGCGCCCCGGCAAGATATTCACTTCCATGTCGTTTAGCTATGGAGATGCAGACGAAGATGGACTGATGGAGCACCCCATTGTTCTTTCATTCACAACTCTTCTCTAAATTTGGGAGACAACTCTTGATGCAGGTGAAATCTCTCGTAGCCATACAAAGATAGATTCTTTCTTTCTTCTATTTGTTCTTCTCTCTAGTTTAGTCTTGACGTTATACAATTTGCATTATATGGTTATTCTTTCTTGTTTGAAAAATGGGTTGACTTTGATAGGAGTTCTGTGGCTTACAGATAAATTTGTAAATGTGAGTTGATTCAGGAAAGGTGCTGGTGAAGTATACCTAGGGTTGGTTTTGCATAAAGAGATAATTCTTAATCATGTATAATTTTATAAAAGGTTGTTTTTGCAAAGTATTAATAAAAGAGAGTATTTTGGCAAAATATGAGACTGATTATCTATCACTTATTTTTATACTTTTTGAGGGATTTATGTTAGAGCCAAACTAAGGGGGTTTCAACTAATCCTTCACTCTGAATATCAGAGAGAAGACATCACAATGAGATGGTTTATGAGTTGAGTTATGACACATGATACCAAGATTATATGCAGAATGAAATTCAGAGCATATATAGAGAAATATACCCATGACATATGTTTATAGTATATATGGTAAGAGACTAAGAGTTAGACCTTTTGCAATTGCACGACAAATAGCACAGCATAGTGATAACTGATAAATATTTGGCCCTACTTGGATAACTGACTTCGAAGGAACAGAACCAACTAATATTTACAATTATTCCAGGTTGGGTTCTTGATAGAATTAGCTTCTATTTAGTTACAAAATAAATTGATAAAGCCATGAAGCTCCTTTCATGTCAAAGATTTATGCACAATGCTGAAACCATGACTATAAATCTCCTTCCCTCGAACCATGTTCTGAAAAATCTCCAATTATGAATGTGTTCTAAGGAGGGTGAGTCTTAGCACATCAGTAAGATTGCTAACTAATGACTTAAAGATTACGGGATTAGGGTTGCGTACGTCTACCATTCTCAAACCCATCAAGTGGGAAGCCTAGTGCACTAGCTGCCTTTACGGATTAGAACGCCCTAAACAGAATCTTCTACAGATTGTATAATGCCCTAAACAATCTGAACCGAATCGGTCTAAATAACACTAAGTACAGTTGACAACCTTAGGAATTGGAATAGGCAAACAGAATCTTCAATCCGTGGATTGCATGATATGATGTTGTTACCAGAGGCCCTCAAAGATAACTTAACCATACATTATGCAACAGAAGATCCATAATACTTTTTAAGAATGTAATTGTGAAACCAAGTTCTTATTCCTTTTTTTACTCCTTAATCCTAATTCCTATACAATACAGATCCTATATCAACTAAAACGAAACCCAATATATGACTCATTAACACGCTGGCACGAAA
The DNA here is from genome assembly GCA_013621005.1 of Aeschynomene evenia. Taxonomy (NCBI): domain Eukaryota; kingdom Viridiplantae; phylum Streptophyta; class Magnoliopsida; order Fabales; family Fabaceae; genus Aeschynomene; species Aeschynomene evenia. The sequence continues at coordinate 9,357,244 of CM024271.1, forward strand.
AATAAAAGAATTTGAATTCCAAGTTAAGATTAAAAGAAGAAAAGAAGAAGACGAAGAAATAAAAACGACAAATGAAATACCTCGTCGTTGCCGTTTGGCTGTTTCTGAAACCAGTTAATGTTCAATACCTATAACACGTACAACCGCATTCATAAACACACAAAATCAAAATGATATTAGGTCAAGGATTCGAATTAGAGATGGAAATTCATTGAATCACAGATCTGAGAAACAAAACGAGACAGAGAGAGAGATAGAGACCTGGACTTGCGCAGAGGGAAAGGGAGAGTTAAAGTTGTCGGAGATAGAAGCCATAGCGCACATTAGGGCGAGAATGGTTATGGCGAACGTTAGAAGAGCATTGGCTCTGTAACCGAAAGAATGCATTGTTGTTCTGATTTGTTCTTCGAATTCGAATTAGCAATAGAATGCAGTTAAATTGTTTGATGAAAAACCACACAGAAGCCACTGCTGTAGCTCGAGTAGCAGTGGTTGTTGTTGTAGTCGTGTGATGCGACTTGAGAGTTGAGACAGAACGAGCACACAGACTCGCTTGCTTGCACCCCCAATTTCACTTCTTATTTTTAGTTTTTTGTTTTTTCTTCTTCCTATGTCTTATTAGGATTTTTCCCCCAATAAAAGCTTAAAATGCATTAATTCTACAAACAAGCAAAGAGAAACAATAATTTCAACGTTATCCTGTTTTTGGATTTCTTAGGGAAAATCGTAGGATCCCTACGATTTCAGTTCAATTATTTATCTCTCTAGAAATCGTAGGATCCCTACGATTTTAGTACATTTTATAACGTTTCTAGAAATCGTAGGATCCCTACGATTTCAGCTCAAATAATTTCCATTGAAATCGTAGGATTCCTACGATTTCAAACGGCTATATAAAGGCCCCCTTCCTACGATTTCAGTTGCATTTCAGCTTCTCTCTCTACAAATCTTCCGCTTCTCTCTCTAGAATTCTTCCGCCTCTCTCTCTAATTTCTTAAAGAAATTGTATTTGAGTTGATACTAGTAGTTCCCGATGGCACAAGAAAATTTCGGAGTTACGTCACCGTTTCATATTGCACGGAAATTAGCGGCTGTGGTTAGTTATTTTTAATTTATATGTTAATAATAATATGTTTTAGTGATTATTAATTTAACTGTTAATAGTAATATTATGGTTTAGTTATATTAACTGTTAATAAAATAATTCTTTAGTTTTTATAAATTTAGTTTAGGGTTTAGTTGTTAATAATATGCTTTAGTTATTATTAATTGAATTTAATTGTTAATAAATATAATATGCTTTAGTAATTATTAATTTAATTTAACTTTTAATAATTTATGCTTTACTTATTATTAATATAATAGAATTGTTAATAATGAATTGCTTTAGTTATTATTAATATAATTTAACTATTAATAATTTATGCTTTAGTTATTATTATTATAATTTATGCTTTAGTTATTATTAATTTAATTTAACTATTAATAATTTATTTTTAGTGATTATTAATTTAATTTAACTGTTAATAGTAATATTATGTTTTAGTTATATTAACTATTAATAAATTTAATTTATAAATTTAATTTAGCTGTTAATAATATGCTTTAGTTATTATTAATTGAATTTAATTGTTAATAATAAAGAATATGCTTTAGTTATTATTAATTTAATTTAACTTTAATAATTTATGCTTTAGTTATTATTAATATAATAGAATTGTTAATAATTTATGCTTTAGTTATTATTATTATAATTTAACTATTTATAATTTATGCTTAGTTATTATTAATTTAATTTAACTGTTAATAATAATTTATAGTTTAGGATTAAGAAATTTTATTTTAGTTCTTTTAGGATTAGTTAGATTTTCAATTATATTTTAATTTTCTAATGTTTTGTAGATTTTATTAATTTTAATTTTTTAATTTTATTCGTTAGCCTCCACGTGTACTACGAGTTAGATCTTGTGGCGCATCTAGGCCGCACCCTTTATTAGAGTATCATTTACGCACAGCCGTTTTTGGGAGGTAGCACAGTTATGTCATCGTACATTCGACTGTGACTACGGTCTGGTTAGCGCTTTGGTTGAGCGTTGGCATCCAGAGACTCATACCTTCCACCTACCATATGGTGAGGCTACCATCACTCTGGAGGATGTAGCAGTGCAGCTGGGTTTACGTATTGATGGGGAGCCAGTTTCTGGTTGCATCGGTCATTGGCGAACACCACCCCGCGACATCTGGGATTATTGTCAGTCTACTCGGTGTTATCCCCCCTGTTGAGGAGCGTGACGGGAGTTCTGTTAGTATTCCTTGGTTCGAGACAGAGTTTCCAGAGTCGCAGTTAGTTCCTTCAGCATCTCCGGTGGTGATCGAGCGGCATGCCAGAGCTTACATTATGAGACTTATCGGGGGCTTTCTGTTCCCCGATAAGTCTAGTGCTCGTGTTCACCTGAAATTTCTACCTTTGCTCGAGGATTCAGAGATGTGGTCAGATGTGTTGGGGAGGCGCTGTTCTTGCCTGTTTGTATAGGACTATGTGTCGAGCGACGAAGTACACAGTGACTGACACTGGTTCTTGCTTGTCACTGCTTGTTTCTTGGGCGTACTATCGCATCCCCTCACTACGACCGGCACATTTTGATGATCTTTTCTTTCCGCTCGCTGGGAGGTACAATCTTTGTTTCATTATATCATATCTAATTTAATGTAGTACTCAGTATTGTCCTAACTATCTAATTGTGTACATATGTTTGAGTTGCTTAGGTGGGGCGGTCTCCGGTCATCTCGCGGAGATAACACTGCACGGTTGGTGCAGTATCGACGGATACTGGATTTCATCTCTATGGATGGGGTAAGTGTACATTGTGTTAAATGTTTGTTTATGTTGTATGTAACATTGTGCCATATCTTCGTCGTCATTAATCTAATGTTGAGTGAAACATTTGTGCAGTTCGATGGACACCATATTCTGACATGGACGTGATGCAGATTGTTCCGGATCATGTCCAGCAGCACTCTGTGCTGTTTCGTTCAGTTATTCCCTTGCTTTCGTTCGAGATAGTAGAGTATCATCAGCCTGATCGTGTGTTGAGGCAGTTCCACATGATGCAGCATATCCATCTCCTCCGGCTGACCTCAGCCGCGTTCATGGCATTGATGGGAGAGGACGTCCCTCGAGATGGTGGCCGAGGGAGCACAGAGATTATTATGATATATGGGGAGATCGATACGATCGTGTGTTCACTGGGATGATGACACATGATTATCGTCCTTCAGCAGAGTATCTTCAGTGGTGGTACTTGAGTCGTTTAGATATCTAGGCGGAGGTCCCCTGGCCCAGACGAGATCCCTCCAGGGTTGCCTGATGGAGTTGCCTTGGTGCAGGTCCTCAGATTCCACACCCACCAGCAGCCCCTGATAGGAGACGTGCACGCACGAGAGCACGGACGGGCACACGTCAGAGCAGACGCAGTACCCTATTGGACTGCGGATGTGGGTGACTACTTTATTCGCGCCAGACCCAGACTCAGACGCAAGTCGCAGACTCGGCCGCAGTCCCGGACTAGTACCCAGATACCACCGCAGTCCCGGTTGCCCCAGCAGTCGCATGTCGCACCGGATACGCAGACAGAGATGCACTTTGAGTCTAGGGTAGCTGCTGGAGGATCTATGTTTTTGCTGGATTATCGTCAGATTGGAGGAGTGGTCCTGGGCAGAGCTCGCGCGATGCACCTGGATCGAGCTCGCGCGATGCACCTGGATCGAGCTCGCAGGCTGCAGCAGGGGAGACAGTGATTGTTATAGGCCGACGATGGAGTCAGTGGACGATATTGGTATATCCATCACTGATGATGATCTTGATATGTTTGATGCATATCTTCGTCGACAGCTCCATAGCGGTGGCGATGTTAGTACCCCAGCACGAGGTGCTCAGTTGGACCTGAACCAGGCATCGTTTGATATTATGTCTGGTACACCTGCATCTGCGTTACATGGACCGCCACCACATCTAGAGCCACATCCAGAGCCACAGCCACAGCCACAGCCACAGCCACAGCAGAGCCACAGAGCCACAGCCACAGCCACAGCCACAGCCACAGCCACCTGATCAGGGTCGACCTAGGCGCCAGATCAGGCGGCGTACTTGTCTCACGGGCTCACATATTGTACCACATCCGACGAGGGATAGAGGCGATTGATTTTTATTTTGTTTTATATGTATTTGTATTTATTTAGGTTACAGACTTATTGTATTTGTATTTGATTTTTTATTTTAGTACCTTTCATTAGAGACCATTAGAGACTTTACATATTTGTATTTGATTTGTATTAATTTTATTATATGTTTACTTTTTGTATTTTTATTTTTATTTAATGCACACAAACGTTACCAAATCGTTGGAATCCTACGAATTTTATGCACACAAAACGTTTACAAATCGCAAACAATGCTACGATTTCAGTACACAGGAAAGTTAAGAAAATCGCAGCAATCCTACGATAATAATGCATATAAAACGTTAAGAAATCGCAGCAATCCTACGATTTCAATTAAGTACTACTTTTATAAATAACACAACTCAGATGTTAGGATTGCACACTTCACTATTAATCATGAATTTTTCTCCCCCCATAGAACCTATTCCTTACAATGTAACGGTGGTATGGATAAGATCGGAAATTGAAGAAAAAACTGTAAGTATTTTTTCATATATTAATTAAATACAAAATTCAGTTAAACATTTGAAAATTTGTGTTAATTTGTAGGAACTTACACCGCATTTGCACAAAATATCGAAGACGATTACCTAGTCAAATCAAATTGAAAACTCCGTCGGAAAAGAATGGCAATAAAATGTGCAAAAAGAGGTGACAAGGTATGGTTCACAGACGGTTGGAAGGATTTTGTACAACATTTTTCAATGTGTTATGGTTACACGGTATGGCTCCACTATGATGAAAAAATACATTTGACGTTGAGATATTTGACGAAATGAGGTTAAAGTCTCGTACGACTCTGAAGGAGATGAAGGAGACAATAGTTTAGCTGACGACTAACTTAGTTGTATGTTTCGTCCTAAAATATGGTTTATTCCGTTTTTTTAATTTCGGTTCTATCACTAGTTTTTTAAATTGTACGTTATATTCGAATTAATGTATTTAATTTCTATGGTTTAATATCTACGTTAAACTTCGATTAAATGTAGAGCAAAAGGAATAATAGACAACAAATAAAAGTAAAACTGCAAACAAACATCATAAGAAGTATCAACAACCACAGTGGACAAATATCACAAGTCATCTAAGAAGGACCAGCAGAAGATGATGCCCGCAGAGTTGGGCATGTCTTGCGAGTATGACCAGGATTTCTGCATATCCCACAACGTTTTGGATGATTTTCCTCTGTCTCGTCCATGCCGTTTCGAATCCTGGTGGATACAGGACATCCTCTGTTGCCCTACGAAGAGCTGGATCTGGCCGGATGTATGCACCATCGTACTGTGGCCAGAAATATTGATCGGGAATGGCAGTAAAGTCGTGTCGATACAACATTGAACACCATCCATGCTGTACATTGGTGGGTATAGGTACCCCACTGCACACGAGCATCAGCACATGCAGCTAAGCGTGACAACAAGGATAATGTAGCGCTGAAAACTCCCACAATCACATGTTCTGTTATGAAGGTTGACCCTATAAGTGTGACCGGTCTCGATCTCAGACACCATAAAAGAAACATTATCTCTGGTCAGAGCAGTCACTGTCATACGACCGATCTTCTGGCTAGACTCCTGGATCGCCCTCAAAAGATGTTGTGACCACCTATGACCACCCGCAATCTGTCCTTGTGCTTCTCTTCCTTTTTTGACAAATAAATGTGCCAACGATAATATGTCGCTTGGACAATAGCAGTGATAGGTAGATTGCGGGTTCCCTTCATTACAGCATTGATGCATTCAGAAAGATTTGTAGTCATGTGTCCAAACCTGTGACATTTGAAGAATGTTGATGACATATTCAGTAAAATAATCGAAAACAATGCAACAATATTCCTTATTAATAAATGTTATACCTGCGACCCTCATCAGCATATTGCGCCCACTTAGACCGAGGAATACGGTCCACCCAAGTACACATAGCTGCACTCTCATCCCTCAATTGTGAGAAGTAATATAAAAAATCTCGCTCAGACTTTGCGTATGCAGCATTGGTCAGTATTCTCTTTGCATCTTTGTTCTTAAATTGCAGCGCAAAGTTAGCCACAATGTGTCGAATGCAATAAGCATGATATGCTCTCGGAGGTTGCCATCCACTTCCTTCTGCATTCAAAGAAGATTTTATAGCACCGTGACGGTCAGAAATAACCAAAATACCATCCTGTGGGTGACATGTTGTCGTAATAAAGTCAGAAAAAATGACCATGCTTCCCGTGTTTCTCCTTCAACCAAGGCAAACGCAACAAGCAATATGTTTGAATTCCCATCTTGGGCAATTGCCATCAACAAACCCCGTGATATTTGTCATAGAGATGGGTCCATCAATAGATATAAAAGGCTTGCACCACTTGAATGCTTCTATGCATGAAGGATAAGTCCAGAATACACGGTGAAACATTACACAACTACGATCAACCAAATTACCCACATAATAAGGTTTAGTCTGCAATGAAAATATGGTACCTAAGGAAAAGCAATATGCATTTTTGTAACATTAGCAATTCATCAGAATACCCAACAAATATCAAATATGTAACTTAAATCGCAAAACACACGCACAAAATATATTGTACCTGGCATGAACTGTTGAACACCCAACAACCACCTAGGGAGTTCATTGTATGACTGTTCCCAATCTCCATATATTTTTGCAATTGCTCTCTGTTTCGCAAGCCAAGCTCTCTTATATGATTTTTGAATTGAATCTTGACTCCACTGCACCTTGCAAAACTCTTACTGGAACATTAGGGTCATTCTTGACCATAGGAAAAATTAAATCACATACCACTGCGCTGTCCAGCTGAGGGTGAACCTGCAAGATTTGTTCAAAGACACAAGTATGTGGTGCAGTGTACTTTCGGACCTCCCAATTGCCTTTTTTTTTCCTATAGCTCACATGTATGCTCCAATTGCATCCATCACCAAACTTTACACATCTCCCATGATATTTAATGTGGTCAGATTCTCGGACCTTGTATTGAACACGCCTCTTTATACTATAATTCTTCACGGCATACACTGCTGATTCCTTGTCTGGAAAAATCTGACCAACGAAAAATTCAGTCTCCCCCTCTGAAGTCCCAGATTCTACTGAAGGTTGTGTAGAACTATGGGGGGCCTCTGCATCCAAATTCAAATTGGTGTAATGTTCAGGGACACCACGCATCATACTTGCGGTCCTAGACTGGTGCACATGTCCACCACGTGCTTGTGATTGCACAGGCTGAGACTGTGGGAGAACATCAGCCTCTGCAACAACCTCTTCATCACTCAGTTGTTGTAATAAAACATCCTCAGCCTGCAAATCATCATCATCATCATCTCCCCTAATATCGACTCCTTCATCAGCAACATAATCTATGTGTTGGAACTGAAGATTATTCTGAACTGGAGAAGGTTCAACATTCACTGGTTGTGCAATTTGAATTGCAAGATCAATGTGTCCATCCCCTATAAATATAGACATTCAATAGATAATACATAAAACAAAAAAAAATAATTAATCTAATAATATTATTATTATAATTTTATCAGCATTTATTAACTCCTATGTACCTCCTATATATACAATATGAAATAAAAAAATAGAATTAAACTAAACTATTGCTACAATTAAAATTAAATTATGCTAATCACCTATATTTATTTTCTACGTAATAAAATAATTTCCTAAAATAGAATTAAACTAAACTATTGCTACAATTAAAATTAAATTATGCTAACCACCTATTAATTTTCTACGTAATAAAATCATTTCCTAACATATTTCTATAAAACATTTCAAATTATAAATTTATGGTACTATATATACAATATTAAATAAAAAAATACAATTAAACTATTGCTACAATTAAAATTAATTTATGCTAACCACCTATTAATTTTCTACGTAATAAAATCATTTCCTAACATAAAACAATTCAAATTAATAAAACAATTCAAATTAATTTATGGTAACCACCTATCAATTTTCTACATTATAAAATAATTTCATAACATATTTTTATACAAAAAAAACATATCAAATTAATAAATTATACTTACCTGCTATGTCTGCGATATCATTATCATCTTCTTCATCAGAACCGACATCTCCTCCAGTAACATTTGCAGGAGCCACGGAAGGTGATGCACGTGCAGGATTTGGTACGGATCCGTGTGAGCTGATCGTGTCTTCTAACACGACAAATAGCTCTATAGCTCTAATTTCTGGAAAAGTATTGTGAGAGAAAAAAATTCTACGAATATCCCTATCGTCCCGCAATTGCTGACATCCAAACTCCACCCTACCAAGACCAATTGTAACTGGCACTCGATAGAACAATTGAGTGATTTTTTTCACGTTCTCAACTCTTAATTCTTCAACCAATTGACTCTCCAGCTCAGCAAAAGTAACTGATTCATTAAGAATGAAACCAATAGTACTGGGTGATTTGAAAATTACACTACCCCGACTATTAGTTTCAATTGATCCTTGGTGATGTATGAGTGCATAGTGTGAATTTTCAGTCATGGTTGTATGTCAAATAATGGCCAGGGATGGTCTTTTATAAACACTTTTATAACAGAAATCGTAGGAGTCCCACGATTTCACCCGAAATGAACTGAAATCGTAGGACCCCTACGATTTCAAGCCAATTCAGCCTGAAATCGTAGGGGCCCTACGATTTCAGTTCATTTCAGGTGAAATCGTGGGACTCCTACGATTTCCCCTAACAAATCCAAAAACAGGACATCGTTGGAATTATTGTTTCTCTTTGCTTGTTTGTAGAATTAATGCATTTTATGTATTTAATGGGGAAAAAATCCTCAAAATTGCAGTTAGATCAAATTTAATGCAAATCAGATGTAATTAGGAACAATCACAATCAACTCAAAATCAATTATCATCAAACAAAATCTCATCAAATACAATCACATTAAATAAAAATCAAAATCAATCAAACACAATCAGTAAATATCAATCACAATCACAGATTCATTACATTAATTATATTTGTTATTAGGTATCTATAAAATAATAACAGGGAGAACAGAACAGGGCACAACATCTATGGCGGAACAAGAAGCAGCACCCTGGTGGCATCCACCACCATCATCAATGGCAGGAGGAGCACAGCAACAACAGCAGCCACGACTCCCTGTTAGCATTCGCACCATTATCAAACACCACCACCCGAAGGTTCCAGGCGCGCCAGAGGAAACCAAACGAGAGAGGAAGTGCGGCCAAGGTTCCAGCCACCACTCGCGGCTGCCAGCACCTCCACAGATCTGAAGAAAGGAGTCATTCGCCGCCAGAGCTGCTTCCATCTCGTCCGTCAGCGTGCTAGCCTAGCCGCCGCAGCAGCCGTGCTACGACGCACCTCCGATTCTCTGCCCCATATCCTCGCAGCCACTACCGCCTTCCTCGTGACGAAACCCGTGCTCCGGTCCTTCCTTCTCTCTCTCTCTCCACCCGATCTCTCACCTTCCACCACCACCGCGGAAGCTCCATAGCAGTCGCAACCTCGCCCTCGACCCCTCTCTCTCTCTGCAACTCCCACCGCGTGCCAAGGCCTCCCTCTTCCTCTCAGCCCAGCGGCCGCGCGACAGGGGCGTCCGTCGCTCTCACACAGGCCGCTTGGACAGCCGCCGTAGCTCACCGTCCCTCCCCCCTCGCACTCGCACTCGTCTCTCGCCCTCACAGCTCCTCGTGGCGGCACACGGCCGCCACTCGCTCTCTCTCTCCCAAATGTCGCGGCGGCAGCGCCGCCTTCCCCTTATCAATGGCTGCAACCTGCTCTTCTTTCTCAAAACAGAGGATTAGGGTTTAGGTGGGGCAAATTTGGTTTTGGGACATTTTATTATTATTATTATTATTATTATTATTATTATTATTATTACTATTTCTTTTTTCAAAAAACAAACAAAATTCAAATCTTTTTTATTAAAATAAAAATAAAATTATTTTGTACTATTCAAGATCTCGTTGTGTGATTTAATCATCCTCGCGCGAGGATCGCAATTTGTGGGGTACTTGTGCTTTCTCTATTTATTATTCTTTTTAATCAAAACATTCAAAATTCCTTTCTACAATTTATTATTTCGTTGTATGAGATAATCATCATCGGGATATAAATTGTGAGGTACTTGTGCTTTCTCTGTTTATTATTCTTTTTGATCAAAATATTCACAAATCCTTCTTTACAATTTATTATTTCGTTGTATGAGATAATCATCCTCGGGATATAAATTGTGGGGTAAAATAACAATTTATTTCCTTCTCAAAAGCAAACTTTCTTTATTTCTTTAATCAAAATCAAAACAAAATCAAAAATCTTTTTTACAATTTATTATTTCGTTGTATGAGATAATCATCCTCGGATAATAGATTGTAGGGTGCTTGTGCGAATCACATCGTCCTGTACCTAAAAATATCTTTTTTCTTAAAGTAATAATTATTTCCTTTTAAATCAAAAACAATTTATTCTCTTTCAACTAACATCAAAACAAAATCACACAAAATCTCTTTACAATTTATTTCGTTGTATGAGATAATTATCCTCGAAATTTCAAATTGGTGCTTGTGCGATTCACATCGTCTTGTACCAAACCTTTTCTGAAAAACACACAACACATAAGCATTTTCTACAAGAACGGCGTTGGTTTAAGTTCCTTATTGCACCGGAGGATACGTCGGAGCAGGTTACAACCTGTCAACCCAAAATTAATTTTTAAAATCATTTCGTTCCTTTTTTATATCTTGTTTCTTTCATGTGTTTATTTTAATATCTTTAAGGGGAAATTAAATATTATTAAATTATAAATATAGATTTGCATAATTTGCTCTAGGGTAACCGTATTTATTACGGATGTATTAGGGGTGCAGTGAGATTAAATTCTCACCCTTCCCTAATCATAACTCGACTTCCGAACCTTATCTCTGAAAAGACCAGTTTTACACAAAATAAAGGTTTTCCAATTTTTCCATAATTTAAATTGGTGGCGACTCCATTTTTCTCTCTATTTTTAGTCGCGACACCTCTCGGGGACGTTGTGATAGTTTTGCGACTCCATTGGGGACCCTAGAGAGTCAAGCCTATTAGAGTAAGTTATGCAAATATTTATAATTTATAATATTTAATTTCCCCTTTACACTAACTTTTTTTTATCTCTTTTTTTCTTGTCATTGTGTTTTTTTTCTTCTCTCTTTATATGCAAACCTTGTGCTAGAATTGTTGTTTGGGTTTAAATTTCAAAAGCTCCTCACACACTGAGCACTATCACAAACACGACTATATACCCGTGCCTCAGAAACCCGTAGGACTAGAAGGTGTTTCATCGTTGACCTTGTGAGGCTTATGTTTCCCTGACAGTCGATGACTCACCGCTCAAGTTGTTACCGGAACTATGGATTGCTATCTTGTGACATTACATGTCCCTGTGGTTAATTCCATAAATTCGGGACTTTATGTGATCGATAAAGGCAACTTGGGGGCCATGATTAGGTGCCTAGATCCAACCCATCACTAGCGCAACTCTAGCACGCTACCAAAATTAGGGTATCCTTTAGTTTAACTTAACCATAGGCTCTACCTTATTTTAGGACACAAAGGAACATTCTTTTTCCCTTATCCTTTTTAATATTCATATTTGATTATGCACTATATTCTTACATGCATCTCACGCATATTACACTCACCTTTCTATCTCGCTATTAGTATTATTCTCTTTAAAAGATCTACTAATAATGTAGATAGAAAGGGCAACTCTTGGTCTTTGCTTAACATTATGTTGTCTCATACATGCACCATGCATAAAAAAAAATCATCATGCACGATCATAATCATATTCATGCATCTTCATAGTCATGTGCATTTCATTAATAACCATGCATTCGTAACAAAACATGTCATTCATAATCATGCATCATCAATAAAAATAAAAATCATCAATCTTCTTAATCGTGAACATTTCATCCAAAAGCATGCATCATGCGAAACAAAATCAATAAAAATCATGCATCTCCATAATCATAAACATTTCATTCATGATCATGCAAAAATAAATTAAAATTAAAAATACATTCATCCTCATTCATGTTCAAACATCATAATAAATGCATGCATCCTCATAATCATACATCATGACAAAAAAAAAGGATCATCTTTCCATACATTTTCATAATCAAACATTCACATGCAATTTCTCACGCCCTATTCTTATAGATGTATAAATCTTCTGATATGGGCAAAACACATCATTCTACACATGATTTACATTCATGATAAGTGCATCCACAACGTGCATTTTCATGCCACATTTCCCTCACAATAGATATATCATTCATCCATACATACACCCATAGCATACACTTTCATGACTTTTTTTTCTCACAAAGGGCATATATCATTCATCCATGCATTCATTCTATAAAAAAAAATAATACACACCCACAACATCCATTTCAATAATTCATGCATACATTTCCTCAAAAAAAATAAAATAAAAAAAATTCATGCATGCGCGCCCCATTCCGGTCTTGAATCGACGTTCTAAGAAAAACAAAAAACTTTTTTGATTGATCCAAGCAACAATATGAGACGACAAGACAAAAGAGGTGCGCAGAAAGACCAAGCGGATTTTGAAGCAAGTGAGCGACATTAAAAGAAGGTCTCTAAATTCATGGACACCATTCGTAGTCTTGATGCTCAACAACGATCAGTTGAATGGAGTCTTAAAAGCAAAGAAAACCTATTGTCGATAAGCAAGTAAAAAAATTATAAATAAAAAATAAAAGGATTTGAATTTGACTTCAATCAAATCATTCAAATAAACATGCATGCTCTTCTCACCTTGTCACCCTCCACTCCCTCTTCATATCATCTTCTTTACCGTTCCTAAAACCACCCCTTCTTCCCTTCACATAGACATACCCCATGCAGATGATTTTGAGAACCCAGGTATTGATCTTTGTACTATGATGGTCTTGATGGAAATCCAAAGATATGCAACTGATCTGCCCATGGGTTCAACATAACGACAGATGAGCAAACAACTAATCACCAAGGAAAAATTTCAATCAGCCCGACTTAATCTTTGATGAGGGCAATTTATTAATTTTTGGTGAAATAGTTGCGACACCCAAAGGAAAAGAAAGACGAACCTCGATTTGACAACAACCATTTGACCTCAAAATGTTTTGACATCGACTAAAATCGTTGAAGCAAGAAGGACCTCACGTTAAAGGAGCCAACAATGCTCGCCTATTCAAAAATAAAAAAACAAAAAACTCGCTAGACCAAAACTCAAGAAACGGTCTAGGCAAAAGTTAAAAAGAAAAAAAGAAGGCTCGCTAGACGAAAAGTTATGATTATCAGTCTAGGCAAAAATTAGAGCAAGCAAAAAGGGCTCGCTAGAAAAAAAAAAAAACTAAGATTAGCAGTCTAGGCAAAAGTTAGAGCCATAAAAAAGGCAAGCTGGATTGAAAACCCAGAAGGGCGATCTAGCAGAGGATTTCAAACGATGTCAAACTGGGGCAAATTGAGGTTCGACGACAGGAGAAAAGTCATCATAGAAGATCGAGAATCAACAATCCAGGGACAGGACATAGCATAAGAAGTATACTCTAATCATCATAGTCAAAGAGGTTGATAAATAGGTACTAAAATAAAATCTGCATGACACATAACAAACCCTAACTCCCATTCTCCTCTCATACATTTCTAAATGCAAACCCTTCATCCTACCATCTTCCATCACACTCCCTCATAACAAACCCTAACTCTCATTCTACTACATTCTTCTTCTTTCATCCATTTCTAAATCCAAACCCTTCATGTTATCATTTGTTTCACATCTCCCAGTATCTTCCATCACACATCCCTCATAACAAACCCTAACTCCCAAATTCTTCTTCTCTCACACATTTCTAATCCAAACCCTTCATTTTACCATTTGTTTCACACCTCCCATGATCTTCCACCACTAAATAACTCATCCTTCTTGAGCATGCATAATCATCAACTACATCAAGTCAAAATCAGATCTAGAAGTTCGCTAGATAGAAAATCCAAAAGGGCGGTCTAGGAAAAATTAGAAAAAAACAAAAAATAAAAGATCGCTAGATTGAAAACCCAAAAGGGCGGTCTAGGCAAAATTTAGAGCATAACAAAAAAAAAAAAAAAGCTCGCTAGATCGAAAACCTGAAAAGGCGATCTAGGCAAAAATTAGAGCGGAAAAAAAAATACTAAAAGATGCTTGCTTATAACAGACAAAAATGTCAATTCCAGAAAGATTAAAGATTCAAGGCTACGAAAAGAAGACAGAGACAATGACATACCAAATGAAAGAAACTCACTTGCTAGGAGAATCAAAGAGGAGAAAGAGCAGCAACAAAGCAGCACCCCTTGGGCCTCCCACCACCGTCGCTGGCTCGTCATCACTGCGATGACCACTCTCCCACCTTGGTCGTCATCATCATCAAGCCCCCGATCGGCAGCAACAACGACAGGGAGACAACAGCAACAATGGCAGCAGCCGTGACCAACTCTAGAGGTGAATCAGATCTGCAACGTCTTCCTCCATTGGCTCCCGTTCAAGCTCCGCCTTCTGTGGCGCCTCGCGTCCCGCTGGCCGCCACCGCGAGGAGCCTCTGTTCCCAGCCGCAAGCTCCTGTTTCTCTCTCTGCAGTTCTCGACTCGCTCTCTCACATCACTGCTCGGTCCCACACCACCCACCACAATCACCTCCATTCATCGCGACTACTACCATCCACCGAATCCAATCACCAAACAACCATCAAAGGGATCGAGCTCACAACACAGAACGTCTTGGATCAATCAATAAAAAAAAAATCTAAAAGGACAATGATCAAGTACTATATACTGGGGCAATTTTTATGGCGCCATTTGCATTTAGAGCATGTCATTCATCATAATAGGGCTGAATTTGTCGTGTCTCCAGTATCACTGCATATTACATTCACGTTACACATATCATGCATCCATGCATTCATCAAAACTGGGGCAATTGAGATGTAATTTTCGCCAGGGGAAATCTACCTCTCAGCTAAAATAGTCTCATGCCCTTTTAATCATGCATTACAAGCATTTTTCTAGATCATCTGCATAACTTGCAAGGAGATCAAGATAATTTGCCAGCATTATCATCACCACATTCAGCACACACCACATGCAACATCTTCATTTCTCAGCATCAACTTTACATTTTTTGCCTCGATCTTTACTTTTCTGCCTCGATGTTATTTTTCCTGCCTCGATGTTATTTTTCCTGCCTCG
>CM024271.1:9387324-9677151 GCA_013621005.1 Aeschynomene evenia
AAAATAGATATCTTGAAAGTACAACCTCTATCAAGCTTAGAAACAATGTCTTCTATAACTGTTGAAAAAGCCGAACTGGCTTTGATAGAATTACAAAAGACAAATGAGCTTCTCACTTCTGACTTAGTTAAGATGGTCAAGGGTGAGAAAATGATGACACTTGCTTGGTGGTCAAAGACCCTACAAGGATAAGAGTGGACTTGGTTATGAAGAAATCTTCGAACCAAATGATATTGATCCATCTTTAACTAAATCACTTCGCATGTGCATCGCATGTTTTAAAAGTGGCCATGGTTCTGAAAAATGTCCTATGTTGGATAAAGGAAAAATCTCTAAGCCTCAGAAGGCTCAAAAGAAAAATCAGAAAGCAAAGCCTTCTAAGAAGACTAACCCCTCTCAGAAGGGGAAAAACTTCTCAGAAAGCAAGTGCTTCTGAAAAGGGCAAACAAAAAGTCTTTGACTCTCAAAACCATGACCCTTCTAAGAAAAGAAGGCAAAAGTCCAAGAAAGCTAACAAGCAAGGACCCAACAAAGAATGGGTACCTAAATCTGTTAACTTTGTGACTGCAGGTACATCATCAAGCGCTGCTCCACCACCACGATGAGCAGTGGTACCTTGACAGTGGCTGCTCGAGGCACATGACTGGAAGCAAGCACTGGTTCAGAAGCCTCAAGCCCAAGAAAGGCGGAACAGTGCGATTCGGTGATGGCGCTAAGGGAAGGGTCACTGCAATCGGAGATGTTGGTAAGGATCCCTCTCACCAAATCTCAGATGTACTTTTGGTCGATGGTTTAACTCACAATCTATTAAGCATTAGTCAATTTTGTGACAAAGGCTTAAAGGTTGAGTTTTATGCCAAGTATTGTCATGTGATTAATCTCACAAATGACAAGATCGTTCTGGAAGGAAAACGTGTTGGTAACATCTATGTTATCCATCTGGATGATCTAAAGGATCAAAACGTGGAATGCCTTGTCTCTGTCCAAGAGGACAAATGGCTATGGCATAAGAAACTTGGTCATGCCCATATGAGACTTCTTTCTGAGCTCTCTCAGAAAGGACTTGTAAAGGGCCTTCCCAGCATTAAGTATCAGAAGGATGCAACCTGCGACTTCTGTGAAAGAGGGAAACAGACCAAGGCTTCCTTTCCCAGTAAAGTGGTATTTCTACTCAGAAACCACTGGAATTGCTCCACATGGATCTCTTTGGACCAACCAGAACGGCTTCCCTTTCTGGAAAACGCTATGGTCTTGTCATAGTGGATGATTACTCCAGATTCACTTGGGTTTTCTTTCTAGCCTCTAAGGAAGAAACTTTTGAGAAGTTCAAAGCATTTGCGAAAAGAGTCTCAACAGAAAAGGATTCGCACATTCATACCATAAGATCATATCATGGTGGTGAATTTGAGAATCATGCTTTCGAAAAGTTTTGCGAAAATCTGGGCATTGCTCACGAATTCTCATCTCCCAGAACTCCTCACAAAATGGAGTGGCTGAGAGAAAGAATCGAAGCCTTCAAGAAATGGCAAGAACAATGCTCTTAGAAACGGACTATCAAAAGGGTTCTGGGCTGAAGCAGTTAATACTTCATGCTATATTCAGAATCGAGTCTTTCTGAGACCAATTCTGAAAAGACACCTTACGAGCTATGGAAGAATAAGATACCAAACATTTCTTATTTCCATATATTGGTTCTTCTTGTTTTATTCTCAACACAAAGGACAAACTCTCTAAGTTTGATCCTAAGTCCGATGATGGATACTTCCTAGGATACTCCTCAGTCTCTAAAGCTTACAGAGTATATAACAAAAGGAGTAAATGTGTTGAAGAGACAATCCATATTAAGTTCAAAGAACTTAGTAAGGACATGTTTCAGAAAGATGCTAACTTAGAAGATGAGTTTGAGAAACTCAACATCACTTCTGAGAAAGCCAAAAGGAAAATTCTTATAGATGATGAGACTGATTTCCAACCCATGGAACAACCATCTCCATCTAAAGAAAATCCAGTAGCATCATTGAAGCTCCAGAACCTAGAGAATCTACTTCTCCAAATGCAATGGAACCTAGACTCTCATAAGGTCAAGCTTCTGATGACTCAGAAAGAGAACCCTCTGTGTCTCCTTCTCAGAACCCTACTCCTAAAGGATTAGAGGTTCAAGAGACTTGAAAAACGTCTCTAAGAATGAGTCTTGGGCAATCCAGAACGTGGCGTAAGAACCAGAAGGAACTATACAAATCTTGCTATGGTTTCTGAACTTGAACCAGACTCCATAGAAGAGGCGTTAGATGATCCTAGCTGGGTAAATGCCATGCAGGATGAACTTGACCAATTCGAGAGAAATCAGGTTTGGAAACTAACTCAGAAGCCCAAAGGCAAGAGTGTCATTGGGACTAAATGGGTGTTTCGAAACAAACTTGATGAGAACGGTCAAGTCGTGAGAAACAAGGCCAGATTGGTTGCTCAAGGGTACAACCAACAAGAAGGGATAGATTACGATGAAACTTTCGCTCCAGTCGCAAGATTGGAAGCAATCAGAATGTTGCTAGCTTTTGCTGCACACAAAGGTTTCAAACTCTATCAGATGGACGTTAAGTCTGCCTTCTTGAATGGATACCTTTCTGAGGAAGTTTATGTAAAACAACCCCCTGGTTTTGTGAATGATGCATTCCTGGACCATGTATTTAAGCTTACAAAGGCTCTCTATGGTCTGAAACAAGCTCCAAGAGCTTGGTACGATAGATTGAGCTCTTTCCTGCTTAAAAACGGATTCTCAAGAGGGAAAGTGGACACAACCCTCTTTACACTCTCAGAAGACTCTGGCTTCTTGATTGTCCATATTTATGTTGATGACATAATCTTTGGCGCAACCAATGAATGCCTTTGCAAAGAATTCTCCAAGCTTATGCAAGGTGAATTCGAGATGAGCATGATGGGAGAATTAAAATTCTTCCTAGGATTGCAAATCAAGCAAGAGTCAGAAGGGACAGTTATTCATCAAGAGAAGTATACCAAAGAACTTCTGAGGAAGTTTCTGATGGATAAGGCCAAACCCATGAGCACTCCCATGCATCCCTCTCAAGTAATTGACTTGGATGAAGATGGTGAGAAAGTCTCAGAAAGTAACTATCGAGGGATGATTGGCTCACTTCTCTACTTAACTGCCTCCAGACCAGATATCCAACTCAGTGTGGGGATCTGTGCTAGATTCCAGTCTAAGCCTAAGCAATCACATTTAACTGCAGTTAAACGAATTTACGATATTTAAGTGGAACTACTAATCTTGGTCTTTGGTACGAGAAAGGTTGTTCTTCTGATGTTGTAGGTTACTGTGATGCCGACTACGCTGGAGATAGGATCGATCGCAAAAGCACAAGTGGCTGCTGCTGCTTCTTTGGAAAATGCTTGATCACTTGGTCTTGCAAGAAGCAAAATACGATCGCCCTATCAACTGCTGAAGCTGAATATGTATCTGCTGCGAACTGCTGTTCTCAGATGCTCTGGATTAAGAATCAGCTACTTGATTATCAATTAAGGTACACCAAAATCCCTATCCTTTGTGATAATACAAGTGCTATCAACTTAGCTAAGAATCCTATTCAGCACTCTCGATCCAAGCACATTGATATAAAACATCATTTTATTCGGGATCATGTGCAAAAAGGCGACATTGAACTTAAATTTGTGAATACTGAGGATCAAATCTCAGATATATTTACAAAGCCTTTACCTGAGGATCGTTTTGATGTTCTGAAAGGACTTCTCAATCTAAGACGTTTCTAAGTACTTTGAAATTAAAAAACTCTCTCTTAGAAACCCCCCCTTAGTCCTAGTTTAGACTCTGAGACGAACAATAGAACTAAGCTTCTGAGCTAGAAGTAGGAAAACACAGAAAAACTCTATCTGAGAAAATTTGTTCTCAGAAGACTCATCTCTCAGAAAGGAGATCTTCTGAAACATCTCTCAGAAGGAGGGTTTCTCAGAAGGACCACCTCTCTCAGAAAGGTACCTTCCGAGAAACAAGTTACCAACGGTAACTTTTGGATAAGTGGCAGGAAACGGCTAGTTACAAGCCATGTCTATAAATACTTATGGCATTGTTTCATTTGAGCACTTTACGCTTAAAGCTTACCAAAAACTCTGCCAAATCCTCTCCTCGCTTTTCAATCTTCATCTGTTCTCACTCTCTCTCTATCTCTCTCTCTCTTGTTCTTCTCTATCTCTTCTCAAAACTCAAACCCTTCTTCCAAATGGCCTTCTCTGGAGAGATCAAGGCTTAATGAGAAACAATCTCAATGAAATATCCGAAATATTCTCTACGACAATGAGGAAATGCAGTCCCTATTCCACAAGACTTATCTTCCAAGAAATCTTGCTATGGGAAGGTACTACCTCTCAACGTATACAATCAAGTAGATGAACTTCAATTCACCTTCCTCAAGCAACCTGGATGGCCAGCCATGATGAGTTCCGAGGACGTGTGCTACCCAAATGTGGTGAGAGCATTCTATTCGCAAATAGAAAGGTTCACCAACAAAGGGGTCAAGAGCACGATTGGTGACCAACAGATCCGCTTCTCCTCCTCTGACATCAACAAAGTCTTCAAGACCTTGAATGGTGGTGCAGTCATCGCCGACGACCCAGAATGGGTCAAGGAAGTAGATGACTCAGAAGAAGAAGTAGTGACACTTCTGACTGGTAGCAACAGCCTACCACTCAAGGGGGTAAAGGTGCCTCATCTTACGCAAGAGGCCAGAATCATCTTCTCCGTTGTTCAACACACCCTTCTCCCTCGGATTGGAGACATGGGAACGTTACCACCATGGATGCATGCCTATTATACCACCTGCTGAAGAAGGAAAGAGTAGATTTTGGGAGGATGGTGCTCAACTACATGATGCACCAGGCTCATCCTAAGAGGGCTCTCACAAGTCTACCTTACGGAAGCCTTCTGACCAGAATCCTCGACCATTTCTCCTTCCCACTTGAAGACTATGAATACGTCTTCAACCACAGCAAATTCACCATGGTCACCTTCAACAACATCAAGAAGAAGAAGGTACCAGAGACGGGGGCACCTAAGAAGAAGGAGGAAGCAAAGCCTTCTAAGGGAGCTGCTGGTCCCAACCAGACCTCTAAGGCTGAGAAAGGAAAGGAAAAGGTTTCCGATCCTTCAGAAAAGAAGAAGAAGAAGCAAAAGGTGACTCATCCCTCTCCAACAAGGGTGACCAGGAGTATGGCTTCTGAGGAAGCTCAGAAGACTCCTCAGAAGAAACCTGAGGTTGTTGAGGCTGCTGAAGACTCAGAAGAAACAACTTCTGAGCAACTCCTAACCAGAAAGAGGAAAGCACCTCCAACTCTCCAAGTTCCAGACGTGCCACCAGAAGGTAAAAAGAAACGTGGTCGTTTGGTAAACGCTTACTCTAAAACTCCACCTTCATTTCTTAAATCTTCTTCTACTTCAATTCCTGTTTCTGATTCTGTTGCTGGTTTTAAACCCACCAAATTTAAAACTAAACTCCTACATTCCTTGAAATATCATGGAAAGACTCACAAAGGAGTGGGGATAAAAACCACTAAGAAACAGAGCCGCGAAGCCGACGGGTAAAGAAATTGTAGCAGTTGCTGCTACTGCTGCCACCACCGCTACTGCTACTGCTGCTGCTGTTTGAAGAAGAAGCAGAAGCTTCTCATCACTCCTCTCCCTCTGGGAATGTCTCCCCTACCAGAGAAGACATTCAAGGGCATGGAGGAAATGTTGCTGATTCTTCTTCAGAAGAAGAGGATGCAGCAAGCTTTCGCATTGAGCATCGCACTCCAGATGCTGGAAGCTCCAAGAAAGAGCCCCAGAAGAAGCCATCTGAGGTTTCTATGGTGGAACTTTCTGAGGCAACCACAACTGAAGTTGCCACTGTGAATGCTGAGTCATTGGCTCAGACGATGCTTGACGTCCAGAAGGCACTGGATCAACCTTCTGAGACTCCAGAAGCTGCTCAGATGCAACCACAACAACAACTACAGCATGAGAAGCCTTAATTGAACCAACTTCTGAGGTTGGTCTCCTCTCTTCTGAGATCCCTTTGGAACATGAGGAAACTCATGTCTCAACACATGAAGTAGTGCCAGGGACCACCAGCACTGGCTCAGCTCAGAGGTGGGCGCTGACGCTACCATGGCTGCCGGAGTTGCAGCAGTTGAGGCATTTGTTGACCACAGTTCCTTAGAAGGAACTCTATCTGAGAAGGACTCTCAGAAGGAACCAGAGGTTACTCCTCTAGATATCACAGAGGTTCCTCCTACATCCTTTGATCAACAAGGTCCCACCTTTTCGATTACGGACTCAATGATTGGTTCCGGCTTTCAGCTGGGAAGGATGGTAGTCACCCCACCCTCTGTACAATTTCGGCCCTTCTTTGGTCGAATTGAGAAGTTGAAAGGCAGTGAAGCCATCCATAGTCAGATTTCAACTTTCAGCCTCTCCGAAGATGCTCAGACTTCTGGTGCCATGGAGCAACCATCAGCTCGGCAACCCTCTGATCTAGACCTTGCTCTAGTTTCTGAGGACACTCAAAGGCAGCCTTCCATTGAACTTGCTGCTATTGAAGGCAAAGCTGTCCAAGAAGAAGAACTTCCTGAATATCAAACGAGGGATATCATCGATGAAGTACTTGAGGCTGAAGTCTCTCATCCTCCTTCATCTCAACCCTCATCTTCTCAACAGCCTTCCACTGCCTCTGACCTACCTCCAGAATGCGCTCCGAATGCGACTCAGAGCGAGATTCTCATGGAGATATGCCAGCTGCTACGCTATATTGCCAGAAGGCAGTAGTTCTAAGTCAATGATGGCGTTTATGTCTTAGCCACCCTTTTTGATGTAACAAAGGGGGAGTAGATAAATGATGATAAAATTTTTGTACATTGGCTATCGTAAACACTAGGCTAGAACTTAGGGGAGCAACAACTTAGGGGAGCCAAATATTTTGTATCTTTACAAAACCATCAATGAAAAATCATTAGTTTGGCAACTCATACTTTACTTTACTTTATGCTCATCTTTATTATTTGGCATCTCTTGATTTACTTAGCTTTGTATTTCTGAAATTCATACATATATTCATCAAGAAATACACGCTATGAAATTGATAATCTCAAACAGTAATCATATATTGCATAATTTAACTGTTGATTATCACAGCCTTCTAAGAAAATAACTAAGTCTTCTATCAGAAAGCTAAGTTAGTTTCTAAGAAAGCAAAAGTGCATTCTGAATAAGTTATGAACTTACTCAGAAACACTTCTGAACTTAAGCAAAATTATTATCTTAAGACTTAAGTTGTTATCATCAAAAAGGGGGAGATTGTAAGCTCCAGAACCCTTCTGAGAGAATTAAACATAATTCTCTTAGAGTTATAAAAGTTTTAATGATAACAAGGTAAGCCATAAGTATAAAATTTTACTTAAGGTTTTGCTAATATGTGCGCTAAGTGTCTCAGAAAGCGTTAAATTATTGCAATGCCATGAGCAAAGACCAAGACAAAACATCAAGTAGCCTCGAGATCAATTGATAAAATCATAGCGCCAAAGATATCAGAAAGGATGTCTCAGAAGCGCAGAAGGTGAAAACATGTTTCTGAGGAAAGAACATTGTCGCCTCAGAAGGGTCTCAGAAAACCTTGCGACTAGTAGTTCTCAGAAGGGTCTTCCCTCAGAAGGTTCGCCTCAGAAGTCCGTACAACTCTTAGAAGGTTGGACTCAGAAGCAACCAAGTGTCTGGACTCAAGGGATCGCAAGCAGTCTCAGAAAGCTCGCTACAACTAGCTAAGGAAGTGGGAACACGCGCACTGTGCAGTTCTGAAAAGTTCCTCATTTCGCGCTGACTGTAGCAGGGAGCCGTTCTGAAAAGGACACAGCCACATAAGCAAAGTGAAAGCTTCTAATTTCGCGGCTCTTTGATGCCTATATATATGAGTTCAATTCCAGAGCAATGTGACGAAACTCTTGCGCAAAAAACTCTTGATTAAACGTGCAAAAACTCTGTTGAATTGAAAATCATTTTGCGAAAACTTAGAACTTTCTCAGAAAGACAATTTTTACGAAATTGTTCTTCTAACTTTGCAAAATCTTCTAGTTCTGAATTGGTGTAAATTCTTACATTTGTAAGTTAAATCTAGAAGTCTACTAAGGGACAAATTAAGTTTGTAACTTAATCTTAGTAGTTGATTTTCGAAGCAAAAACAACTTTCTGAAAAACGCTAAGTCCTTCGTTGTTTGAAGGCAGTTTTAAGTCCTCTAGTGTTTGAGGCAAAGTTCAAAGTCCTTAACTGTTTAAGGCAAGGAATTCCTCTGTTGTGAGGCAAGGAAGTCCTCTGTTGGAGGCAAGGAAGTCCTCTAGTGTGAGGCAAGGAAATCCACTTCGAGTTGTGAAGTGGTGGAAGTCCTTTACTTGGTAAAGGCAGTGTTGTCTGAGAAGGCACATTAAGAAGAATATCCAAGAACTCTCAACTGAAGGTTGAGGACTGGAGTAGGTTGGTTATAACCGAACCAGTATAAAACTCTTTGTGTTAAGCTTTTCTTCCTTACTCTTTAATTGCATAAAGCTTTGAGAAAAACTTAACCACGATTTTAATTAAGAAGTCTCGTGAAAACATTACTGATTAAAATCAGAAAGCGTTTAAAAGATTATAACTTAAAGTCGTTTTCTTAAGACTGCTCAGATAGGAACTTTCTCAGAAAGACTGAGTTCTCAGAAACTTAATCTTCTCAGAAAGCTATTTCCGCTGCAAACTCTTAAATCTACCTTCTGAGTAAAAACAGCTTTCTAAGTAAAGGTTTTAAGAAGTAATTTTTAAAACTTGCACGATTCAACCCCCCCTTCTCGTGCACACATACACTTTCAAATATGAATATAAATCAGATTCAATGATATTTAGTAATTTTTAATGTTTTATGTGGGTTTAGCAATTTTTAGTGTTTGATAATTTGTAGATATTTTGTGATTTTTAGTGATTGATTAGAGATTAAATATTTTTTAAAATTTTATATTTATTTATGAATATTAGTAATGAAAAAATAGAAGGAAAAATCATATTTTAGCAATACTTAAGAATCAAATAAGAAATTAGATGCAACTAAGTTTTGATCTTATTTGTTCTTCTAAGCTTAACTTGTAAATGTCAGGATATTCAAATAGTTATAAGCGAAAACCTTAATATTTACCCTTTTTTATCTAAAAGGCAAAAATATCATTTTGGTCCTGTAACTTTTACCTGATTTTGATTTTGGTTCGGTATCTTTATTGTTTTGATTTTGGTCCTGTATCTTTGCAAACGTCAACCATTTTGATCCTCCGTCTAAACTCCGTTAGTGAGGTGCTGATGTGACACTTACGGTGCTGGCGTGGATGCCACGTGGCGCTGTGTCACGACCCAATTCGGATCGTGACCGGCACATGGGACACCGAGCCCCATGTCAGTCTTAACCTGTAATTCATACAATAATCCAACACACTAGCATACATAATATCCGAATATATATATATAACCTGGTCATAACATTCTACTTAATCCATACGTCCAAATATTTATAAAACATCATACATACTCTCAAGGAAGTCTAATAACAATAACACAACAATAGTAAGTCTTACATAGACTTATACAACATCCATCCACTATCTTAGTCCAAGGAAATCCTGT
The DNA here is from genome assembly GCA_013621005.1 of Aeschynomene evenia. Taxonomy (NCBI): domain Eukaryota; kingdom Viridiplantae; phylum Streptophyta; class Magnoliopsida; order Fabales; family Fabaceae; genus Aeschynomene; species Aeschynomene evenia. The sequence goes on from CM024271.1 coordinate 9,397,020, forward strand.
CTGTAACATTAGGAGCATACACTAGAAAGGAAATACATAGGGCCTCTACACATGAGGCTCACCAAATCTAAGAACTCGGAGGAACGGATGAACTCGTCCCTTGATCTGCACCTTGATCTGAAAACATATTGTATGAATGGGTGAGTCATACGCTCAGTGAATAAACAGGTTATAAGCAGTGTATGCAGATATATCATGAATCAATAAGCATAAAGATACACCAACACAGCAGATATATAACTCAAACGTTCTTATACAGTCTCTTTATCTTGGTAGCTTTTAATCTATGAACACCTGGAGCACGGCCCCGACTCATGTTCATAAGCAGTATGGATGTCCCGCGAGCTATGCCCCTCCTCAGACACCATACTGCGAAACCCCACGAGCTATGCCCCTCCTCAGGTTTCCATTTACGACCCCGCGAGCTATGCCCCTCCTCAGGTCGTTTTACCATCTCTTAATTCATTCAAATATTTTATCTTATTTATCGCTGTTAGTGGCACACATCATTTACAATCACAGTCTAAGTAGCTCATCAATTCATCATTACATCATCAACATCATATCATAAATCCCATCACCTTATAGACATTCAGGTAATAAGTTTGGAGTAGTGGTGAACGAATGAATTTGAGTAATTAACTTTAAAATAAGAAAACATTGAGTTAAAGTCTTGAAAATTGAGTTTTCATACTGATGTAATCGATTACAGACCTCTGTAATCGATTACCAGCTTCGAATTTCGTTCTGAAGAAAATTTTTGCGAAAATAAGCTGTCTGTAATCGATTACAAACCCGCAGTAATCGATTACAGAGTTTTGGTAATCGATTACAGTAATCGATTACCAATTCGCTGTAACCGATTACAGCCTGGGTCAGAGACGAAATTCTGCAGAAAACTTCGCGAAAATCATCCCCAAATCCACATTTTCACCACAACTCATCCAAATCAAACACAACCAACATGCAATATCAATTATATATCAACCAATCTCAGTCTCTATCAACTATCATAGCAAGATATTCACAGATTCAATCAAAATCATACATAAACTACAAATAACCCATTACTCACAAATTATTCCAAAGAGCTCCAAGACTCCACCCGGAGCTAGGATGAGTTCCCCGGAGCTTCTCTAGATGGTTGAGACCCTAGAGAACACATCACAAACCTCAATCTCTCAACAAAATCAAAAACCCCAATTAGGAACCCTAAACCCCCAAATCCGAAAATTAGAGAAACTAGACATCAATGGAGAAAAGAAATACTCTACACTTACCCACAATATACTAGATGAGCAATGGCAACTTGAATCTTGAAGATGGATGAGAGATTGAGAGAGAGGAAGATGAGAAATGAAGAAAGAAAGAAAATGGAGAAGAGAGGGAGGGAGGGTCTGCGAGAAAGAAAAGAAAAAGAGAGAAGGGAGAAAGAAAAAGAGAAAAGGAAGGGAAGGGAAAAAGAGGGGTGGGGCCCACCTGGCCCTATCTCTCTGGTGTGCACCGTGATCTCTTACTCAAGCTAACTCAGACTACCCCAAGTATTACACGCTGACATGGATGCCACGCGGTGCTGACATAGATGCCACGTGGTGCTGACATGAAAACAAGACCAAATTCACCTTGCTAGAAAAAGAAATAGGACCAAATTCAAAATTGGATAAAAGTTACATGATCAAATTCAAATAACTAAAAAAGAAAAGAGACCAAAATGAGCTTAATAAAAAAAGAAATAGGACCTGCGTAAAATTGGATGTAACAAATAATTTGTCTAATCTAGATAATATATAATGTTACTCAAATGTATTTTTAATTTGCTTGAAACACATAACTTACTTAATTGCTAGCTATAACAATTCATAATGTGACTAATAAGTTCACCGAATGTTATGTAAGATTTGACTACATCGAAAAATCAAAAATAAAAAATTGAATATTGTGCACATGAAGTATGAATATCAACTAAATACATCCAAAAAATTACTAATAAGTTCATACATGATAGCAACAAGAGTGCAAAATCAAGCTAAATAGTGTACAAATAATACGAGTACCCCATTACGAGATAAAAAAAAAGTCAAATACAAGTACTTCCAATATGATTTTAGCTTGCACACTTGTTGTTATATATGAACTTATTAATAGTTTTTTTAATGTAATTAGTTGGTGTTTATGTGCACACTAGTTAATTTTCGGATGTGGTCGAATCTTAGATAACTTTTGTTGAACTTATATTAGTCATGTTATATATTAATATTGTTATAGCAATTAAGCAAGTTATGTGTTTCAAACAAATTAAAAGCACATTTGAATAACATTATATATTGTCTAGATTAGATAGATTATTTGTTACATCCAATTTTATGTAGGTCCTATTTCATTTTTTAGTTAGCTAATTTTGGTCTTGTTTCTTCTTTAGTTAGTTGAATTTGACCCTGTAACTTTTTTAGTTAGTTGAATTTAGTCCTGTAACTTTTATCCGTTTTTAAATTTGGTCCTATTTCTTTTTCTAGGAAGGTGAATTTGGTCTTGTTTCCATATCAGTGCCACGTGACGTCCATGTCAGCACCACATGGCATCCATGTCAGCGCCACGTGGCATCCACGTCAGCACTGTTGGTGCCACATCAGCACTTCACAAATGAAGTTTAGACAGAGGACCAAAATAGTTGACGTTTGCAACGATACAAGACCAAAATAAATAAAAAAAAAAGATATCAGACCAAAATAAAAATCGAGTAAAAGTTACAAGACCAAAATATATGAATTCAAGTACAAAGAGTTGTTAGACTTTTTGATAGAGTTTCGACTTTTTGTTCAAAGTTCTTCTTAATGCTCTTGTCAAATGATGGGAATATTTATAAGAATCTAAATCCACTTCCAAATATGGAAACTTTGAACTTGACTTTAATGCTTGAACTCATGCTTCGATGCACCCATGCTTGCTTGAGCTTGCTTGCTTCGATGCGCCCGGAGGTGGCAACCAACAAGAGAACAGAACCAGCAGCAGCGGCATGAGACCATGCTCGGACAGCAGCAACGGCAATGGCGAGGCTACACCACGGAAGCCGCGGCGGCCACAGCAGTCGCAGCCTCTCTCTCTCGCCTATTCGTCTTCCTTTGGAGCGACGCCAGTGAGCCCACCACTACAGCACCAGCTCCCATGGCGGCACGTTCGCTCACCAAGCGGCAGTCGGCAGCGACTCCGGTCTCCCCCGCCTGACCACCGTACGCGCAGTAACGGCGGTGATGCAGTCTCACCCTCTGCGATCCCTGCTTCTCTCTCTTGCACCCTTGCTCTCGATCTTGATGATGTGAGGTATCTCTTGAGAAACACCTCCAAGCTATGCTCACACAACCCAAGAGGGGGGTGAATTGGTTGTGTACACTTTTTGAAAATTCTTCTTTATTATTCTAACACTTCTGCAAACCTCAAAGATTGATCAAGTCTTTGATACTTGTCAAGAATTAGTCAAAACAATAAGAATCAAAAAATGTTATTTGTGATATCAGAATTCTCAATCAAATATATGACATACACAGAAATCAATATGCCAATGATAATGATTTATTTTGCACAGCGGATTATTAATCACAAATGTCACAACACTTTAGATATCAAGCTTTCTCAACAATCAAAACAATATCAGAAATAACTCTTTCAGAAATATACCACTTTCTGAATCAACTTTCTGATCTAGCTTTCTGAACTTCCTTCAGAAATCATATCAAACTTTGTTTCAGAATCAATATGTTTCTAAACAATTATTTCACAAACAAATCAATCAACACAATACACTATGATATGTTTTTTAATTGTAATCAGAAATCTAAGCAACAATTATGCAGAGAACAAAACTCAGTTTCTTAAGAATGTGTTCTTGAGAAAACTAGTTACAGATTTCAAAATACTAATTTCTCTTTCTGTAATATGTTCTTTAAATTATTTATTTCAGATTTCAATTACCCAAATAACAAATATCATATATCAGAAAGTTAAACACATAAAGATTCCTTTAGCCTTAGTTTCTTTAACTTTCAGATTGTTGTTTCAAGTTTGTTCTTGAGATATTCAATCAGAAATAAAAAATATCAGATTATAAGCACAGTTTCTTAGCAATCAAAACAATTAATGCAAATAGTGAAAGGTAGAGAGATTGGACCAATTTTATATTGGTTCGGCCAATGTGAGCCTACATCCAGTTCTTCAATCTTTCAAAGACTGAGTTCCACTAGAAATGCACCAGAAAGCACATGTATCAATACAAAGATATATTTTGCAACCTTCTCAGGTTCGACACTCTAGAATATCCCCTTCTAAAGATTTTCACTCTCCAGATATCCCCTCCAGAAAGATTTTCCTGCCTTGAATCACACCAAGGACTTTTCAGAACCTTGCTTCTGATCACCTTTTCTATGAACGACTTCCTTGAGAAAATTGACTTCAATTATCTTCTGATCCGGTTTCTCTAAACCTCAAACTCTTTGAGCTTGATCAACTTCTGAAATCTTTAACTCCAGAAATTCCTTCTCTCTTTCAATCTTCACAATTGACTCAGAACATTATTATGATCATACATTCTTGAGCCTTCTTTTCTCTTTCTTTTTCTCTTCTAGCTCACAGCTCTTTTCTTTCTTTTTCAAATGTATCTGAGTTTCTCTCTCAGATTTCTCTTTCTTTTAAGCTCTTTCTTTTCTCTCAGATGATTTTTCTATCACACTGATCCTTTTCTCTTTTCTGTGCTATTCTGATTGTGTCATGCTTCAAATACAACTTGAGACTCATCTATTTATAGAGAGCTCTTTCAAATTGAAAATGTACAGCTGTCATTAATAGATCTAATAACTTGTCGGGAAAGCTAATATGGATAAGGTTTTATCCATTTACATTTTAAACTTAATTCCCTTTTCTAACATGTGCAAAATATAATTTTCTACTTTTCATACACATGCACTAAAAACAAATATACATCAGAACCTAATAATCAATATTCAACTTAGTTCTGACTTTGGCTTTCTCAACCAGAAACTCATTAAGTTTCTGATTAACTTTCTGAACCATGTATAAGAAACTCATTAAGTTTATGAACCATGTTCTGGACCTCTTCCAGCTTCTGAACTTCTTCCAGCTTCTGAAATTCTTCTCTTGACTTTCTCATATGTATTACAAAGATTATACATTATATAATCCTAAAACACAACTAATCCTATTAACTATGCTTCTATTACAAATATTACAATTGTTTCAATACAATACATGAAGCATCTCTCACTTACTTTCTCACAGTGGTTTCTCAATACAAAGAAGCTTTCTCATCCTATTACAATCATTTATACTATAGCTTCTCAATACAACTCACAAAGTTACATGAGTTTTGTTATTATCAAAACCAAATGAGGAATTACATTAACATGTCTCCCTCCCTCTTCGCCGGCAAACCTCGACGGTAGTAGCAGTCGCGCACCGCCGCACCGTCTCTCTCCTCTGCAACTCCGATCTCCGCCGCCGCCTCCCCCTCACTCTTCTTTCTCTGAAATGGGAGAATTATGGTAGATTGGGGTTAAGCTTTTTCTTTCTTTTTTTTTTCTCTCTTTCTGTTTCTTTTTTTTTTTTTTTTGTTATTGTTTTATGTTCCGTTTTTTTGTTCTGTTTTAGGCCCATTCCTGTTTTTTATTATTATCTTTTCAATCAAAACAAAATTCACAAATCTTTTTACAATTTATTATTTCGTTGTATGAGATAATCATCCTCGAGATAGTAAACTACGGGGTACTTGTGCAAGTTGTATCGTCTTGTACCCTAAAAATCTTTTCTTAAAATAACAATTTATTTCCTTTTCAAAAACTTTTTTTTCTTTAATCAAAATCAAAACAAAATACACAAAATCTTTTTTATATTTTATTATCTCGTTGTATGATTTAATTATCCTCGATATTTTAAAGTGTGGGATATGTAACCCCCTAGTAATTAGCTCTTAATGCTTAAGTCATCTTAGGCCAATTGTAAGGGATCACGTCCTGATTTCATATCGTGTTTTCTTTTATTTAAAATATTATACGCGGAAAATAGGCAGGAGTAAAATTTTCAAAATTCATTTACGATATAAAAGTAAGGGCTTTGCGGAATACATAATCGGTAAATAATAGCCATACAAAACACATATACTGAATAGTCTCATCAAATAAATAACTCCCAACAATCACAATCAAAGAACATAAATGGAATAGGTACTAGGCTTTATCCCATAAGCCAAATACGAGGACTTATTTGACTCCACCATAAATACATGCAAATAAATAGTTGTCGACTAACATAAGTCCGGACTTAAAACAAATAAGACAGATAACTGAAAGAAATCCATAACTGAAACGTAAAACAATGTATATAGGTCTATAAGCGGAAGACTGAAAATAAACTAAGGCTGAGCCTGCTCCTCGCTAGCTCCATGGTCCTGCTCTGTCTGCTCCTCTAAAATATGGGGGATAAACATAGGGTGAGCACTAGGAAGTGACTCAGTAGAGGAAGTCGCCCCGAGTTTAATCAAGAAATAGGTGAAACATGAATGCATTCATTTCAGGTATTAGTTTCAAAAGAATCTTTTCTCGGAACGTCTTACCTAAGTGCGTCTTGTCCATTTTAATTATACAGTTAATATGGCATAAATAAATAAGTCTTGGTGTAGTGTACTAGTGTCTCTAAACATATACAATGTATGAATCATAAGATAGCATAATACATTTAATCAAAATACTTTATCTTGCATTAATCTTTGGCACTGCCCGTCCTCCAGTACTCCTCCACATCACCGGCCCCTAGGCATGAACTCATCCTATACTATGGGGAGATGGGGTACCGTCTTCTTTTATCAATGAGGTTGTTCACCAAGGTTGCCATCCCTTGATTTACAACCTCATCAGTATCCAAAGACGAGAGTGTTTTATTATAACTGTAACTTTGTCTTTGCGTCCCTTTTGACGTCTTTGCCGTTATTAATGTCTTACAGGGTATATATATATATATATATATCATCAATAACATCACATAACAACATGTAAACATACATCATAAATCATCCAAACATATATAAATCATGCATAAATCGTATATAACATTTATATGGGTCGTAGAACGCATTAGGGTACACAAAAGGGTCAAAACAGTTAATTTTCGTAAAAAGGGGTGAGAGACAGCGTAGGACCAGCGCTAGGGCGGTCCACAGCCGCTCACGGAAGCTTCGCCGCTGGAGCGGCTCGCAGCCGCTGGGGCGGCCATGCGCGGGAGCTCTGCCGCTAGAGCGACCAAGCCTGCGGACTCCGCCGCTAGGGCGGCCCAGCACGACGGCGCCATCGCTCGAGCAATCTATGGCCGTCGGGGCGGTCGCACGTCGTCCTAGTTGCTGAACTTCGCGATTTCAAAGGTTCTTTTTTCCAAAAAGTCATTTTTAAACATCCAATTGATAAAAACTTTTCCCAAAACACCTTTAACTCATAGAAACACTTTCCCAACACTTTTAATTGGTAAAAACACTCTCTTTGAAATAACTTTTAAAAAAGGTAACCTTTTTAGGAACCATAATGGGAAAAACGAACAACAACAATAATATCAACAAACACACATCATTATGCATGAAAATACAGTGAATATAAAATGTCTAGAACCCCTACATCTCGTAGACCTCCTATGCTATGCGTAGAGACACCCATTTCCTTCTCACTTTCTCTCTAGCCCCACGAACGGTACAAAGATGACTTCTTTCAAAAATGCAAAATGGTAGAAGTGTTCTATTTGGTGAGAGGATTAAGAATATGTGATTTGTTTTGTGATTGGGTGAGAATTGGTATAGATTTGGGGTTGTGGAATGGTTATGGTTTTTGGTTTTTTGAGAGAGAGAGAGGGGGGAATGGAGGCTCAAGGATTGATGGATGCTACCAAGAGTGTTTGGAAGATTGAAATTAGGTTTTCTGAGTGGGGCTGGGGTAGGTATTATATAGGGGTATGGGCCCACCCGTGACTTAAAAATACTAAAATACTCTAAAACGTCCCAAATAATACTTCAACGCTCAATTAACTTTCAAATCTTTAAACATGAATTAAAAAACATATAGGCACATAAAGAAAATAAAATAAATAACCTATAACACTTTAATAAGGAGAAATTTATCCACTCTAACCCAATTAAATTCTAACCAAGGTCAATTACTCTTAATTTCACTTAATTAGAACTTAATAAAAATCAGGGTGTTACATACTTGTGCGAACTTCTATTAGTCAATTGTTACCAATTTGCTGACGTGACAAGTTAAGTAACATGTGGCACGCCACGTGTTAATGACATGTCATATTTGGTACGCGTGGCATGCCACATGTCGATTACACGTCATGTTGGGTTCATGTGGCATGCCACGTGGCTGTTGACGTGTCATGCCATGTTACAAAACATAACACATCATCAACATGTGGCATGCCATGTGTCACTTAACTTGTCACGTCAGCAAATTGGTAACAATTGACTAATAGAAGTTTGACCAGGGACTAAAGTGACCTACAAAATGCAATTTGAGGGACTAAAGAGTTGATTTCAAAATTTTAGGGACTAAAGTGAATCACACTTACAATTTGAGGGACGAAAGTGAACCTTTATTCGTTTAATAATTTGGAGAGTGGTGCATGGTTAGGATCATTGTAGATAAAGGGTTAGGAAGTTTAGAAGAGTTCATGCATGCATAATAGGAAATTGGATGAGTTAGTGTCATAATTAGTGTTGAATTGAGTATGTTGATGATGGATTAGAATGTTGAGGATTAGAATGTGTTGTCCCCAAGTATGTTTGAGGTGTAAGTAAGGTTTGGATCATGTTTGGATGTATAAGGATGAGTTATAATGCATGTTGGGACACTTAGAAAATAAATCAGCAATTTTGCATTCTGCCACAGGGACGGCCGCTAGCGCGTAGCATTCACGCGCTAGCGTGTGGCCAGTCGCTAGCGAGTGTGGTTTGGGTGCTAGCGACCAAGTCGCAACAGAACAACAAGTTCTGCAATTTGCCTTTTAATCCTTTGTCCCCATTTTTTAATATTTCAACTGAACCCTTCAACCTTAAGCCACCTTATAACTCCAGAAAACACTTAAACACTATCAGAAACTCATTCCTCTTCATCTTGCAAGCTTCTCAAACACACTCTCAAGTTCTAAAGCATTCCAACTACTAATTTTCACCAAATCCAAAAGTAAATCACATATCCTCAATCCTCACAAGATTCTCAACATTTCTTACCGATTAGAATCCTTAGGTAATATCTGAATCATCATCATCATCTAGGAGTTCTTGGTGAAGTGTTCATCAAGGAATTTGAAGAAAGAGAAAGGATTAGAGCTTAGTTTGGAGGTCTACAAGAGGTAGGAGTGTAATATTAATTTTATGTTTGGATATGTGTATTATTTATGGAATTAAACCGTGTGAAAATTGTAAAGTTGGACTGAGTTGGTGTTGTTCTGTTTTGTTGTTCTTGAGTGCAGAGTCTGGCTGCTCGCTAGCGGCCAACAGGGTAGTCGCTAGCAAGCGGGCATGCACTAGCGCCCATGGTCCAGTCGCTAGCGGCCATGCTTTTCTGAAAAGTTACAGAAATGCCATTTTCCGAAAATTTATGATTTTGATTCTTAGAACTGATTTCTGAAATGATTATATGTATTCATGCTTGCATAAGGTTGAATAAGAATATGATATATGTATGATAACTTGTGTGAGTTGCAGAGCCGATACGCGCGCTAGCGGCCAAATCACAGCCGCTAGGGCGTACATGTGCGCTAGCGCCCAAGTCATAGTCGCTAGGGGACGTATGAACCGCTCGGTCGCGAGCGGCCACAAGGAGCGCGCTAGCGACCAACCCGCAAAAATTCTGTAGATTCTATATGTTCTTGTATTTTGGTATTTTTACTGATTTTACCGTGCATATGAAATCTTAATTATTAAAGTATATTTATTATATATATATATATAATAGAAACAAGTGTTTACAAATGAAAATCAATGATTTATAAAAAGGATAATATCTGAATACATTTATGAGTATGTACATGCATACTTTTTTATAATTGTTGAGAATGAGTATACATGCGATATGATGAGCAAGTATGATATATGATGAGCAAGTATAATATAATATATGTGCTGAATGCATAAATAATGTATTGAAATATCATGTGAAATGATATTTTAAGTAGCTTTCTTCGACAATTGGGTTGGCAAGATAGAGGATTGACACTCCTCGGTTGTCATCACCAATTTGTGAATGAAAGTGAAAAAATCAAGGTTTTGAAAACCGGACCGGGCATCGAACCGGCCGACGAAGAGGTTCAGAGGTTCGGAGGTTCAATCGGTTTAATCGGGAGTTCAAAACGAGAACGTAAAAAAATATTAAATTCATTAAAAAATATATATAAATCCCTTATTTATAATAGTATGATTTTCTTTTATTCTTTCTTTAGTTTTTAGATGTTTGGGCTTGGGCCTGCAATTGTAAGAGTGACCCAAGGCCCTTGTAAATACCCTAATGTTATGAGCCCTTCACCTCACCTACCCCTCATTTCTCTTTCTGTCGCTTACCATCTCTGTCTCCCTTTTTATCACTTTTATGTTCATATTCAACATCAACATTTTGTTGCACCTTGTTCTTTAAATCATGTTGTTGCAGGTACCCTTAAAATTCACCCTTCATCTATTTTTCCTTATAAGCCACCAGCATCTCTGTCTTCCAATGGTGGCAAGCTTCGATGACGGTGAAGCGCAACGGAGGAGCTTGAGGGCTGAGGCTGGGTTGTGTTGTTGTTGTCAGGAGGTAGATGACAATGGGCTTGATGAGTGAGAGGAATCGAGCTATAGAGAGAGAGAGGTGTACGGGTGATTGAGTTTTTTTCAATTTTTTCCCCTTCCCAAACGGTGTCGTTTTGATTTTTTTTTTTCAAAGAAAATAAAATTGCAAGCCACCCTTGAACCGTCGGATCGCCGGTTTAGGACCGGTTAACCGGCGGTTCGCCGCGGTTCCCTCCAGGTTCCCATATATGCGGTTTTTTTGTCGGACCGGATTCCAGGTCAGTTCACGGTCCGACCGGCCGGTTAGGTCCGGTTTTCAGAACCATGAAATAAACCCCTCTTCCCCACAAATTTCTAGTAGAAACTAGATAGGTATGAGTTCATAGCTTAGGGGCCGGGAGATATGGAGGTAGATAAGAAAAGAGGGCAGTGTCATTCAAAGTAAAGAGATCATGACAGATGACACCTAACGGAATTATATTATTATATTTTAATTTGTATTTGTATGCATGATATTATTAAATGTATGTGTTTTGGATGTTAGATGCACATAGGTCACTACACTATTTTATGGGCTTATATATATAATTATATAAATATGTATATATGTACGTATGTATTAATAAAATAAGTAAGACGCACCTAGGCTGAGGTTATCTCGGGATACAGAATTTACGAACTAATAACTGAATTGAACATGACATGCTTCACTTTTTTACAATAAACCCGAGATGGTTGCCTCTACTAAGTAACTTTTAATTGCTCACCCTATTGTAGATAAATATTTTAGGTAATAAAGCATACTTGGACACAGAGACACCAGATGGACTTGAAGACGATTGCTTCTAAGCTTCCGCCCCTGTTAGCTTCTTTTCAGTTTATGTATTTTATATCATGACCGGACCTATGTTAGTCGGAACTATTATATAGTTATATTATTATTATTATTACTAACCATGTTATTGTTATATAACGTGGGAGACTATTTGCATATTTGACAGAGTGTAAGAACTAGGGAACTGCATGTAATTTATTATGTAATGCTAATACTAATGCATGATGTATTATACGATTATATGTATGACGTTGCCCTTACTTTTTAAGTATGGTATTTGCGAAATTAATTCCCACGTATGTTCACAATATTTATTTTAGAAAAGTAACATATGCTATGATGTTTAAGAGTGACACTCAAATAGTTAATCCAAAATGACTATAGCATAAAAGATTAATTATTAGGATATTACACAGGCTGACAAGTGAGAATTGACCGGTAAACAATAGTTCTATTCTTTTCAATGATCCATTTATATTAACATGAACTCATTCGAGTTGAACTGCAGGCAGAGTGATGTTAATAGCTTTCTGAGCCTCGTTTTTAATGGATGTAAGGTTCCTCTTAATCTCATAGCAAAGTCTACCTTCTATAAGACGAACAGGCAACCACATCTTCGGCTTAACATCAACAATATACGAGAGGATCGTATTAATTTCTTGAACTTGAGATTCATCATAACTTCCGTTGTTGAACTGCTGCAAAACCATCATTGCTTAAGAAATTAGCACTATATTTTCATATTGTTAGATTTTAGTAAATTTACTTTAAAAATAATTGTTTTTTGAATAATTTATATAGAAAACTTGATTTGTGTCGGACAAAAATGTTAAAAAGTGGATTCGATAGGAGTATTGTTAAATAATAAAAATAAAAGCTAATATGTTTAGCTTCCATCATAATCAATTATTTTCAAAATTTGTCACTTAAGTGAAAATGCAAAATAAACAATTTTACTTTTTCTCAACTTAATTTTTCTTAACTCAACTCCATTTTTTTAACCAAACAGGCCCTATGCGGTTTCAAAATGAGTAAACAACTTTTCTTATTGGTTCTTGTCGAAATTCATGGCATCAAAGAGAAGACTCGAGAGAAAAAGTGATTGTTGTGTAAAATTGTATATTAAATGAATGAGAAAAATTACAAAATACAACTAATATCAAGTTTTATATTGACAAACTGTAACTAATGTGTAATATCAAAAATACCTTCTAACAATTTTAATATCTTCAATCTAATATAAAGTTTTTTGGTGGACAATCTAATATCAATTTGACCCTAACAATTTTACTTGTATCAATTTGATCTTAAAAAAAATTATTGACATCAATTTGATGCTAACATTTTTAGTTTAGACATTAATTAAGTCATTACATATTTTATTTCGATATCAATTTGATCATTTTATCAAAGTGGAAATCCAACAAAACGACTAAATTAACGTTAAAATTAAAATGTTATGACTTAATTGATGTTAGAAATTGTTATGACAAAATTGATCTCAAATTGAAAATGTTTGGACAAAAAGGTTATTTAACCATTTCAAAATCTATAACTTTGTTTTCTGTTATTACACTTTGTTCAGCATCTTTCAAAATAAAACCAATGAACGGAATGAAAATTGCAGAAGGCTATGTGGAGAAAGTCAAACTACAAGACCACAAGATAATAATGTAGCTGTCAAGTTTGAAGTTTCTCTGAAATCATAACCCTAATTATATGAATTTGAGTCCCCAGTATATGATACTTTCCACTTCTAATTTGACACCAACAAAGGCCAATCACGATCCATTAAGCAGTTTAAAATGTCAGAGTTTAGAAAATAGAAGTTCAACTTTTGAAAAAATACTTATGATGCAGAAGAGTGCTTCAAACTCCAATTTATGCAATGCATATGATACTTATTTATGCTAGAGCAAGAAGAAATATAACAACAGGGGCAACAAACAAAAATCCTACCTGCACAATAGACCATTTTCCTTCAAAGAGTTGAAAATCTCCTTCAATCATCTTAAATTCAATTTCACGCCTCATACCAGAAGCAAGAGTCTCCAATTCTTTCTCATAACAATCTACAATTCCTTTAGCATTAAATTTGATCCCAAATGCCAAGTTCTGCTCTCCAATCTGTTCAGATCATGAACAACAGTAAATATAATTCGACACAAACAAGTATAAATCTCTGAAAGGCATCTTCGTATAGGAAGCCAAACGTACTGTGGCATTAAATCTGTGAAGGTTGCAACTTAGAAAAATAACTTAGCTAAAACCATGCTTGGCACACGATATAATCATACAGAGTATGATTTGGAGTTTGTACCTTGCCATTCAAATCATTTATCATCATCAAAACTAAAACTCAGTGGTATAATAAGCATAATCATCATGGCTCCTTCCATTTCTGGATGAAATGCAGCACCAACCAAGGTAAGCATAATACATAACACAAATAACATCGTTGTTAACTTACTCTGTATGTGTAGTTACTTAATGTGCATTACTGCCATGAGCATTGCTATATGTACAATGAAAAAACAGTCAAAACAGCCAATATGTTATGCACAACTAGTATTATGTAATGTGCACAACATATATTACATGTTGCACACAACATATATCACATATTGTAATGAAAGATAATGTTGCAACATGTGATATATGTTGTGCACAACATGTTATATATGGTGTTCATAATATGTAATATACGTTGTGCATATTGCGTATTATATGTTATGCACAGTCTAATGACTGTATTTGCTTTTTTTTTTTTTTTTTTGTGCACCAAGATTTTCCCTATTGCCACACACAATTAATGCCTAAACAATTTCCAACTCATCTGGGAAAGCCAAAAAACTACAGCACTAATCAAACAGTATATGTAATCATGTGCTTCCAGCTTAATGTTTAACATGTCTAAAACGAAATTCATTCACAAACATCTATTCTGAGCTTTAACACTTTTGCAGAGCAAATACTTTCAACATAATCATGTTGACCAAAGAAAGTTCTATGGTATCTACACTACTGCATGGTGGTTATGTGTGAGTGTGAAAGTAAAACACTACTGCGAGGTGGTTATGTGTGGGTGTGAAAGTAAAGCAAGTTATATTTGAGCACTTATATAATGTACGATGAAAGTACCTATGAAAATAGAAGAAAAATGACATGTAATAAACTATATTACATCAGGAGGTCTCTCTCTCTCTCTTTTCTGAATAGAAACGAAATTTATTGAGAAGGAAGTGACAGACCGAAAGATAAGATATCCTCCATCCTGAAACAAAACAAAAATTACAAAGAACCCCCAAAAATAACTCAAGAATAGCACTGAGTAAAGGCAGCCAAGACCTATGTAACTATGTAAGTGTTACAGGCGCTTCCAATCCCTGAAAATGTGTGGTCCAACGTATCAATGGATTTTATTGGGGCTCCCTAAAGCGGCTGGGAAAGACACCATCCTAGTGGTGGTGGATAGGATGTCAAAGTATGCCCACTTCTTTGCTCTATCCCACCCCTACACTGCCAAGGAGACTGCTGAGATTTTTATTAAAGGTGTTATTACCCTCCATGGCTTTCCAACTTCTATAGTTTCAGACAGAGATCGCTTATTTATGAGCTCATTCTGGGCAGAAATGTTTAAGGCAGCTGAAACCTCCCTGAAAATGAGCTCTGCTTACCATCCGAAGACCGATGGTCAGAGTGAAGCTGTTAACACCTTTACAGGGACAAAACCGAAACAGTGGCCACATTTATTGGTACAATACCAATTACCATGGGTCTATTAAAATGACTCCATTTAAGGCCCTATATGGAAGAGAACCCCCAATCCTGTTGAGAGGGGGTGGAGAAGCTACTGTAGAGGCTGTTAAAGTCCTAATGGAAGAAAGAAACAGATGTTGGACGAACTAAAATACCATTTGGAGAGGGCTCAGGGCAGGGATGAAACAATCTGCTGACAAGAGGAAGAGGGAAATGGAATATGAGGTGGGAGAAAAGGTGTTTCTCAAGATTCAGCCCTATAGGCTGAGATCCTTAGCTAAGAGGAGTAATTAGGAGCTTAGCCCAAGGTTTTATGGCCCGTTAGAGGTGGTGCAAAGGATCGGGAAGGTAGCATACCGGCTGCTGCTACTAGAGGACTCCAAGGTACACCTTGTCTTTCATGTCCCTTCTCAAGAAGAGCATTAGCCCTGGAGTTCAAACCCAGCCTTTGCCAGCAAACCCGAATGAAAATTATGAGTTGGAAGTGGAACCAGAAAGCATCATTGCTGTGAAGAAAACTGACATGGGTGACCTAGAGGTTTTGATCAAATGGAAAGACCTACCAGATTTTGAGAATTCTTCGGAAAATGCAGCATAGATTCAAGAGGCATTCCCTTCCTTTCACCTTGAGGACAAGGTGAATCTTTAAGGGGATGGTATTATATTGTTACATACATGGAGCAAGATGTGAAGCCAACTAATGAAATCAGAGGAGTAACCAAAGGAAACCAAGCAGTAAAGATATCACCTCTACCATTTCATTACAGCAGAAAGAATAAACATACGGGTAAATTAGGAAATAGGGTGGAAAAGAATATTCATGTAACAAACATGTCTAGTGGAGAGGTCGTGCATGGGGAGGACGTATATTACATTTTGATATGGAGAGAGAAAGTAGCTTTTGGGAAAGGGGTATTAGTAGCAGCAATAGAATAGAAGGTTCTCAGGCAATTTTCTAGAAAGGAATTTAGGCAGGCTTGTAGGAAAGAGGCTGGCTCTCGAAACTCAGCCCTTGTAATCCTTCCTCGAAATTTTTTCTTCTTTCAATTCAATCAAAGAGAGGAATCACCTTGATTCCCTTATTCTACTATGTTTGTGCGAGTTTGTTTGTGCAGGTACCAGTTGTTACAGTAAGTCAGTAACAGAAATCGAAGTTGAGCTCCAAATAGAAGCCCAGAACCTTATTCTATCCAACAACAAATCTAAAGGTATCAAAGCACTTTGAAAAATCTGAGCATTTCTCGCTAACCAAATAATGCCTCTACTAGGATGGTCAAACGGATAGTTATAGTTCATCGTATCATCCACAAACAGATGGTCAAACGGATAGTTATAGTTCATCGTATCATCCACAACCAGATGGTCAAACGAAAGTGATGAGTCGTTGTTTGGAGACCTATCTACGTTGTTTTGCGGGACAACATCCTAAGTTTTGGGTGGATCACTTGTCTTAGGCGGAGTATTGGTTTAATACCGCATTTAATGCCTCTACTAGAATGACTCCATTTCAAATATTGTATGGCACACCGCCACCAATATTATTCAAGGGTGAGACTTACCCTTCTAAAGTAGAAGAAGTAGCAGCATTGACCTCGGCTAGAGATTTGTTGCTGGCCGAGTTAAAAGATAACCTCAGCAAAGCTCAATCGGGAATGAAGCAGTATGCAAACAAACAGAGGAAAGATGTGGAGTTTCAAGTGGGTGATTTAATTTATTTGCACTTACAGCCATACCGGACGAAGTCCCTAGCCCGCCACCCGAATGAAAAGCTTGCACAAAGATTCTATGGCCCCTTCAAAGTGCTAGAAAAAGTGGGAGCAGTGACTTACAAACTGGAATTACTGAGTACTTGCTCCTTGCACCCAGTAGGTCACCGATTCTCGCGATTTGGACTTTGGTCACCACAGTTCCTGAATTGAACCTTGATGTGCTCCATGCAACCTTTCATTCGTTGCAAAGCCTCATCAAATCTTCCTTCCCTGCGCTTAATCATATCATTCAACGAGAGCATCACCAGTTCGAGTGCGGAAATGTGAGTGTGTTCTTCCCCCAAACACACGTTCACTTGCAATAGCTCCAATTCAAAAGCATCCATTTTCTGTGCTCATGATTGCACCATCAATAGGCAATAGGATCCAGGAGCTGCTAATACCAGTGATAGGACTAGCAATGGAGAAAATCAAAGGCTCTTTATTTATGACAGGATTTGGGAAAACCAAACCCTAGAAATGTACACGGGGAGAACTACTCCCTAGCTAGGAGAGAAAATATTCTCAGTATTATGACAGTGTTTGTTTTCCTTGACTCTGTGAGTCAGTGAAAAATGACTCTGTTAAGTGTTTGGTGCGGGGGTCACAGTGAAGATTGGAACATAGTCGCAGTGACTCAGTGAACAAAATTGACAACTTTTTGTGCACTCCAATTTTGGAGTCACTATGTGTCAGAAGGGAGACACGGATATGTGAGGATGTGTTTTGAGTCAATTTGGAGTCATTGTATCTCTGACTCATGTGAGAGTGAGACTGACTTTATGACTCTCTTGACTCTGTCCTCAGAGTTAATGAAAACAAACACTGCCGATACGTAAAATTGTTTTTGCCAATGAATGAATCAATAATACCTCTAGTTCTCCTATTTATGCATTTTCTAACCCACTACTCACTAACTAAGTCCTCTGTCCGCTGCTGGAAAATTCTTCCTCAGCTGCTGCTACATGCTGATTACTGTTTCTCCTCGTGTAAACCACCCCAAACCTCCTATCAAAGGTTCACTTGCTAAGGTTGCAACTGGCATCTCAGTCACTCACTGTTTCTGGTTGGAGAACACTTTGCAAGCTCGTGTCTTTTGTTTCTAATCCAATTCAAAGTGTCAAAAAGTAAAGGAAAGTACAACAATGGCAGTGGCAGCTAAAAAAACAAAAGCAAGTAAACCATATATCACAATGGCTGTTCAGCACAATTGAATATTCCATTATAAGGGCATTCATTTTTTAAACTTTTTTAAAAAAATTAAAGCCTAAGGTATGAAGTATTTCTACCCACATAAAGTTTTGCGAGTAAGTGGCTCTTCAAACAACAGAACCAAGGAATTAGTCCAATTTTCTTACTATAGTCCCCTCATCAATAGATAATGTAAATTGATTCAGAAATGGAAGCAAGCCCCAAACAAAACACACTGTTAGAAAGTAAGCAAACCAGTGAAAAAGCACGGTGAGAACAGATTGGCCTGTTTCCAAAAACAAGAAACTAATTTTCATAATAAAAGCAAAGTTTCAAAACACTTTTTTGGAGCAAATCATAGCGATATTAGAGGAACCTGCAAGAGACGAGCATAATTATCACCCTTCTGGAGCAATTGGCTGACGGCAAGGCCGGGAATGAAATCTGCCAACCTCTCATAATCCGTCAATATACTCCAAATAGCATCAAGCGACGCATCCACGGAGATCCTCGATTCAATTCTGCGGGAATTCTTTTCCAATTTTGTAACCTCTATGTACACCCCATCCTCAGCCAAGGATTCTGACTCGTCCACCACAAAATCATCGTTATCATTATCTATCATTAATAATTCCTCTGAGGCATTAACATCAACAGCGTCATCATCATCGATACTCAAATTGGTGGAGTCGGATTTGGAGGCAGTGTACAAGAAAGGTGCGATGTTGTTGAAGGAGCATGGTTTGGGAGTGGAAAGGGTGTGGTGGGTCTTGAAATGGAAGGGCCAAGGGTGAAAGAATGAGAAAGAGTGTGATATGGGAATGTGATTGAAAGAGAGTGAAGATGGGGGTTGAGGGAATAATATGAAAGGAGACTGTGATTTTGAGGATGCTGGAAAGGCGCGCATTGTTCTTTGTTGTGTGTGGTTTGGGTTCTGTATCACGCACTTTTTATGAAAAAGAAATCACAAGTTGTCACAGCAGAAACATAGGGGACCTTGTTGTTTTTGTGTTTACTAGGAGAGATTCAATTGATATATTCAGTAGTATCATCCGTCTCTTTTTTACGTAATCCCACCCACGATAATTTATTAGAAAGGTTTATAAATCAATAAATTTTAATAACTCGAAATTATTTAGGCTTGACGTCGGTGAAGTTTTAATAAAAAACATTTTAAAATATCGAGCGTGAGTTCTAAGTAATTTTGAGGTCTCGTCCCATTTTTCGCTAAAATTTTCATAACGATCTTTCTCTTCTCTCTATAACTCCATTTCTCACTTTAAATTCTAATCCCAGCTTTGCTCATAAAATAAAATAAATAAGTAAATCATGTTACTTTCATTTCACACAAAAATCTCCACATATGGAAATTAATTAATTCATATAAGGTCATAGTCCGCATCTTTGGGACTGAAGATGTTGGAGAAATCATAGCTGATGATAAAGAATGGTTCAAGAAAGAAGATGAATCTGAAGAGCAGATCGTCAAAGCTCTTACTGGAAGAACTGACCTTCCTATGAGTGGGGTCAAGGTCCCTCATCTGACCATGGGCGCAAGAATGGTGTTCTCTGTGATCCAGAACACATTGTTGCCTAGGATTGGAGACATGGGAAACATGACAACCATGGCCGTGACATTGCTGTACTACATTCTGAAGAAGAAGAAAGTGAACTTTGGGCGTATGATGAAAAATTACATCATACATCAAGCCAACCCAAAAAGGAAGCAAACCAGCCTACCATATGGGAGTTTCCTCACCGGAATCTTCACGGACCTCAAGTTCCCTCTTGACAACTTCGAATACATCTTCAACAACAACCATTTCACCATTGTAACCTTCAACTCCATCAAGAGACAGAGGATCTCGTTGAAGGAGAAAGAGAAGGCAAGCAAAAATGCTTCTGGAGACAAAGCACCACAAGATGTTCCCAAGGAGAAGGAAACCGGGAAAGCTACCAAACCTTCTAAGTCTGCAAAGACTTCTAAGAAGGTGCGGTTAGCATCTGAAGAGGTCTCTAAGCCCTCTAAGGCTGAGAAGGGAAAGAAGAAAATTGCTTCTTCTGAGAGCAAAAAGAAGCAACAAGCTCAAATCACTGCTCCGCGAGTCACCGGGAGTATGGCCTTTGAGGAGGCTCAGAAGTCTCTGTGATACCTCGTATCATAGTACCCCTTAGAAAGTGCTTTAATATGGTCTAAGTATGTCTAAGAAGGGTTAGAAATGATGTTAAAACGTGTAAAATGAAGAAAGCACTGATGCTGTCAGCAGGTGGCGGCTAGCGAGCAGATGATGGCGGCTAGCGAGCAGATTATGGCCGCTAGCGAGCAGTCAAGTCCCACATTGCTCAAAACAGCATTTCAGCTTCCCCCATCTCCCTATATATATGAGTGGTTAGTATAGCTTTTCCCTCACACCTCATGCTCCCGCCTTATCAAAGTAGTGCTTTGGGCGTCCTTTATATTAAGAGGAACTCTGGTGGAGTGTGAGTCTGACACCTTGGGGATATCTCGGTCAGAGCAAATTCCCGACGGTGAGTGAAAAGACGTTTTTGCCCCTGTCAGCGTGGTTGTCGCTAGCGAGCTGTGAGTGCTCGCTGGCGAGTGTGCCATCGCTAGCGAGAAGGTATTACTCGCTAGCGGAGGTTCAGTGCGCAACCTAGTTCAAGTTTTGGTTTTCTTTTGTGCGGTCCTGATGGGTCTTTTGCACGCCAGGTGCAAACGCGATGCCGATAGCTGGAGCCGGAGCTAGCGGTGCCTTCCAGTCTCAGGACTTTCCAAGTGAGTGGAGGTTTTAGGGTGGATGTGCCGTGGCTGCCACATAGTAGCATTTGTATATGTTTATATGTTTATATGTTTATATGTTTACGTTTATGTTTATGTTTATACGTTTATATGTTTATATGTTTATATTTATGTTTATGTTTATAGTTATATTTATGTTTATGTTTATATTTATGTTTATATGCATAGGTAAATAATATGATAGATAGATAACATGCTTAGGCAGTTAATATGATAGGTCTATAACGTGCTTAGGTAGATGATATGATTAGGAAAATAACATGCTTGGATAGATCACATGCATCACATAGTAAGATAATATAACATAGTAACATAGCATAAACTAGCAAGATAACCTCACGTGATAAGATAACATGACATGGTAAGATAACATGATAAGATAATATAATCTAGTAATTAATATGATCTAGAAATTAATATCAAGTAATTAATACCACTTAGTGAGTTAATTATAACCTAATAATTAATTTAACCTGGTGAGATAATGTAACCTAGTAAAACACCATAACCTATTAGGATAATATAACATAATAAGATAACGTAACTCATTAAGATAATATAACTTAGCAGAATAATGTGACCCAGTAAGATAACACGTCTTAGACAGATAATATACCTTAGACAGATGATATACCTTAGACAGATAATAAACCTTAGTAAGATAACGTACCTTAGTAGAAATGTTCCCTAAAGATTAACAGGTCCTAACAGAGGATATGCTCAGATAGATAAGTTCCCTAATAGATAACATAACAGGAAAGAGTGAATGGCTTCTAGGTCCCTTTGTATTGACGTTACAACATTATGATGTTACACGTTATGACTATATTTATTATATGCGTTATGATTATTTCTATAAGTTTGAATGATTTATGCTATGCTATGCTATGATATGAAACATGTTAGAACCCTACGATTTATGATCAGAATGATAACATGCAGTGTATGAATAGAATGGTAGTAGAATTGCGTGATGATTGTTTACGTAGTCTGCGAACCGTCGTAGTATGTATTTCAATGCTTTAGCCCGGATGTAGCTCCCGGTCGAGTTTAGCCGTGACATACTGCCACAAAGCGCCTCGAGTCCCACCCCAGATACAGATACAGTATGACTGACATCACCTGCGTGGTTGTAGAGGTCCAGATCACAGGGCGGCTCGTGTTCCGTCATATGGCCGCACCCTAGTGGTAGAGAGTCCAGTTATATGTTCAGTATAGGGCGGCTCGTGTTCCGTCATTTATCAGTTATCAGTTCAGTATAGGGAGGCTCGTGTTCCGTCATTTATCAGTTCAGTATGGGGGCTCGAGTGCGGATATCTCCGGCGGTACGCGTCCGTCGTCAGAGAGGTGCAGCTACGTAGATAGGACAAGTATATGTGATTGATAACATGACAGTATGTGTTGCATGACATGCATGATACCTCATCACTGAGCTTGCGACTCACTCCCCGCATTTTGTTTCAGAGTTCGATCAGGAGGCGGACGAGGGACAGTTGATCCAGTAGAGGTCGGTTGCAGTTGATATCCTTGGTGAGCTCCGCATCTTCCGTGGAGTCTTAGCAGTCTATGTTTAGTTTATATTTAGTTTATCTTTCACAGTCAAATCAATCATGTATAGTCTTGCTCCAGACTTTAGAGGCAGGATTCATTTATTAGTTAAATTATGTTTCAGTATAATGAACTAGTACGTAAGTTTCAGATTGATACAGTTATATATGATTATCAGTTAAACAGTTATTTCAGTTATTCAGTTTAATTAATAGTTTATGCATGTTGTTTAGCCCTTATGTTATGCCCTAGTAGCGTGTTCGTTGGGATAGAGCCCTTCGCACGGACACCCCTCAGTAGCGGGGTGTTACAGTCTCCGCCTCATAAGACCACTGAAGTTGCTCCTTTTGAGTCAGAAGATTCATAAGAAACTGTCTCTCATCAAATCCCACCCTTGGTGAGAAAAAGGAAGCAGCCTCAATCATCAACAATGGAAGCTCCACTTGCTTCATCCATCCTTGACGTGTCGGCCGCCTCTAAGAGAAGGAGAAGATTGGTAAAATGTCTCCCCTCCAAACTCTCTTCTCCTCCACCTCGCTCTCCACCTCCTGTACCGGAAGAAGACCTCTATTCATGATGCTAACCCTTAGGGGGAGCAACAACATCAAGATGAGGAAGCTCAAAAAGAGCTCAGCCCTGCAAACGTGGCTGAGGAAGCACCTCTGGTTGAAGAACCAAAGTCTTTTCATCATTCATCTCCGTCTAGGGAAGCCTCACCCCCTAGGTATGATGTTGAAGGCACTGGCCAAAACGAAGTTGACTCTCCTTTTTCTGAGGACGGTGGTTCTCAGTATATAATGGAAAGGAGGGAAGACAACACTGGCAGCGCACTTAGAACTCCCCGGGAAGTAATGGGGTTGTCCTCTCAGAAGCAAACACTTCTAAAGTTGTTGATGTGTCGCCTCAGAGCTTGGCTCTAAGAATGGAGGAGATACGACAAGAAATCGTGGGTGCCTCTAAAGAGCAACCACAGATGCAAGAAAAAGAAGAACAACAACAACAACAGCCACAAGAAGAAGTGCAACCACAAACACCACCTAGTGTTGTGCAACCAACTTCTGAGGTTGAGATGCAACCTTCTGAGTTCAATCAAGAGCACGGGCAAACCCATGTCTTAGACAGCGTTGAAGTACCAGTTGTTCCTAGGACTGAACGCAGTTCAGAAGAAACCAATACTGCTACCGCTGCTGCTGGAGTATCAGTAGTTGAGACATTTGTCAGCCAATGTACCTTGGCTGAATCTAGAAGAGTGGCCTCCACTCAGATGGAAACCCAGGTTCCATTTGAGGATATCACCAAGATTGCACCCCCAAGCTTCACCAATCCAGCTCCATCATCACTCTCTTGTTCTATGATGAACCCAAGCTTTCAGTTGGGAAATTTGGTGAACACACCACCTTCAGTATCCTAGCGTCCATACTTCTATGGGGATACAAGGACTCGGATATTTAGAGTGCTTCACTCTTCTGATCCTATAACTCGTTTTCTTCTGCATGATACTTCTGAGCCTGCGACGACAAGGGCACAACCTTCTGTGAGTGAACAGTCCTCTCATCCCCTTCCTTAGAAAGACGATTTCATGTTTCAGCTGTTTGAAGAAGAAAACAATCGCAGTTCTTCTCAAGCTCCTCCTCCACCTCCAGAAGCGGGTCCAGGTGAAGATACAAATTTCCTTCCTTGTATGATAATCATTTTAATGAAATTGCATTTTAATGAAATACAATATTTCCTTCCTTGTATGATAATAATTTTAATGAAATACAAATGCATTCTCAGTGATACTTTGCAATGCATTTTTTTTTATCTATCGAGAAAAGCTTCTAAGAAGACAATACTAGTTTCTTTTATAAACTAAGATTATCTTCTAAGAATTTCGAAATGCATTCTGAGCAATTCTAAACCTAATCAGAAAACATTTATATACATCAAACAAAATATTTACCTTATACTTAAATTGTTATCATCAAAAAGGGGGAGATTGTAAGCTCCAGAATCCCTTCTAAGAGAAATTAAGTTTTCAAATTTCTCCTATGCAATCTAAATGTTTTAATGATAACAACCTTAAGTTAAAGGTTAAAAGATTTTGATTGATGAAGGCTAATATGTGTACTAAGTGAATACTCAGAAAGCTAAGTATGGGAACAACATCCATTCGGATGAGACTTGGGAAATTGAATTAAGTAACCTTGAAGTTCAAGAAAAATTCAATGCTTAGAAGAACTCAAAAAGGGTGTCTCAGAAGCAATAGGTGGAAATTGTACTTCTGAAATGAGAACAAAATTAAGCTCAAAAAGCCTCTCAGAAAGCTGTATGAAACTTTGTATCTCAGAAGTTCCACCATTCAAAAGGATCATCACTTAGAAGGCGTGCTGCACTCAGAAGGCACCATCTAGAAATAATCAAGTCTCAAGACTCCAAACACATGGAACATTCTCGTTCAACTCAGAACACTCCTTAGGAAGCATTGGAAGTCGTGCACAGTCTGAAAAGCTCCATGATTTGCGCTGACACTGTAGGGAGCCGTTCTGAAGAAAATCCAAGTCTGCACAAAGCCACATTAGCTTTCAAAAGCCTTCAAACCTCAACAGATTCTTACTCTATAAATAGAAGAAGAATGCATGAGTTCAGCAGCGAGAATGACATTGAATCAAAGTGCTGAAACTCTGTTGAATTGAAAATCCGATTTGAGAAAACTTTGAAAATCCTTCTCATAAGGACTTCTCAGACTTGAGAAGAAAACTTGTAAAATCTTCTAGTTTATTTCTGATTTATTCTTGCCTTAGGGTAAGTTATTTCTAGAAGTCTATCAAGAATTTAACTTAGTTACGACTAAGATCTTGATAGTGCTTTTAATGAAAAAACTCTCTTTGTAAAAACACTAAGTCCTTGAATTGTGAGGAAAATAAGTCCTCAAGTGTTAAGGCAGTAAAGTCCTCGAGTGTGAGGCATTAAAAGTCCTTAAGATAAGGAAAGGAAATTCCTCGTTTGTTTGAGGAAAAGAAATCCCCCTCGAGTTGTGAGGTGGTGAAAATCCTTTATGGTTGTAAATGTGAGGTTACCTAAGAAGGCACGATGAGAAGAATATCTTAAGAAATCTCAACGGAAGGTTAAGGACTGGAGTAGGTTAAGTTAGAACCGAACCAGTATAAAAATCCTTGTGTGTAATGCTCTCTTTTCCCTTAACTTTTATTCTTTGTAAACTGTTAAGAAATAGTTTTCGAAAAGTAACCTTCTCAACTTAACTCAGAACTCAAATATCGAATAAGAAGCTCTTCAAAACAATCTCATTACAAAACCTCTTACTTTCTCATAAGGTTATTTTTATCTCAGAAGACAAAACTTCTCAGAAGCTTTATCATCTAAGAAACACTTCCACTGTGACGTAGAAAAATTTGCTTCTAAGTTCTGTTTTCAAAGAAAACTAAGTTTTGAAAAAGTTTTTAAATCATAAGCACGATTCAACCCCCTTTCTCGTGCAAACACACACCTTTAGTTATAGGAGTAGATGGAGGTGGTGGAATAGAGAGCAACTTAGTGGTGGTTATGGTTGTGAGAAGTTCAGTAGTGAAGAAGGTGATAAAGGTTGCTTGGATAGGTTTAGAGGAAGTGATAGTATACGATGGTAGAGAAGATGAGATGTGTTCATAAGTGATATAGAGAGGAAGAGTGGTGATAGGTGGTGTTATGTTGGTAATGAGTTAAGAAGAAATAGATGATGATTCTGAGTTTTGTTGAGAAGGTGAAGAGGTTGTTAAAGAATAAGAGGGAGGTTCAAATTTGTGAAAAAAGGAACTTGAGGAAAATGACCAAAGTGTTAGCTCCAAGAATCCTACATTGTCATAAAATGTTTTGAATGATAAAAATTTCTAAGTGTTAGATAAGGATTTTATTTGTGAACACTAATGGTTTCATCAAGTGTTTCAAGAGGTAAACACATTCACCTAAAAGAGGTGGTAACAAAACTAAGCAAATCACCTAAAAGAGGTGGTAGCAAAGCTAAGAAAATCACCTAAGTGAAGTGGTAGCAAAGTTAAGACAATCACCTAAGTGAGGTGGTAGCAAAGCAAAGGCAATCACTTAAGTGAGGTGGTAGCGTAGCAAAATCCTTTTTTATAAAACTTCATTTATTCTTTTTCAATTAAAATCAAAACAATTCACAAAATCCTTCTTTATTATTTCGAAATTTCAAATTGTGTACTTGTGCGAATCACGTCGCCCTGTACCTAACATTTTCTAAAAATCACACAACACACAAACATACATTTTCTAAAAATCACACAACACACAAACATTTTCTATAAGAACGACATGGTTTGAGTTCCTCATTGTACCTGCCAGGTCGGCGTATGCTACAACCTGTTAACCCAAAATTAAATTTCAAATCATTTTGTCCCTTTTTATATTGTTTTTTATATGTTTATTTTAATATCATAAAGAGGAAATTAAATATTATTAAATTATGAATATTGATTTGCATAATTCGCTCTAGGGTAACCGTATTTATACAGATGTATTAGGGGTGCAGTGAGATTAAGTTCTCACACTTCCCTAATCATAATTCGACTCCCGAACCTTATCTCTAAATCTACCAGTTTCTCACCAAATAAAGGTTTTCCAATTTTCCTTAATTAAAATTGGTGGCGACGCCATTTTCTCCTATTTTTAGTCACGACACCCCTCGGGGACGTTGTGACAAATACTTACATCAATAAGGTAGAGAATCCAGGAATGTCAGTAGTGGGAACACTAACGGTCTTGTTTGTTCTAACTCCGGGCATGAGAAAAGGCACGTCGCGGAGGTGCTGGCTTGTGCATTCCCTGGCAATGTAGCCCGACTGGCCACAATAAAAACAAGATCCTGACCCAAACAAATGTAAGCTCCAGAATCCTTCTAAAAGAAATTAAAATTTCAAAATTTCTCTTACATGAACTCAAATGTTTTAATGATAACAATCTGAAGTCAATGGTAAAGATTTTGGTTGATAAAAACTAATGTGTGTGCTAAGTGGTTCTCAGAAAGATAAAACCTTGAGAAGAACAATTCAATCGGTTAAGCCTTGAAACTCGCTAAGTAACCTCAAAACGGAAAATAAATCTGAAGCTTAGAATAACCCAAAAAGGGTGACTCATAAGCTACAAGGTGAAAATGCATGCTTGAGTGAAGAACAAAATTCAAAATCTGAAGAAGCCTCTCAGAAGGCATCGACGAATTTTGGGTCTCAGAAGGACTTCCACTCAGAAGGCTCGTCACTCGGAAGGCTAACCTCTATCAGAAGGCACCATCTGGATGTGATCAAGTCTCAGGACTCAAACCGAAAGGAAAGTTCTCAACAAGCTCAGAACATTCTCAAGCAACCATTGGAAGTTGTGCACTGTGCAAACTCTGAAAAGTTTCAAGATTTGCGCTGACAGTGCAGGGAGCCGTTCTGAACCTAGGACTGAAGCCACAGCGCAGTACCAAAAAGCTTTCAAACATCACCAGATTCATTCTCTATAAATACTAGAAGAATGCTCTAATCAACTAAAGAAAAACGAACTGAATCAATGTGTTGAAACGCTGCCAAATTGAAATTCTGTTTGAAACTTAGAAAAATTTCTCTCAGAAGAGGACTTCACCTTCTGAAAAGAAAACTTTGTTAAAATCTTCTAGTTCATTACTATTCTATTCTTACACTTGTGTAAGTTATTTCTAGAAGTCTATCAAGAGTTTAACTTAGCTGCATCTAAGTAACTTGATAGTGTTTTTAAATTAAAAAACACCCTTTGTGAAAAACTCTAAGTCCTCGAGTTGTGAGGCATTCAAAGTCCTCTATTGATTGAGGTAGTAAAGTTCTCGAGTGTGAGGCAAGGAAAGTACTTAGGATTAAGGCAAGGAAAATCCTCTTATGTTTGAGGCAAAGAAATCCTCCTTAGGCTATGAGACGATGAAAATCCTTTACGGTTGTAAGGGTGGTGTTGCCTGAGAAGGCACTTTAAGAAGAATATCTAAGGAACTCTTAACTGAAGGTTGAAGACTGGAGTAGGCTAAGATTGAGCCGAACCAGAATAAAATTCTTGTGTGTTTTTCTCTCTTTTCCTAAACAACTTATACTTTGAAAAACTCAAGAATTATCTTTATGAAAACTAAGCCTTCTGAATCTAATTTTTATCTTGATCAAACTTAAGTTAAAACTTTGAGAACTAAAACTGAATTGAATTTATGTTCGTAAGCTTCTTTATTTGTTCATAAATGTTATATGTAATTACATTGTAATAGATGTTAGGAAAGTATGTATAAGGCTTCAGAAATAAGTAAAAATATGAGAAGTTTTGTTATATTTTCTAGATGATGTATTAGGTGCTATTTCTTTATAAATATTTACTGTAATACATCAGAAGCAATTCATAAGCATAAACAATTATTCATAAGCTTAAGCAAGTCATCAGAAAGCTTGAAGCAAATTCAGAATTGGTGGCATCAGAAATGATGTTCAGAAAGCGAAGATAATTTTGAAAAAGCTTAACCTTAGTTTCGGAAAAATATATCAAACGTGTTTTTATTTGTTTATAGATTTCAAGAGCACGTTTTAAATATGGTTCATATATTCTTGCTCTTGGTAGTTAATCTAGTTAGAAGTTACATCTAGATTGATTGATATTCATCTCTATATAAAGAGGTGATTCCTATTGTAATAGGTGAAGGAAAAAAAGAATACAACATAGAAAACACTCGAAGCTGAAAAAGTGAAAGAAAAAGAAAAGTCTCAGACAGAAAATTCCAGAGAGAAAATCAATGAGATAGAAAAGAATGCTCTGAGAGAAAAAGAATTCAGACTCAAGAAAAGAAAAAGGATAAATATGCTAGAAAAATTTTGAATAGAGTTTGAAGAGAAGAAAGTTCTGAATGAGAATTCATAATCAAAAGAAGAAATAAACATCAATCACTGAAGGAACTCAGAAACAGATTATTTGTGAAAGTCCTTGAGGGGATATAAAGGCAAGAAAATCTTCAAAAAGGGCACATCTTTGGAGTGGAGAAAATCTTCAAGGAGGGGACATCCTTGAAGTGGAAAATCTTCAGAAAGGGATACATTTTTGGAGTGAATCTTCAAGAAGGGGATTTCTTGGAGTGGAAGAAACCTGG
This sequence comes from Aeschynomene evenia, assembly GCA_013621005.1. Lineage (NCBI taxonomy): Eukaryota > Viridiplantae > Streptophyta > Magnoliopsida > Fabales > Fabaceae > Aeschynomene > Aeschynomene evenia. Next base: position 9,426,834 of record CM024271.1, read on the forward strand.
GAAGGTTTACAAATTATATCTGGTTGTAATATGTAATTTCTGATTCTTGATAGTGGAACTAAGTCACAAGATTGAAGAACTGGATGTAGGCTTCATTGGCCGAACTAGTATAAAAATCGGGTTTAATTCTCTCACCTTAATCTCTTGCATTCATAATTTGAATTTGTTAATCTTTCTTTAATTGTTAATCATCAAATTGAATTGAATTGAATTGATCATAATATGTGATAATAAGGAAAGGTAAAAACAAAGCACAAATTCTTATTCTTAAAGATTCAAAAAAATAACTGATTAGGAATCTTTTTGAAATAAAGATTGTTGTATTATGTTCATCGTTGTTTGATTAACTAGATTTCATAATAAGTTGATCAAAGAAAGGTGTTTGGATTGATTAAACAGAGAGTTTATGAGAACTGAGAAAAATTGAGTTTATGAAGAAACAAGATTCTGAAACTGTGTTCATAATATTAATTCTGAATATTTGTGATCTTGTATTCTGATTGAAATAATTGTTTGAATTAATTGTTTACATTTTGTTTTAAATGTGTATGAATTGATTTAACATTGTTTGATCAGATAAAGATTGTTTTGAAACATAACAAGTTTTACATCAGAAGATTAATAGTTCAGAAATAGAAACAGATTCTGAGTAGACTCTGAATGTTTTTCTGAAGAGATTCTGAAGGATATTTTAGAAAGGCAATTCTGAAGTAATTCTAAAGAGATTATGAATAATTAATTTTGAATTAGATTCTGATTAAAGTTAAGAAATATTGAAATTTCAAAAAACTTGTTATTGATGCTTTATGTTAAGTATTTGTGATTGATAAATCCGTTGCACATTATATTTGAGATTAATTGATTTCTGATACATATTTTGAATCACAAATTATCTTGATATTTTCTCTTTGAAACTAACATTTCAACAAGTTAAAAAGACTTGATTGATTTGAAAATTTTCATAATAATATAATCAGCATCAAGTATTCAAAAAGTTAGTCACAACCAATTCAACCCCTCATGGATTGTGAGGACTAAGCTTGATGTGTTCATATCTTACCACCAACAACTTATCCGTTCATACTTTATTAAATTCTAAGATCAATTACCATTAATTTCACTTAATTAGAATTTAATAAAAGCCTGGGTGTTGCATACATACAAAACATGCATAATTATACACACAAAAAATACAAAAATGTGGACACAAAACATACCAAAATGATTTATACGTAAAAAATATGCGCACATCGGGTTGAGTGCCACGTCAATCTTTTGTACCATGAAAAATGTGTATTAACAAATTCAATAATGATATTCGTACATACATTTTTTCTCTTACATATACCTCCACCTACTTTATTATCATTGAATTTTGATGTGATACCACTCCACCACTTCAATTTTTATTCTCTACCCTTGAATTTAGATCTATGTTTATTGTACATAAAAAAAAAAAATGTACTAATATCATAACTCTAACAAATTAAATTAAGTCAAGCTCTATTAAATACATGATTTTAAATAGAAAAATAGAATTGGACGGATGAGCATTGAATTTGGAATATATCAGTAAGTTTTGAAGCAGACGAGAAGTGTAGATAGTAAATTTTGAAGCTGCCTCGCGTACATTGTACATAGTAGTACCCAGCTCCCTCTCTCTCACACAGACACACACACACTGGACTTCGTTTTCTGTAAAAGTCTCCTTTACGACATCCCAAGCTTTCTGCATTACAACCAAAACGACGTCGTAGCCACAGCCGCACCCCCAAATTCCCGAATGCTCCCAAAACACTCTTAACAGCAATAACCACCCTCAAATCCCAAATTCTCCCTTTCCCAACAACAACTACAACATTAGGGTTAGGGTATAATAGGGTTTTCTTTTTCCATTTTCAATCAATCCACACGAATGGATCAAGCGCGATCATCTTCTGGCAACAACAACATCGGAGAGGACAATGTGGGAATCCCCGATGACCTGCGTTGCAAGAGGTCGGACGGCAAGCAGTGGCGGTGCACGGCGATGTCGATGCCGGACAAGACGGTTTGCGAGAAGCACTACATCCAGGCAAAGAAGAGGGCCGCGAATTCCGCCATGAGGGCCAATCTCAAGAAGGCCAAGAGGAAGTCTGGCGTCGGCGCCATTGAAGACTCCGATGGTGCTAAGAGTGACGACTTCGACCTCCCGCTCTCCTCTGCCATCAAGCACGGGGAGCACAGCTCTGGGGGCAGCAAGTTCTTGGATAAGGTGTCCAAGAACCAGTTCCGCTACGCCCCGGAGGGTAAGAGGGGTGCCTCGGCGGCGGGCGCTGTGCCGCCGAGGCCTAGTGATGATGATTCGGAGGAGGAGGAGGAAGAGGCGTTGTATGAGGAGAACTGGACTGGGTATGACTCGCCGGAGGAGCCGGCTGATTCGTCGAGGAAAAGAAGGAGCTTGGATGCCACTAATGCCACCACTGTATGTTTCTTATGGCGTTTTTGGTCCATGGGTACATTTTTGAGCTACATATATAAAATAACACTTAGAGCTCATCCATACTAATTTAAGTAAATAACATTTTTTATCCTAGCACTATCAATTTGACATCAATTTTTAGTCCTGGCAAAATTTTAGACATCAATTTTTGACACTTTTTATTTCGATATCAATTTAGTTATTTGGTTGGATGCCCATTTTGATTCAATGAATAAATTGATGTTGAAAGAAAAGAATATTAGGCCTGAATTTATGTTAACTTTTAGTTTTTTCTTTTTTTCAAAAAAAAGGTTAGGACTAAATTGATGTAAAATAAATTATTAGGTTCAGATGAAAATATTAGCACTGAAAAGGTGGAAAACTGAAATTTTCTGGATAGTTGTGGTGGTGTTTTTTCCTGGATAGTTGATGTAAAATAACGTCTGAGGTGTTTTTTTCCTATGTTGCAATGAATGAATGTTGTTGGCAGGAGTATTCTGATGAGAGCTCAGACACCTCTGAGGATACTGGCGGGCATATTTGCCATCAGTGCCGGAGGAACAACAGAGACAGGGTGGTTACTTGGTGCCAGCGGTGTGGTCGGAGGGGATACTGTGATATCTGTATATCAACATGGTGAGAGCAATGAGCATGAGCATGGAATCTTACTGAGTGTTTGTGAGTTTGATTCCAGAGGGTAACTCAGAGAAGGGAAGGAGCTTGTGGAGTGAAATTTTGAAATTTTACATTATAAATCCCTTCCTTGCCTTCCAAAAGCCAATCTCACAAACACAGCCTTGGATATAACTCCTTTTTGGTTGTAGTTTTTCTGTTTTTGTCTATAATTAGATGGTGACTTTTATGGTTTGCTTAATTTTAGGTATTCAGACATTTCTTTGGATGAAATTCAGAGGATGTGTCCTGCATGCCGCGGTGTATGTAACTGTAAAGTTTGCTTACGTAGTGATAATTCAATAAAGGTATTTTGATAGTTTGATGAAGCATGTCTCAGGATTTAGTTTGCATGAATTTTTTCTGGTTGGTAAAGCTTCTGTTTCTTTGTCGGGATTAAGGTTCGGATACGTGAAATACCTGTTGTAGATAAGTTACAGTATCTTCACTCGCTGCTGTCATCGGTGCTTCCTGTAGTAAAGCAGATCCATGGCGAACAGTGTTTTGAAGTTGAGCTTGAAAAGAAGTTGCGTGGTAAGATGCATAACGTTTCTCATGGTTTTCTTGCCATTGGGCATTGCTAGTAGCATTTGACAATATTGTCTTTCTTTCCTGGTGAAAAAATGTTTCATCACAATATTGAAATAATGGTTTCTTCCTTAGGTGCTGAAATAGATCTTACCAGGATAAAATTGGGTGCAGATGAACAGATGTGCTGGTACATGGAGAACACTTCTCTTTGACTTGGTGTATTTAATTTATGTAGAACTGCAGATGTATCATGTATATTCCTTTCTCATAGATTATAAGGACCATTATTTATCTCGGTTTGTTTTCTTGTAGCAACTTATGTAGGATACCTATCGCTGATTATCATCGACGCTGTCCAAGATGCTCATATGATTTGTGCCTTAATTGCTGTCGAAATCTTCGAGAAGCAAGTACAAATCCCCATAAAGAACCCCAAACGGAGCAAGCAAAAACTTATGACCTAAACATATTAAGCAAGGTTCCTCATTGGAGATCCAATGAGAATGGAAGTATTCCATGCCCCCCTAAAGAGTATGGTGGCTGTGGTTGTTCGCCATTAAACTTAAGCCGGATTTTCAAGATGAACTGGGTTGCAAAGTTAGTGAAAAATGTAGAGGAAATGGTTAGTGGCTGTAGAATTAATAATGGTGATGGTCCACCAGAAACTGAGTCAAATAGAGTTAGACTTTGCCAATGTTCTCATAGAGAGGCCAGTGATGATAATTATCTTTATTGTCCTGCATCTGAAGATCTCAAAACAGATGGGATTGGCAATTTTATAAAGTACTGGAAAACTGGTCAACCAATCATTGTTAAGCAAGTTTTTGATAGGTCAACCATTTTAAGCTGGGATCCAATGGTCATCTGGAGAGGGATTCTAGAGACAACAGATGAGAAAATGAAAGATGAAAACAGAATAGTTAAGGCCATAGACTGCTTAGATGGGTCTGAGGTACATACATGTCTATAGCTCATCTCTTTTTGTGGGTTGAGATTGATTTTTTTTTTAAAATTTAATCGATCTGTGTTTATTGGTTAATCATTGTTTTAAATTACTCACCTCCCAGCTCATTTTATATTTTGTTTCGGCAGATTGAGATTGAGCTTAGTCACTTCATGAGTGGATACTCTGAGGGGCGTATTCATGATAATGGTTGGCCACAATTATTGAAGTTGAAGGATTGGCCTTCGCCTACTGCATCTGAAGAATTTCTCTTGTACCAAAGACCTGAATTTATCAGCAAACTGCCTTTACTTCAGTATATTCACTGCAAGTGGGGACTTCTTAATGTTGCAGCTAAATTGCCTCATTACTCCTTGCAGAATGACGTAGGACCCAAGATCTATATATCTTATGGTATCAATGATGAACTTGGCAGGGGTGATTCAGTTACCAATCTCCATTTCAATATGCGTGACATGGTACATTATCCTTATTAACCCAATATTCTCATTTTTGTCATTTATAGTTTTTGAGTTTAATTATTCAACAACAATTTTACAATACTCTGGGTTCCAACTTCCACGGATGCTAGTCTGCAAGTACTTTGAAACTTTGGATTTCCAATTGAAGTGTCATAAGAATATAAATTTGATGCTTCATTGTTAATTTATGTTTGTTTAAAGTATTTATCATGGTCTACATTTTCTTTATATTTGCCTGTTGTTGATTTTTATAGCCAAGTATTTGAAAGTTGTTGATAATAGCTAATAGGTGTTTAGTTAGTGATGGTATATAATTTCCTGCGCTGTTTTTTTCTGAAAGCCCATGAATGTGTCTTGTTTACTCAAGTCCCAAACTCTACTAAGTACTTTGCATATGTGTTCAATGATTAAATCTCTCTCTCTTGCTCTTATTTTGTTTGGAGTGACTTGTTGAAAAAATCATGTCTTTGAAAAAGAAATGGACAGACATGCTCTATCAAAAGAATTGAGAAAAAGGAATGGAAAATAGTGGGCTATGAATAAAGTAACAAATAATAAATTTACCGAGTTTCAACAGGTGTACCTTTTGGTCCATACTACTGAAGTAAAGCTGAAGGACTGGCAGAAAGCTAAAATTGAAACGATCCAAGAGTCATACGAGGATTTAGTGGTGAAGGAACCACGTGGAGACCAACAAATATCTTCAAGGGGGAGTTCGCCTGATTCATCATTTGGTACAGAAAGTAATGGGGTGAATCTGGATTCAAACCAGAGTAAGTTGATTATGGATCAAGAGTTTGAAAATCATTCTAGCTCTGAAGGGAATACTGTCAATAATGAACTTCAATTCCAACTAAATGGAGATATATCCGAGAAAACACATCCTGGAGTTCTTTGGGACGTCTTTCGTCGGCAGGATGTTCCAAAGTTGAATGAATATTTGAAAATGCATCAGAAGGAATTTAGGAAGCCGGATGATATCTTAAATGAATTTGTAAGTCCTTTTCTAATTTTTTTTTTTTTAAATACTGAATTTCTTCACCTCTATGTCCCCTTGTCTTTTTTGGTTGATTAAATTGCTTCAATTTTGTATTGCTGACGGTATCCTTTTGGATGCAAGGTTACATGGCCTCTTCATGATGGAGCTATTTTTCTTGACAGACACCATAAAATAAAGTTGAAGGAAGAGTTTGGTATGCTACTATGCTTTTTATCAAAAGAAAAAAAAAAGAATTTTCAATAGCTAGATAGAGAAGTGCTAGGTTGGGTTGATGTTGGTGAAGGTACTTCCTGGAGCCTTGCTTATGGGGACTTCATCATACCCACCAAAGTTGACAAAATCCCTTATAAGATTTTTTTTTCCGATGTCCCTCAGTTTGTTTTGTTGAGGAATACTGATAGGGATGAAGGGAAACTGAATAAATCCCCTTGTTCAGGAGCTTAAGAATTTATGAAGGTTAATGAATGCTAGCAGAACCATTACCGATATACCTCCCATCCCCCCTAATGCTATATTTGGATGTTTTTGAGTGAAGAGGAAGAGAAAGGCATTTACTTCCTCTTATTGAGTGTTAGGAAATGAGTTGGATTCTCTTCCCTGTTCTGGAGTTAGTTATAGACATAGTAAATGGAATGAGAGTTACTTTCCTTTTAATTTTTTAGAACAAAGCCATCTGCAGTCCCCTACCCTCCCCCTCCATCTTAGGGAGAAGATTTTAGGACCCTTGCAGGGGAAAACATTCTCCTTCCATTCCTCAAAAAACTTCCCAAGCAAAGTATTAGGTCACTTTTCCCCTCTTTTTCTTACTTTCCTTGTATCCTATGCCCTCTATTCTATTCTACTTTTTCCTTTTTTTTTTGTCCCATTGGTTTTTGTGATTAGGAACTAAGAAAATAAGCTAAATGTTGCGGACACAAGGATGTTCTGATGCACAAGTCGATACACTAGACATGATAGGATTTGGAATGAGTGCATTATATCATTAGAGAGAGAGTTGAGGTAGCACCAATTGTAGAGAAAATGTTAGAGATAAGCTAGCTGCTGAAGAGCTGAAGGTGTACAAACGTAGAAAGTTCAGGGGTACTTTGGGGAAAGCCACAACTGCTGATGTGGTAGTGGGGCCCGAGGCTAACGGCCTGCTGAGTGAGTGAGGCCGTGAGGCAATTTTGTTAGAGTGGAAAGGGGATATTTGTTGGGTAGTGGGGGGAATTCTCTCCCTTAGGCTTAGACTGCTAAGGATTGGAGCTAGGAGCTGCTAAACGCTCTGAGTTACCTCCTTCGTGTAGTACTCCATGTATCACTCTGTTTCAATAATACACCATTCTATTTCCCCCATATATGTTATCTAACATTTGGTATCCAGAGCCCATTTCTGGGTGCTGTGTGCTCCTGTGTTTTCCGCTGCCATGGAGGAGAGGATGGAACTCTTGGAACAGAAGCTGGATCGGGTGATGAACTTCATGATGGAGCCTTGCTACAAGCGCGATGGGGACGATCACACCACCACAACGGCGACACCATCGTCGAGTGACGCCTGAGGACCGATGGAATGAAGGTTCTAGATGGGATGGGGGTACTTTCCAATCCCCCCCTCACCATCGCAGAGAGCACCGGACCTCGAGGTCCAGTGACCGAGAGGATCGGAGCTCCCTTCAATCCCACGATGGTCATCAGCAACACTGGGACAAAGTGTCATGGCACAGTCGGCGACGAGGTTAGAGCGTTATTTCGGAAGTTAGAGCTCCCGATTTTTAACGGCGACGAGGTTCTGGGGTGGCTCACGCGAATAGAGCGTTATTTCGTGGTGAACGGTGTGCTTGGCGATGAGAGGATCCACATAGTGGTTGTGGCTTTGGAGGGCCGCGCCTTGCACTGGTTTCAGACTTGGGAGAAAGGGACGTTGTATCCCTTTTGGCGTCAGTTTCGCGAGGCAGTGACACGGCGGTTTCAGCCGGGGGCGACTAAGGACCCATTTGGGCCCCTCTTACGTCTCAAACTATTGGGCCCAGTAGCGGAGTTTATTGATGAATTTGAATGGGTCACATGGAGTATGCACCACATTGACAATAATCTCCTAATTGGAATTTTTGTCAATGGGCTCAAAGAAAGTTTGGGTACTGAGCTGCGGATCCTCGATTTGGGCTCGTTGGATTAGCTCAAGGATAGGGCCCTTGTCTTGGTGCAACCCAATAGGGCCTGGAAGGGGGTTGGAGTGAGCCCAATTGAAAAAGGGGCGGGTCCGTGAAGACTCCTTCGCTTCCCAAGATTGCTCCCAGTCTCACTCGTATGGGAACTTCCAGAGAGGGGGAGGTCCAGTGACCCCTAGAGACGTTGAGCACCCTGCTTTACCCAGCGAATTCCAACAATTATTGGCCACTTATGTGGATATCTGTCAAATGCGTGAGGGTTTACCATCTCCTAGGGAGCATGACCACTCTATCATTTTGAAGGAAGGAGCTACCATTCCTCACTGCAGACCCTGCAGGTATCCATACTTCCAAAAGAATGAGATAGAGAGGATTATTGATGAAATGTTAACAGCAGGAATAATTCGTCCAAGTATTAGTCTCTATTCTAGCCTTGTTATACTAGTCAAGAAGAAGGACGGAAGCTGGAGATTTTGTGTTGATTACAGGGGTTTGAATAGGATCACCATTCCGGACAAATTCCCCATACCCATAATTGATGAATTGCTGGATGAACTCGGGGGAGCACAGGTTTTCTCAAAGCTGGATTTGAAGTCCGGGTATCATCAAATCCGAATGAGAGAGCGAGATATTGACAAAACAGCCTTCCGTACGCACGAGGGCCACTATGAATTTTTGGTTATGCCATTCGGTCTCATGAATGCTCCCTCTACTTTTTAGGCTTTGATGAACCGGATCCTGAAACCTTATTTGCGGCGATTTGTGCTGGTGTTTTTTGATGATATACTAGTGTTTAGCCGCAACCTTAAGGAGCACTTGGAGCATCTCAACAGGGTCTTGGACATTTTAAGGGAGCACAAGCTGTATATCAACAACAAGAAATGTTCTTTTGCACAACCACACATTGAGTACCTGGGCCACATAATTTCGGGTAAAGGAGTGGAGGCTGACCCTCAAAAGATCGAGGCAATGATCAATTGGCCTGTTCTGGTTGACTTGAAGGGGTTAAGGGGATTCTTGGGCATAACCGGGTATTATAGGCGATTTGTTGCGGGGTATGGGAATATTGCTTGACCCCTAACTCAACTCTTGAAGCGCGACTGTTTTCAGTGGGGAATGGAGGCCCAGCTGGCCTTTGATAAATTAAAAAACATCATGACAACCTTACCAGTCCTGGCAGTGCCCAACTTTGAGAAGCCGTTTGTCATCGAAACGGATGCATCGGGAAGGGGATTAGGCGTGGTTTTAATGCAAGATGGGAGAATGCTGGCATTTCTTAGCCAGAAATTATCAGATAGAGCCCAGCAGAAATCTGTCTAGGAAGGTGAGTTGATGGCCATTGTGATGGCGGTTCAAAAATGGAAGCACTACTTATTAGGGAGACGATTTGTGGTCCATACGGACCAGAAGAGCTTGAAGTTTCTGGTGGACCAGAAACTAATGGGGGAAGAAGGCCAGAAAAAATGGGTGGCTAAGTTGCTGGGGTTTGACTTTGAAATTAAGTACAAGGCTGGTAAAGAAAATGGGGCAGCAGATGCACTTTCAAGACAGTTTCAGTTTGGGGCTATTTCCAGTGTTTCTTTCTAGACTTGGGATGGGTTAGAGGAAGAGTTGTAGGCTGATACCAAGCTCCGAGGAATAATTCAAGGGCTAATCCAGGGAAATGCTCATCCAGAAGGGTTTGAGGTAAAGAAAGGGCTGCTGTATTATGGGGGCAGGTTGGTGATCCCCAAGAACTCCCCTAGGGTGCAAGCCATTCTCCATGATTTCATGATTCTGTGATAGGGGGACATTACTTACAAACGCATTTCAGGTCTGGTTTGGTGGGAGGGGATGAGGAAGGTAATCCAGAAGTATGTGCAGGAGTGCGAGGTTTGCTGCTGGAACAAATACCAAACGCTGGCCCCAGCTGGACTATTGCAGCCCTTACCAGTTCCGACTCAGGTATGGGAAGAATTATCTATGGATTTCATAGGAGGGCTCCCTAAATGCCATGGGGTCGATACTATATTAGTGGTAGTGGACAGGTTAACCAAGTATGTGCATTTCCTAGCTTTATGTCATCCTTATTCGGCTAAGGAAGTGGCTGGGCTGTTTGTGAAAGAAGTGGTTAGGCTGCACGGCTTCCCAATCTCGATTGTGACGGACAGAGATCGAGTCTTCATGAGCTCCTTCTGGACAGAGCTAGTTAGACAAGCTGGGACCAAACTGAAGTACTCCTCCGCCTATCACCCTCAAACCGATGGGCAAACGGAAGTTGTCAATCGTTGCTTGGAGACATATTTGAGGTGTGGCCGAAATACCTTTGCTGGGCGGAGTTTTGGTTCACCACTACCTATAGTGCTTCCACTAACACAACCCCTTTCAAGGTGCTGTACGGAAGGGACCCCCCCTGTGATTATTAAAGGAGAATCTGCCCCATCTCCAGTGGAAGATATAAACCTGCTGCTGGTGGAAAGAGATGCAATGTTAGGGAATTAAAATGGCAGCTGAAGCGTGCTCAAGACAGGATGAGAAGCCAAGCTAACCAGAAGCGCAGGGAATTGGAGTTTGAGGTGGGAGACAAGGTGTACTTGAAGATCCAGCCCTATCGAATGAAGTCCCTAGGTAACAGAATCAATCAGAAGCTGAGCCCCTGATTCTATGGCCCTTTTGAGATCATTGAAAGGATTGGGAAAGTCGCCTATCGCTTGCTGCTACCCCCTGAGTCCAAGATACATGTTGTATTTCATGTTTCCTTACTCAAGAAGTGTGCAACCCCTGGTGTTGAGAGCCAGCCACTTCCCTCAAGGTAGTACTTCAAGATGGGGGAATTGTTAGAGATAAGCTAGCTGAAGAGCTGTGGGTGTACAAACGTAGAAAGTTCAGGAGTACTTTGGGGAAAGCCACAACTGCTGATGTGGCAGTGGGGCCCGAGGCTAACGGCCTGCTGAGTGAGTGAGGCCATGAGGCAATTCTGTTAGAGTGGAAAGGGGATATTTGTTGGGTAGTGGGGGGAATTCTCTCCCTTAGGCTTAGACTGCTAAGGATTGGAGCTAGGAGCTGCCAAACGCTGCGAGTTACCTCCTTCGTGTAGTATTCCCAGTATCTCTCCGTTTCAATAATACTCCACTCTATTTCCCCCATATCTGTTATCTAGCAGAAAATGAGAGAATCTTCCCTTGGGTGGTTTGGATATGTACGATGTTAATGTACTAAATCATGGATAGACTAGAAATACATTGCAATATATGTTTTTATTTATCTTCCTTTTCGATGTTATTTATATTTTCCTAGTTGCTACATAGGAGTGGAGCCATGGTCATTTGAACAGAATTTGGGGGAAGCTATCTTTGTTCCTGCAGGCTGCCCTTTCCAAGCGAGAAATGTTCAGGTGAGTTGACTTCATATTTTAGTTGATGGATTTAATAGCTTTGTAAACTTCACTTTAACTGCATTGAAAGGGTGAAATCTTCATCTGACGAATTAAGGTGGAAACCTTTTTGTTCAATACAAGCAAGATGGATTTTCTCTTGTTGCATTGTCAAAGTATATGCAATGTAATGATCTTTTTACCATGAAAATTTCAGTCGACTGTTCAGTTGGGGCTTGATTTCTTATCTCCGGAAAGCCTAGGGGAGGCCGTAAGATTGGCAGAGGAAGTCCGCTGTCTACCTAATGAACATGAAGCAAAGCTTCAAGTATTGGAGGTCAGAAGAGAGAAGAATTGCATTTAACTAAGTTCATTTTTTGTTTGTTACCACTTGCCAACCCTTGTCACCTAAAATGCTTGTGATTTGTTTAATCTGTGCGTTGACTTGTAGGTGTTAACATCTTGATCTTCTATTGGACTTTATGTAGGTTGGGAAGATATCTCTTTATGCAGCAAGTTCAGCTATCAAAGAAGTTCAGAAACTTGTGCTTGACCCAAAGTATGCAAATTTCATAATTGTCCTTTTTCCATTTATCCCCTCTCATGCCCTATCTTCTTTTTTTATTTCCCCTTTGAACATTCCTATCCTTTCCTTGAAATGAATAAATTAGTTTGCTTGACTGATGTCCTTAAGTGGGATTGGTCAGTTGTCGTGTTAGGTTCCATGCAAGGTCAACCTTTGTCTGAAATGATATATCTGTTTCCTTATTGTCTGATTCTTTGTCAAAACTTCAAGGGTCTGTTTTAGGGATGGCAATGGGGATGGAGAGGCAGGGATCCCCACGGGGAATCTTGGATTCGGGGCCCCGCGGTCGGGGATTTTTTCCCTGCGGGGATGGGGACGGAGAGGAAAATCTCCCCAAGGGGTAGTTTGCGGATGGGGACGGGGACTATGCTCCCCGCCCGGAGGGTAAATTTATAATTTCACATGTATGGATATAAGTCCACTTTTGCAGAATTGATAAATCCTAAAATAAGTTAACATCTTAAATCAACCCTCCCCCCGACGCCCCTCCCACATTCACTGCATTCATGTTTCTCAAACCATAACACAAACATATCCATCCACTGTCAAAGACTTATTTTCCTAATTTTGTGACTTATATTTTGTTGTCTAAGACTTGTTTTACTTTTTTTTTATGTTTTGTGACTTATTTTACTGTTTTTGATGTTGTAAGGACTTATTTAACAATGTCTTTTGGATTGATGCTGAATTATTGTATTAGTTTTCACAAGATTAGATTTTTTTTTCTCTGTAAAAACAGGTTTTTTTTTGCAATTTTTCATTCCCCATTTGGGGCCCCGCGGGGATCCCTGCTCCCTGCATGGAGCGGGATAGGGGAAAAATTCCCCCCAAGGCGGAGAACAGGGACGGGGATGTGGATGGGGACTATACTCTCCACGCCCGCCCTGCCCGTTGCCATGTTTGGTTTCGGAAAACAGTTTTCAATTTTCAGTTTTCACTTTCTGTTTTAGTATGTTTCCTATTTTCATGATTTTAATTAAATAGTGAAAATAGAAAATACTCAAAATAGAAACCAGATTTTGTAGTTTTCACTATTTCTTTCACAAATCTAGAAAAGATGAAACAAACTGAACATAACATGAAAACTAGAAACGACTTTTTGAAACCAAGCAGATTCTAATTGTCCTGATAGGAGGTTTGAGCTGGTTTATTGAAGAAGGGAGAAGAAACACCTGCAAACAGGGGGAAAAACACCTGGTTCTAGTGTGTAGTTAGTTAGTTAGTATGCTAGGAAAGTATAAATAGGGAATTTACTTGTATTTTGCATTCATTGTGTCATTTGTAAACATTTCTAGAATTCTTGAGAGAGCATTTTCTCTCCCAGGGAGTAGTTCTCCCTGTGTAAACATTTAAAGTTTGGTTTTCCCCCAAATCCCATGATCAATAAATATTCTTATCTTTCCTTCATTGGCTAGTTCTATCATTGGTATCAGTTGCTCTTGGATCCTAGAGCCTGTTGGTGATGCTTTCTAGAGCTTAGAAAAAGAAGGTTTTCGAATCGACATTGTCGCAGATGAACTCTTGCTCCGATGCGGTGGAATCGCTTTGGAGGAGCAACATGCACGCATGTCGTCGATTGAATCGGTGTTCCTCTTGGTGCATGAATCGTTGCAACGAATCGAGAGTCGTCTCGATCATGTGGAGGAACAATTTTGAAGCCATAGTCCGGTCAGCGATAATCGTTGACGCGATTTTGCCGGTGGTGAGGGATCTCCATGTTCCCAGTGGCGGCAACAGCCATCAGAGCCATGGCAGAGAGGGGCTTACAAGGCTTACACTAAAGGAGGAGGTTTGTTCCTTTCTAATCGTGGGTCGTTTAAACCTCTGGGCCCAATCACTTCAGCTTTGACACAACCAACTAAAGGGGAAGATAGGCCCAATTTTCCTTCGATGGGGAAGGGCATGCGTCATCTCTCTAATGAGGAGTACCAATAAGAAAGGGCTAAGGGACCTTTTTTCTTTTGTGATTAAGCATTTGGGCCAGACCATTTATGCAAGAATAAGCAATTTAAGATCATGATCTTGGAGGACTCTAGAATTGGGGAGGATGAAGAGGAGCTTAGTTCACCGTTACCCCCTGATGAGAACTCTACGACTACTCCCACTCAGATTGAGTTTAAACTTTTATCTTCTACTCACCACCACCGTTCTATGGGCCGACTTGAAAGGGAGATGGGTGCATGTAATGATTTAATGCGGTGCTTCACACAACTTTGTTGCGCCCGAAAAAGCTCGCGAGGTGGGGTTGTTGATTGATGAATCCCCACACTTCATAATCAAAGTCGCCAACAGGAAACAAATCCAAGGTCAAGGTATTTGCAAGGTCTCTCTCCTTCCCCAATTTAGCTGTGGCAGGATTTTTACTTGTTTCCAATTGATGAGGCTGAGTTCGTCTTGGGGCTGGCTTAGCTTGATAAACTAGGAGAAATCAAAACCAATTTTAGGGAATCATGGCTCCAGATTTTCGTGGCTGGAACTTGGGTGAAGCTTCAAGGAGATCCCAAGTTGTGCTATGGAAGCATGGCTTTGAAGTCTGTGGTTCAGTCCATGTTGATGGGGGACGAAACGTTTGTTGTTCAGCTATGGCCTATGGATTTGCAGACCGGGGAGTTGAATCAGGTTCTTGTTGAGATTCAACATATCTTGGAGAAGTATGCTCAAGTGTTTGAGCCACTTCCAGGGCTTCCACCTCACAGAAGCCATGATCATGCCATTCCCTTAAAGGAGGGTGCTTTGATCCCCAATATCAGGCCATATAGGTATCCTCATCACCAGAAAATAGTCATTGAGGGTCTGGTTAAGGAGATGCTGGAGTTTGGGTGATCCAACCGAGTGTGAGTCCTTTTGCGAGCCCCATATTGTTGGTTAAAAAGGACGGCAGTTGGTGGTTCTGCATTGATTATTGAGCTCTAAACAAGATCTTTGTCCCTGATAAATTTCCGATTCTAGTCATCTAAGAGCTTTTGGATGAATTGGTTGGAGCAACCATCTTTTCTAAGTTGGATTTGAAGTCTGGGTACCATCAGATTCGTATAGTGGAGAGGGACATCCCCAAAACTGCTTTCTGGACGCACGAAGGTCATTATGAGTTTATTGTAATGCCTTTCGGATTTACTAACACAACTAGCTCTTTCCAACCTCTGACAAATTCCATTTTGAAGCTGTTTCTTTGGAGGTTTGTCTTGGTTTTTTTTTTGACGATATCCTCATCTACAGCCCTGATGTAACCATCCATGCTCATTTGCAGCAGGTTTTTCAGATTCTTATTTAGAATCAGCTGGTTTTAAACAGAAAGAGATGTTCCTTTGCTGTTGCGACTGTAGAATACTTGGGTCACATCGTGTCCAAGGATGGGGTCTTTGCAGATCCTAAAAAGACGGCTACCATGATGGATTGGCCAATTCCCAAAGATGTGAATGCAATACAGGGATTTTTGGGCCTCACCAGATAATACCATCGCTTTGTGCAGGGGTACGGATTGATAGCGAAGCCTCTTACTGATTTGACTAAGAAGGATGCTTTCTTGTGGAGTGAGGAGATGCAGGGGCGTTCGATAAACTTAAGGTTTTGATGGTGGATCTCCCAACCTTGGCCGTTCCTGATTTTTTGGAGAACTTTGTCATTGAAACTGATGCTTCAAGCCAAGGACTAGGTGCTGTCTTATCTCAGAACAATACACCCCATTGCCTTTTTAAGCTAGTCCCTTTCCCTTAGAGCTCAACTTAAATCGGCCTATGAGCAGGAGCTAATGGCGATTGTTTTTGCAGTCCAAAAATGGCGGCATTATTTGCTGGGCCATCATTTTACCATCCTTACTGATCAGAGGAGCTTGAAGTTTCTTACCGCAGAGATTATTGGGTGAGGACCAGTTGAAATGGACTTTCTAGCTGCTGAGTTTGGATTTCGATATTCAGTACTGGCCAGGATTGGAGAACAAGGCTATGGATGCACTTTCCCGGCAGATGGTTAATCATGCCATCTCCATGGTTCATACCGATCTCCGGAAGACTATTGAGGAAGAGATCTCAGTGGATATTTATTTGCAGCAGGTGATTAAGAGCTTGCAGCATGGGCTGCGTGATTTACCCGGCTTTTCTCTCTCTAAAGGAAGATTGTATTTCCAAGGCAGGGCTGTTATTCCCGGGAATTCCAGCCAGATTCCCACCCTCTTGGCTGAATTTCATGATTCGGATGTTGGGGGCCACTATGGATTCTTGAGGACTTACATGCGGATTGCTGCTGTGTTGTATTGAAAGGGTATTGGAAGGGTATGCGTAAGAGAGTTAAAGATTATGTTGCGGGCCGTCATGTGTGCCAACAGAACTTCTTCAGCCTCTGGCAATTCCGCAGCAGGTTTGGACTGAAATTTCCATGGATTTTATTTCTGGTCTTCCTAAGTCTAAGGGGAAGGACACTATTCTGGTTGTGGTAGATCGGCTGTCCAAATATGCCCATTTTTCACAGCCAGGGATGTTGCTGCTGTTTCTGTGACAGATGTGGTCAAGTTACATCGATTTCCTCATGCTATTTCCTCACGCTTTCTTGTAAGGTTCTTACCCTACAAGCAGAAGCGCATGTTTTACCCCCTGACCTGGCTGAAGATGGCAAATTAGTGGTGCAGCCGGCTGCGGTTCTGGCTTCAAAGACTGCAGCAGATGGGACTTTGCAAGTGTTGGTTCACTGGGCCAATAACCCCTCTTGTGATGACATCTGGGATGATGCTGCTAGATTGTCTAAGCTCTTCCCTTCACCTTAGGGGCAAGGCGAGTCTTCAGGGCGGAGTATTATAGGAGGTTTGGGCTGGTTTATAGAAGGGAGAAGAAACAGCTGCAAACAGGGGAAAATCAGCATGTGGGCGGAGCAGGGCAAGGAGTTTCTAGTGTGTAGTTAGTTGATATGGTAGGAAAGTATAAATAGGGAATTTACTTGTATTTTGCATTCATTCTGTCATTTGTAAACATTTCTAGAATTCTTGAGAGAGCATTTTCTCTCCCATGTAAACATTTTGCGTTTGGTTTTCCCTTACTCCCCGTTTAAACTTTTAGGGTTTGGTTTTCCCTCAAATCCCGTGATCAATAAAGATTCTTACCTTTCCTCCATTGGCTGGTTCTATCAGTCCCAACATATGTCGATCTCATTGTCGTTACTCAGGGTACTGAAACGGCTTAACTGTGTTTCTGCTGCAGACTTGGTGAACAGATCGGATATGGAGACCCTAATTTGACTGCAATGGTTTCTGAGAATTACGAGAAGATGGTTAAGCGAAGGCAGGTCACTTGTGCTTGAACTCCCATGTTCAGTCTGGCCATTGAATCAGGGAATCAGATATGTACAGTAGTTGTATTTGAGCTATACTATTTTGGGTTGGTATTTTTCACTGTAGTTGATCAAATACCTAGGTAGGCGTTTAATGTGTATAATAGTCAGAGACATTAGAGACATGTAATGCGAGAATGTTAATCTGTATTTTATTTCGAAAATTGAAAAAGAAACTTGTATACAAATTTGTTCCAGCTTGCCTGTGCTGATTTAGTTGAATTTAGAAATACTTGGAACTGGCTATAGGGCATCCCATATATTAAGACTAAGAGTTTGTTTGGTTTGAGAGAAAAAATGATGGCAAAATTTACTTGAATAAGTTTCAATTGTTTTAACATATATAGAGTTCATTCATGTAAATTTATGCCCATGTTTCCCTCTCAACCTAACAGATCCTAAGGTATGTTTTGTTGCTAAGTAAAAATAAGGTGGAAATTTGTATGGATGAGCATTTATATATATATATATAGTTATAACTTTTTTTATCGATCCAATCGTTGAATTAGAATAACTAATTGTGAAGATCATTTATGTCAGATTTCATTAAAATTGAACATCATTAAGAATGTATTCATATATCTCGTATTCTTGTTTATTTTGAACAAATGTATTATGTTGATTCTTATATCCATTAAAATGATATCAAATGATTTTATATTGTTTTAAAAATTTATAGGTATGATCTATATGATGTGAACTTCTAATCCTGTCGTTAATTTGTATGGATGAGCTATATGTATAAATTTACACTTGAAGTTTATACGTGAAAATTTCTTTCCTATTTTTGCCTCCAACCAAACACATCCCCAAATGAAACTATTTAAGGGGTTGGCCTCTGAAGCTATGCAATTCTAAACAGCTTGAAAACAAAGGTATTTGTTATGTGAAGTCTCTAGGGAGAACTGTTCTCAGTTGAAGCTTACATATATTATTAAGTCACTAAACTGTGATACTGAATGAATCAGCAATTCTATAGAAATCTGACTTCAATCCTGGCCAGGCTGACTCAGGTGCCTGAGCATTTAAAGTAAACAGTCTCCCGCCACTCGCGCAGCACACGGCGACATTGTGTCGCCGGAATGATGAACTCTCAACTCTGAATTCCAATTCATAGTATTTGACATTTCTGAGAGAATCCTCTCTAAAATTTGATCTTATCAATGTGCCCTTCACTTCTGGGCGCTTTCCTGATCCTGTTATGCTCCTAATCACTGCCTCACCCACTTCCTCTGGCCCTCCAAATGATTCAATCCTCGTTAAAAGAAGAGTAAGAAAAATTAATCGATAATTATTATTGTAAATAATTAAGATAAATAATAAAGAATATATAAAATTAGAAAGGTGATTTGTAAATAAACTAAAATTTTTCTCTTTCTTAGTTTCCGGTTTAGACGCTCCACTTGCCACTATAAAAGGAGCATTGCTAGAGGCACAATAAAAACCAGCCAACAAATAGGAATTTGGGCCACAATCACCTAGCCCATTAAAAATAAACCCATGATTAGAAGTGATATTTGGGCCATAAAGTGTTAAATGAGCTTTTGTTGGCTGTTTTGGCTAGTTTTTTATTGTGCCCCAAGCATTTGTGCTATAAAAGCTAAAGTGAAAAGTTATCTTTTTTTTTCTTAAAAAATTGACATATAACTCTTTTAGTCGGCCTTTTGGTTATTAATAAAGTGAGTGAAGTCACATCTGTGATAATTTGAGGTTCGAAGTTAGTTTTCTACTTATAGCATGATGAATTGCTGGTTTCTTTTGAGACCTTAACCTCAAATCATGACTTGAATTATATTTAAATATAATTTTAGGTTTCAAATCGTGATTTTTGTAATTAAAGTCTTGATTCGAGTCACTTATTGAATTAAACCATTGAAAGTATATTACCCTAGACCCGTTGGATCACTTCCATGATGTGAGCAAATGAAAAGAGAAAAAAAACGAAAGAAAAAGTTGCATCTTTATTAAGTCAACTTTTGCTACTTAGGATAGTTAGAATGAGTTTGGTATGGAAGTAAAAATAAGATGAAAATTTCCATATGATGTTGGGTATGGAAGTAAAAATAAGATTGAAAATTTCCATAGATAAATTTCATGTATAAGTTTTTACATACAATTTATCCATGAAAGTTTTCATTTTATTTTCACTTTGTACTAAACACACCCTTAAACTAGTACTTACGTGAAGTCTTGAGGAACTCAAAAAAACAATGGGTGTGTTTGGATTGATTCAAATATGAAAATGAAATGAAATGAAATGAATTTTAAATCATTTTCATTAAAATTCTTTCAAAACTCATACAATTTAAAAATATATAATTATCATTTTCATGAGAATAACAAATCAATTCATTTTCTTTATCTTTGTATTTCAAAATATAGAATTTATTTAAAAATTAATTCATTTCTTTTTTAAGATTTCAAACACACTATAAAAACAAAAAAGATTGCTTCTTTGTTAGGTCTAAATAATGTTGCTAATTTGTTAGTCTGGTGCCAGACGTAAAATGAAATGAAAATTTTCATCCATAAAATGAGTGATTACCCTATTTAGTCCCTCATGATTAATTTTGAGGACAATTTAGTCCCTCATAATTTGAAAGTGAATAAATAGTCCTCCAAGATTAATTTTATAGGACATTTTAAGTGACAATTTAGTCCTTCTGTTAAGTTTATGTTAACTGGATTACAAACATGACGTAACTTAGGTAATATATCATACAATATGTCATACACATTAACAAAAACTTAACAGAGAGACTAAATTCTCATTTAATTTGTCCTATAAAATTAATTTTGAAAGACTATTTTATCACTTTCAAATCTTGAGGGACTAAATTGTCCTCAAAGTTACTCTTGAGGGACTAAATAGAGTATTTAGTCTCCATAAAACCATTTACTTTATTTTTACCTCGATGGCTCGTACCAAACATACTCCTAAAGTCATACTTTACTTACGAGAAGTCTTGAGGAACCGGCGAGACAATAACGCTAACATTGAGTTCACCGGTAGAACCTGGGGGACCAAATGCAACAATTGGTTCATTGATGTTAGAACGTCGTTGTGGAGCATTGGGGGGTGGTGGATCCAATGATACTTCCACTTCTCTTCTCTTGGCAGCTCGATACATAACTGTTTGGTCTCCAACCCAATTTGCTGGGTATATAAATTCTGCTCATCATCCAAATCAATATATATATATATAACATACCATAACAATCAATAATAATTACCTACTTAAATCATTATTACTTTCTAGAATCCCAACAAAACTTCCAGCAGACCAGCATTGCTCATCAATGTCAAAATTATATTAAATTTATTATATTTTTATTTAAAGTTTATCTTTTGTATTTTTAGTATGTAAAATCATTTATTAAACTATATTGTAATCGATTAGATTAATAATTCCTTTTCAATCGATAATATAGGTGGTTCATTTAATTTTGATTGAGAAATTGTGAATTTTAGATAAGACTTTATTAATTTTTTGTTTTGAAAAACTTTCGAGATATTTTAGAACAACACAATAAGTTAGAACGATCGGAAAAATATATAAATAATACTTGGTACTTATCATATCAATATAGGAGAAAATTTTATATCACTTGTTACCATATAAGACTAGATAACAATATGCACAATTTGAGTTTAGCACAAAAATGAGAGAGGAGGGTCTGAGAGTGTTTATGATAATAGAGGAAAAGAACTCAAAAAGTAAAAAAAAAATGATATATATAACTGATCGAAATTACAAAGAACATATATAAATGATGATTTGTGATGTGCATGAAAGAAAAGATAAATAAATAAATAATTAATTAAATAAAATGAAAAAAATATATAGGTTGGGATTACTGCACAACATATACATTAAAAATGAGTGTTGATCAACTTATAAGTTATGATGATAAATGTTGTCTTATAATCTCTTATTTTTCCTACTAAAATATTTTAAAAAAAATTTGAAAGCCTAAAGCCAGTAACTTCTCTAGCTTCGTCTTTGAACCAACTCTACACAATGTTTATTATATTATCTGTCTAATATGACCCATTTCTACATTGGACTTAATTTTAAAGGAAATTTCTCCGATTATACGGAATCCTATTAGACATCATATGATTATGAAAAAAAAAATCATATATCTCTTGTAAGTTTCATGAAATCAAATTAAACCACAATAATTGATGGTAGAATATATAGGTATATGTATCTATTAATACTAAAGAAAAAATTAATTTTAATATATTATTAATAGTTTAAAATTCTCATCCAATTCAATTATGTATACATGACTAATAATGTATGACTCTCATTTATTATCACTTAAATAAAAATGTAAATGAAATGAAATAAAAAGTTTGATTAGATAACAATGTATACAATAATTTTTACAATGTTCTTATCTATTTGAGAACGTAAATGTTTGGAGAACAATAATTTTTCATAAATGCTTGGGGTACAATAAAAAACCAGTCAAAATAGCCAATAAAACTCATTTAATTATGAGTATATTTTTAATGGACTGTGTGATTATAGCCCAAATTTCTATTTGTGGGCTGTTTTGACTGATTTTTTGTTGTGCCTCTAGCAATGCTCATAATTTTTTAGCCAAAATAGCCAACAAAGCTCATTTAATATTTTATGACTCAAATAGCATTTTAATCATGAGTATATTTTTAATGAGCTAGGTGATTGTGACCCAAATTCCTATTTGTTAGGTGATTTTTTTGTTGGCTCTAGCAATGCTCATTTGAGAATTATATTATATTTATATTGAGATTATTCTAACAAATAAATAATTAAAATTAAATTCACTGTAATTAAATAAAATAGTTACCAAATCCTTCTTTGTTGTCGATGCAACGGGTGTATCCTCCAATGGGATAAAGAACATCGAGCTTGAGATTGCGTCCATTCTCCGGCGACAAACTCAGAACAAAACTCGTTATTCCGCCAAAGTTTGCGCCCACAGCAACAAGGGATGCTGACCCAACACCCAATAGTAACCGCCGCTGAAACCTGTTTGCTAAACCTCCAAATTGCTCCGCTGGGGTTCTCATTATTGCATCTTTGAACTTTGAATTTGAACTTGAACTCTCTCCAGATTCTTGTTCACCCAAACACTGTCTTATGTGAACACGGTTATTCCATGCTCTAACGCTCCATAATTGCAGTGCCATAACTTTCAGCAATTTCCAACTACTTTCCCTTTTTCTTTTTCTTTTTTGGGTGTCCTAATCAAAATAATATATAATAGGGGGTGATGATGCAAAATTTGATGCAAAATTTGAAGAGTAGATGACAAATAGGTCCATATCGAATTTTAGCGTGGACAGATAGGTTCCTAACAAAAATAAATAGTAAAATTATTCCTAACTCATAGGTTCCTCGATTGTATTGGTTAGGGACCTATGAGTCAAACGTTAGTCAAACGGTAAAAGTAACTGAGAGACCTATAAGTCTAACATTTATATTGGTTAGAATAAATTTTACTATTTATTTTAGTCAGAAACTAATATGTCCATTGATAAAAATTGATAGGGATGAATTTATCTTTTACTGAAATTTTAATTAATTTATTTATTTATATATAATATATATCGTGCTCTCTTTTGTCTCTACTTTGTGACCAAACTGCATTTTGGGTGAGAGCTAGCTGGGCACGTAATTGGAAACTTGTTTTGAGTTTTGAAGCTTCTTCCTTCCTCTGATCTCTTCCATTTCCAATCATATGAAAGCTAAGTGATGGTGCAAACTGTGAAGTCTAAGAGAGAATCATGAAGTGGTGGATTTTGATTGGTAATTTTTTGAGCGTGACTCTTCTGGATAGATAGATAGCTCTTATCCGGTTTTTGTGGTTCTTATTTCTCCTCTCTTTTTTTTCTCCGTTTTAAACATAATGTGAAAAGAGTTTTGTGGTTAAATACAAAATTTATATTTATATTTATGAATGTCAATGTTTTGAGAAAATTTATCACTATTTTTCATAGTTTATATTGGTTCACTCGAAAAAATGAGACATGAATAAAATTTATCATAGAAATAAATTGACTTGATATGATAACATTTTCACATCAATTATTGGACTTATAAAGGAAGCTCAATCTTCTAACCATTCTCATTATTCTTCAACTTCTTTGTAATTAGACTTAATATTATTAATATGTATTTTATAATTTCTTTATTTTCTTCTTTATCTTTCTCTTCTATTCTCTCATTTTTTCTTCTACTATAATTCTCATCCTCATTTCTGTTTCTATTTATTTTTTTATTTTTAATTTTACTTATTTTAGAAAACTCATATTCAAATTATTTTGATTCAATTTCAATTAAATTAAAAATCGAGTTATATATATATATATATACCATAATATATATGTACGTACTCACAATAAATATGTATGTAGCTGTCCTCAAGACATATACTTAGGGGTTGCAAAAATGCGATCATCCCGTCACGACAGCGGGAATGGGCTGTCCCAACGGGATAAAAGTATTAAAAAAATAAAATTTTGTTCATCCCACCCATGAGTAGCCAAAGTCCTATCCAATACACATATAAACCTAAGCCTAAAATTTATCCTAACCCTTGGTCCCTCCAATTCCCTCCTCACTTACACAACACACACAGATGAAGACGGCACCTCACTAGCACAAATCACATGCCACAACAGTGCAGCACACTCAGAACCACTCGCCTACACAGAATTGCGCCTCCCTCGACCTTCGTCGCGCTGGCTTCGCCTTCACCTCCATCGGCTTCGTCGCATCGTCGCCTCCCTCGGCCTCGTCCTCTCTCGGCTAGCTTTGCCTCTACCGTCCTCAGCCTCGCCCTCCCTCCATCAGCCTTGCCTCTGCCGTCCTCGGCCTCGTCCTCCCTCAGTCCTCCCATTCTGCCATTCAGGTAAGTTTCCCTTCTGTTCTGGTTTCAGTGTTCATATCAGGATGTATTACTTTTAAACAATACCGAATCTGCATTGATATTAATTTTAGGTGATTGAATCAATATTGAATGTATTATTCTAGTTTCTAGAATATGTTCTTATATAAATTTGTTCTTTAATTTTTTTTACAAACAATATTTGCTTTCAATATTGTTCTAATCTTAAATATGATCTTTAATTGTTTTTACATACAATATTTATATACAATATTGTTCTGATCATAAATCTAATCTTTAATTTTTTTTCCATACAATATTGTATCGAATATTGTTATGGTTTTCTTAATCTTTTGTTGTATAAATTTGTTTTATAAATTTTTTTATATATATACAATATTTCTTATTTATTGAATATGTTCTTGAATGTGTTTTTTGTTCTGAATGTGTTTTTATATACAATATTTTTTATTTATTGAATATGTTCTTAATCTGTTAGGTTTGCTCAGAAGTCTCATATTGAGCAAAACACAAAAGGTTGGAGTGTGTTGTGGTTATATATAGGAACCTAAGTTTTGGTTTCAAAATGCACCAAGTTAAAAACACTCAAATATAATATTTGACTTTTATTTTTCTTCCTATTCTTGTGTTAGAGTTTGAGAGGGGTAGTTCAAATATTAGGTTGGAGAGTGTGGGTGTACTGGGGTGTGGTATGGTTGAGAGAATAGTCTATGTGTTGTAACAATTTTCACATAGTGTTATTTTCTGGTTGT
The DNA here is from genome assembly GCA_013621005.1 of Aeschynomene evenia. Taxonomy (NCBI): domain Eukaryota; kingdom Viridiplantae; phylum Streptophyta; class Magnoliopsida; order Fabales; family Fabaceae; genus Aeschynomene; species Aeschynomene evenia. The sequence continues at coordinate 9,451,982 of CM024271.1, forward strand.
CATTAGACAACGGCCATGGTTTTTCTCCGATTTTGGAGCTTCCACGTAATTATTTGTGTTGTGTTTGAGTTTTTATTTTCTCTGTTTTAAGGTTGTTTTTCAAGGGGAAATAATTTTTCCCAATAAGTGGTATCAGAGCTTTGGTTCGGTGGGAATATTTTCTGAGTATGCTTTGTGGTTGCAGTGTAATCTAATCTTCCACATCATAAAGGATTTATATTCCGGTGGAATAATTTCTTAGTATGCTCTGTGGTTGCAGTATTGTCTGATCTTCCACATCAGAAAAAAATTATTCCTGATTTCTTGGAAAGCAACATTGGTTACTGGAAAGTGTAATTCTGTAGTAGTGTTGTTTTGGAAAGGTTCTGACTAAGGAAAGACTTGGTACTTAAGCGTGTCCGGTGTGACCCACCTCTCTTTCTTGGGAATCCGCCTAACACACGATTTGCAGTTGATTCACATTATTTCAGCAAACAGTGGCAATATCAAATTTTCAAAATGTGAAGCTTGACATAGAGAAATATGATGTGAAAATAAACTTTGGCTTGTGGCAAGTGCAAGTCCAGAATGTATTGATACAAGCAGGTTTACACAAGGCCCTATCAGGAAAAATTTCTGGCATGGAGAATGACAAATGGAAGGAATTAGATTTGAGAGCTACTAGTGTTATTCGCCTGTGTTTAGCTAAGAACGTTCTTGCAAACGTTCAAGGAATAAAAGAAGCCAAAACATTGTGGGAGAAACTTGAAAAATTATATCAAGCAAATGGCATCTCGAATCGGTTGTTGCTGGCCTGAAGGAGCAGTTCCATTGTTTGCGCATGGATGATCATACAAAAGTCTCTGATCATCTTAGTGCTCTTAATGGTATAGTCTCAGAATTAGAGGCTATTGGCGTCAAGATCGATGACGAAGATAAGGCACTAATGTTGATATTGTCTCTTCCATCTTCCTATGAACATATCAAGCATGTTTTAATGCATGGGAAAGAAACTCTGAATTTTGAAGAAATTGCAAGCAAGATTATTTCTGAAGAAAGAAGAATGAAAAATGACGGGAATACTTCATCAGAATTAGTTTTGGTGGCTAGGGGAGAGAACTTTAGGAGAAAGTTTCATGCAAAGACTCCGACATGCTGGAAATGTGGTCCAAGCGGACATGTAAAAAGAAATTGTCTAAATCGTGCAGGGTCGAAAAAATGTTCTTCGTCAGAAGTTTGCAACTTATATCTCCTTGTGGGAGATGATGGTGATCTTCACTAGAATGTGAGAAGTGTATCCTCATGGCATAACCGCGATGTCATGGAAAATGATAAGGTTTGCTAGCGGGTCCACAGGTATACGGGCATTGGTCAGCAGGTGATGCAAGGTGTGGTGGAGTTATTTTTATGGTTGATGAACTTCCAAGGAAGCTAACATAGGAGTTGCACCATAAATTTCAGCAAAGTTTTAACATGTATCAAGGTAAAATTTTTGGGATGGTTTAATTCCAAGTGATTGTACTTTTTTTTGGTGGAGTATGATGATATATAGTTCTTTAGAACTATAATTGTTGGTATAGATAATGACAAATGAAGATGTGTCACTTCCAATCAAGATGGAGATTGTTAGGTTTGCTTGGAAGTCCCATATTGGGCAAAACACAAAAGGGTGGAGTGTGTTGTGGTTATATATAGGAACCTAAGTTTTGATTTCAAAATGCACCAAGTCAAAAATACTCAAATATAGTATTTGACTTTTATTTTTCTTTCTATTCTTGTGTTAGAATTTGGGAGGAGTAGTTCAAATATTAGGTGGGTGTACTTGAGTGTGGTATGCTTGAGAGAATAATCTATGTGTTGTAACGATTTTCACATAGTGTTATTTTCTGATTGTCATTAGGCAACGACCATGATTTTTCTCCAATTTTATAATTTTCACGTAATTATTTGTGTTGTACTTGTGTTTTTATTTTTTCTATTTTAAGATTATTTTTCAAGGGGAAAATAATTTTTCCTAACAAGGATATTCCGTTTTGTCCCGTACGGTTCAGTTTGTCACCCCTATGTATGCCGCAACAAAAGCAAAAGTGAGCTTTCTGATCCATATTAAGCCTAAAGAAAACAAACAAACAAAAAAACGCAAAGAAATTAAAACAACTAATTACAAACAAATTGTAGAATGGAAATTCCACCCACTAAATAAAAGAAGTCACATTATTTCATGGCTCCCGGCCATCCCCTGCGCGTGACCCAGATGCAAGACTAGATGAATTGGAATGTGTTGAAACAATGTCTCACAAATGTGACTACAAATTACACAAGAGAGTACTATCTTATATGAACTAATAATTTTTCTCATTTTTCACATTGGCAAACATCCCATATATTAATTAATGGATGAAGTGTAAGTCTCATTCATATAGGACTCACCGCATCATTTAATGACATGTGATATTCATTCATAGAAATGAAAATGGAGAAAATAACATAGTGCAATAACATACATTTCTCATTAAATAATTAATATTACTCCATGCATCTTTTAAAATGCTAGCTAGCTGCTTGTTGCTGAAAATGATTCAAAGGCGGCATTCTTGGCAGACCAATTCCTCCAAATCTGATCATGATTATCTCTTGCAGCATTATTAATACTGATCTCTCCTCCTTGTTGTTGTTGATGACCCCCTCCATAGAAACTCCCTCCTCCACCACCTCCTATTCCCAACAAGTCCAAAGTCATCACATCCCCCCCACCACTTCCCTTGCTCTGATCCAATATAGCATTAAACATGTCCACCCCATTCATTCCTCCACTCAATCCAAATTGATGATGAGATGATGACATAATAATGTCTTGCTGCATGAATGAGGAGCCATGCATAATATTCTGCTGTTGCACTATTCCACCAAATGATGGTGGGGCCATGGTTGTTGTTGTTGTTGTTGTAACATAACAACCCTTTTCCTCGCTGCTATTATTATTATTATTGTCCTTGTTACTACTCACGGTTGCTCCCATTTGCGCTGCTTTCTGAAGCAGTGCCGTTGCTGACATGTGTAGTGATGATGATGATGAGCCAGCAGCAGCCAAGTGAAGGGCGTTTGAGGGTGGTGATGAAAGGGTTCTTGGGAACATGAGGCCGTGAGCGAGTGATAGAGGATGCTGGTTGGTGTTGGTGTTGATTATTGTTGGTAGTGAAGGAAGTATGAGGTTTGGCATATTTGGTTGGCATTGCAGGTTTGAGCTTATCTTTGACAAAGCTCCTAATTCTTCCTTCACTTTGTTCTTCTCCTCTGCCAGTGCCTCACAGAATGCTCTGTGTGTAATCAAGCTATCTCTTCTGCATCCACAAATTATACATATATAGATGAGAGTAATGCTATTAGTTATGTACAGTATACATATGTTTTGATTCAATAGTGGAGAAAAGAAGTTATACTGAAGTGATGTCACATCAAAATCCAAATATCATTGATGCATCAATTCGATTAAGCATGTTGTGCAAGAGAGACATGTTAGAATAATCTTACTAGTTTTTATTTAACGTATATACAATTACACAAATATTATATATATATATATATATATATATATATAATTGCTCATGAGGACCATGCATGCATTTTATTGTGAAATTAAATAAAAAAACAAGACTAATATTTTTTTAGGAGTAATAAAAAAAATAGTTATGGACAACAAATATTATGTAATATATATGCACAATATATATCACATATATATGTATCAAATATTGTAAAGAAATATAATATTGCAACATGTAATATATTGTACACAATATGTCATATATGATGTGCATATTATATACTATATATTATGCATATTACATATTATATATCATGCACAATCTATTAGCTGTTTTACCTAACTTTTTATCATGCATCAAGATTTTTACTATTTTTTTAGTATGGTTCATAAGGAATTTTTTTATTGGAGCCAAATAAAGTTAAATATTATTACCAAAAAAAAATAAAGTTAAATATAAATGATGACTTGTGCTTGTATAGACCAAAAAGACGGTCGACTTTTACATATTTATTTTAGAATTTGATTTTATTACTAATATAAAATTTATATTTTATTTGTTGCATTTCTACATTATTGAAAATATTTTATTTTATTTTTAATTAATATATAGTATAAAATACATTTTATACTTATTATATATAAGTCAAGCTCTTTTCTTTGTTGATTATTTATTAATTTTTAAAATAATTATTTAACAAGGTAAACAAATATTAAATATGAAATTAAATAATCATACCAAATTAATTTTTAAAAGAGACAAAAATGATTGCAGAAAATGAAATTAATTAACCTAGACAAAATAATTAGTCAAGATTATGAAATTAAATAATTATATAATTAGGCAAGTGTGTGTATGTGTGGTCAAAGGAAGATCTCTATCCAAAATGGCACGCTCCAAAGGATAGCTACTGCATGCAACTAGTGTACCAAAGTTCTGAATGAATAACTTATCACAAATGACACGGAACCACATAAAAAAATCAATAAAATCCATTTAATATTTTATGGTTCAAATAATATTTTAATCATAAGTATATTATATTTTTAATGAGTTAGGTAATTATAGTCCAAATTCCTATTTATTGACTGTTTTTATTGATTTTTTGTTATGTCTCTAGTAATGCTCTATGAAAAATTATAAGTTTATAAATTATAAATGTTTTGTATATATTATGGGTGGGACACAGAATCCACACATTCTTATTCATGAAATGTTAATTCAACTCTTATTTTCTCCACCCGTAGTACTCTATACATTGAGCCATATATGTGTCCACCTTCTGCAATAGATAGTGTTTATTGACAAAAAAAAAAAAATCAAAAAAGTTAGAAATAACATAACTCTTCTTATTCATCGTGTAGAATAGATTTACATAAACTCTGGCTTAATACAATTTTTTCGGCTAAAATAGTAAAAAAATTTTATTTTAACATTTTTTTTAAAATAATATTCTTAATCATATGTGTTTTTCTAATGAACTGAATAATTTAGATTCAAACTCCTAATTTTTTACTGTTTTGACTGGTACAATTTTATATCACTAGCTCATATTAAATATATAGGCTCACTTCTATATGTTTAGAGTGAAATAGAAAAAAGCTTTGCTAGAGGTACAACAAAAAAATCAGCCAAAACAGCCAATAAATTATGCACGATATATATAATATAAATTGCACAATGAATATTACATGTTGTGCACGTCATATATCAACAAATATCACATGTTACAATAAAGAAAGATGATGCTGCAACATGTGATATATGTTGTATGTGCACATCATGTGATATATGATGTGCACAACATGTAATATTCATTGTGCAATTTATATTATATATGTTGTGTACAAATTATTGACTGTTTTGACTGATTTTTTATTGTGCCACAAGTATTTTCCAATAAAAAATATATGGACACGATATCCCATAAATATTAACTACTTAAAGAAATAATATCAAACTGGCTGGAAAGGATATGGATTGTAATAATATGAACCTGGAAAAGATGGTGCCACAATCACATTTGTATTCCCTTGTACCGCATATCTTTGAATGTGCCTTCCAGTCAGACTGGACAGCGTACTTCTTGGAGCACTTATCACATTTCCACTTCTTCTCGCCGTGCTTCCTGCAAAAGTGCTTTTTGATGCCCGTGAGGTCACCTAGTGCTCTTGCAGGGTTGTGGTGGACACATGAGGGCTCAGGACACACATAAACGCGCTTCCTAATCTCTGAGCTTGTTCGTTGCTTCAGCTTCCATGGCAAGTTATGGCCTCGACGGTGCAATTGAAGGTTCTGGTCTCTTTGGAACCCTTTCTTGCATATCTCGCATATGAACCTGTTTGTCGCCATTAGTGTGGTTGGAGATAGAGCTATGACTTCAGCACTCGGATCTGCATGCAAATATAATTAATTCAAGTGCCAGCAAACATATTAATTAATTAATTATACAATATCATATAATAATACTACACAAATGCTTGGGGAACAAAAAAAAATCAACCAAAACAGTCAACAAGACCCATTTAATATTTTATGGCCCAAATAACATTTTAATCATATGAGTATATTTTTAATGGACCGGATGATTGTGGCCCAAATTCCTATTTGTTGGTGGTTTTTGCTGGTTTTTTGTTGTATCCCTAGTAATGCTCATAATAATATATAATATTCATAATACTTCGCCCTTTCGTTTCTATTTTTATTTTCTGTTTTCTCTGTTTTCAAGATTTTGTGAAGGAAATATTAAAACAGAGAAAACAATAAAGATATATATATAGTTTAATTTTGATGCATTTACATTGTCGTCCAATCAAAACACTCTGTTTGAATAACTTTTTAGTTAGTTGAGAAAAAATACAATCACAATTGACGCGTCAATACAAGGTTCGTGGATAAAAATTATATATATATATATATATATATATATATATTTCCCACTAGTATTAATTATTAATGTAAAATTGTGCATCCAAAAGTATACATCTATATATTTTCTAGTAGTATTAATTATATATATATATATATATATATATATATATATATATGGATGAAGAAAATGACAAAAATCTGAAAAAATTTAAATAAATATATATACATAGATATTAAATTAAAAATAACGATGGAAAAATATGAGATATTGGATTCTTAATTTTGACATTGGAAGAATAGGAAGAAGGAGGAGAGGAGAAAAGAAGAAAGATTATGAATCTATAATTTAATAAACACAAATAACAACAAAATCCAGTTAATTAAGTCCATTTAGCATTTTATGACCCAAATAACATTTTAATCATGAGTATATTTTTAATGGATTAGGTAATTGTGACCCAAATTCCTATTTATTAGCTGTTTTGACTGGTTTTTTTTTTTTGTTGTATCCGTACCTATGCTCAAAATTGAATCGAGATTAGACCTTTATCTATGTCTCTTCTAGCCCCTTTCATTTTGGCACATTTTCATATAAAGACACATACAAGAAAACAAACACCAAAGAAAAAACAGAAAATAAAAAAACTAATTATTAAGAAGTATATACAGAGGAGTAAGAGGTATTCCATATGAGAAAGTGTATGGTCCTTTACCCTGAAACAGTTATGCAACAGAAAAAACAAATTAAAGGAAAAAAAAGAAAAAGAGAGGAGAGAGCAGAGAACTTGTAAGGAGTCAAGCAAAGTCAACAGTGAGAAGCAATGATTGTAAACCACTGCAAGGCAATAATTGAGCCTTAACTTCTTCTATCACTTACACACGAAACCAATAATTCAGTAATTCACCATATTTTCGCCATCGGATTTTGGCTTAAAACTCCCCAGAGAGATCCTTATCTCCCAAAAAAAAGAAGATTTAATATTAATTAGAAGAACAAATTAATTAAACAAAAAACATGCCTTGCGTACACTAGATCAAGCCTTATCCTCTATCATATAGCCTGTAATTAAATACTTTAAATCACTAATGTACTCTGATCTAATTATTTAAGTAAAAATATTTGTCGTACAACAAAAATACTTTCAATAAGTATTCATCGTGTGTTATACATGATATGGAATTTGTGCTATTTATATAGCAAACGTACGTATTTGTTGGACGTATTTTTGTTGTAAACGTAGAATTATTGTTATTTAAGCATGCCATTATCCAGAAATTAAATGAAGGCCCTTTTTGTGGTATATTATTTTTGTAAAACCCCATTTTCTACAAAATATAGAAGCAAAATATAAAAAAATTGTAATTTTTAGAATCAAATAGAAGGTAGAAGAAATAAAATAAAACGGACAAGAACTTTAATACTCTAGGATTTAATATATATGCATATCTACGGTCCAGCTTTAATTTGGTTATCCATTTAAACTCTCGAAAATGAAATCTTGCAAAACAAATAATCAGAAAGTATTGCTTAGGGTCAATTCTGGTAGTTTGGATAAACAATTTACTTAAACTCTTATATAAAAGCAACTTTTAAAAAGTAACTTATGAATAAGTTATTTTATATATGAATATAAAATAATAAATTTTTTTATTTCAATTATTTTGAAAATTACTTCTAGAGAAGTCCAATATTCTGACTCCTCAAAAAATACTGAAATAACTTCTAAAGAAGTCATAAGTTATATAGTCAAACAGAACAAAATAACTTCTAATAAATTAGAAGTTAAAAAAAAGTACAAAGCTAGAAACTAAGAAGGAAAGAAACTAAGAAACGATATATGTGGAAAAGAAATTTATAACCAAAAAATAAAAGAAATTTTACCTGGATTTCCTGGAAGGCTCCTTTTCTTCTTAACAGGTGGAGGTTGTGGCTGTGGATTAGTGTTGTTGGAACCATTGCTATTATTATTTGTTATTGAAGTGTGAGAATGTGGACTATTGAACTGACCAATAACTATATCTGATTGTTGTTTAACTCTATCTTCTATGGTGTTCTCTGTTGAGAGGCTCCCACTATCACAACTAGTGATGTTTGACATTGAACAAAATTAAAAGGGAATGAATCGAAGAAGAAAAAGAAGAACAAGATGAAGAATCTATGGATGAAAATAATGTTCCCTTTTTTATTATTATTTTTATTTCCTCCAAACTATTAGTGTATTTTTCCACTCCAGTTGTTGTAGCTTCTTCTAGCTCTCTAGCTAAGGCTAGAGCTAGATTTTTCGTATTAACTAAGGGGAAATTAAAGAGAGATGGTGCAGAGAAATTGAAGCAGAAAAGATGGGATTTGTGCAAGTAGAGGAAGACAAAAACCAGGAAACTCTCCTCCTTTTATGGTGTGGAGAAGAGACTGCTTGTTGGCACAAGAATACAACAACAAAAGGCTTTGGATTTGCACTGTAATAAAATATCTAGAGAAATAACGTTTTTCTAGCTAAAATAATCAATAAAGTCCATTTTAATATTTTTGATCTAAATAATATTATTAACCATGTATATTTTTTTAATGAGCTGAGTGATTTAAACCCAATTTCCTATTATTAACTGTTTTAACTATTTTTTTTTTGTTGTTGTGACTATAGCAATGCCATAAAATATTTATTTATTCTCTTCTTTGAGGCACTGTTGTTTTTGTTTCTAGTTAAACGATGCCCCTACAATTTTTTTATATTAGGAAAACGCCCTTTTTAAAGAGAACAATAATCGACATTTTTCCAATCAATAATACTAGTCGTATGTCATAAATACATCATCAAGTATCCAACGTATGCTATACATGATATGGGGTGTGTGCTATTCGTATAGCACATATATATATATAACACATCTAATATCATGTATAGCATACGTTGGATACTTAATGGACGTATTTCTGATATACGACAAGCTTTATTATTTTTCCAATTGACGCTGCATAAATAAATCAAATTTGATTTGCTGTATAACTTTTACGTGTTGGAGCATCAAAAAGAAAATGATAAGTTATATAATATATAAAATGACTACCATTTGATTTTGTTGGTACCAATATCTCAGATCATTTATAGAATAAAAAATGAATATAAATAATAATGTATATGAATCTCTTAAGATTAAAAAGTACTAAATAGTTAACATATGTCCATAATTTAAATAATTATTTTCTCAAGTCATTCACATTATTCTAATGAAAAAAAATTTATTCCAACTACACACAATATTGTAAAGAAAATTTAAATCCACATAGGTATTCATAAATTTATTAAAATCTCTACAAATTCTAACAAAGAGAGAAAGTACTTTAAAATTCAAAACCTAGATATACATAATAACAAATATTACTAAATATAATATGGTTAAAATTAAAAATCAAAATACATGAATAATATAAATTCAATAAAGACAACTTAGAAATAAAACAATATTCTAAGAGTTTTCAAGTAAATAGTGAATTGTCATGTACAATATATGAATCATATAATAACATAGTTGTTAATCAATTTTGAGGATATGACCATGTTGCATTAAAAATATTTGTTTAATTCATATGTCCACATTCACGAGTATTTTAATCTTTCGGAGTGTCAGAGATATTTCAGAACGTCTTTTAATTATCAGAAGTCTTTCAGAGTATCAGAGGTCTTTCACAACGTCTTTTAATAATCAGAACAGAGCAAAGATATCATCATATCATAATATTATATCAGAACATTACATCATAATACATTATTTTCACATAACATGTTATCATCACCTAACATAACATATATCAACATATAATCATGCATATAACTCATAATATCATATATAAATCATATATAACTCATATATAACATCCATATAAGACGTAGAACACATTAGAGAACATAAAGGGTCAAAATAGTAAATTTTCATAAAAGCTGCAGTGCTGTAATCGATTACAGTAGGGAGGTAATTGATTACGGTAATCGATTACACAGACTTTGTAATCGATTAACAGAGATCCTTGTTTTCTCGCGATTGGAAATTCTTAGCTCGTAATCGATTACGAACCCGTGGTAATCGATTACGAACATGAGAATTCTGATTTTAAGGTTCCAAAACACGTTTTTCATGAGTCAATGACCAAAACTTTAATCTAGAATCATTCCAATCGGTAGAAAACAAAGGTAAACATTAATCAATCGGTAAAACACGTTCTAAAACACTTTTCAATCGGTAAAACACTTTCTCTTTGAAAATCATTCGGTAAAACATAACCCTTTTATGAACTCTAATAGGAAAAACGAGATAACAATAATAGCATCAATTGTAATAGTGCAATACACGAAATTTCATACAATTATGCATGCCTATAACCCCTATCTCTTGTAGACTTCCTATGCAATGCGTAAAGACACACTTTCCCGACGCACGTAGAACGCGTTCTCGCTTTCTCTCTCTAGCCCCACGAACGGTAGGATAACGAAAACGGCTTCCTTTGAAGAATATGAATTAGTAGAAGGATGTATTTTAGTGAGAGGATTAAGGATATGTAATTGTTTTCGTGATCGGGTAAGATTTCATATGAGTTTGGTGTTGTGGAATGACTATGGCTTTGTGTTCTTGGGAGAGAGAGAGTATGGTGGAGGCACAAGGGTTTAGAGTGTTTCTGAAACAAGGATTAGGGTTTCTCATGTGGTGGCTCGGTTATGCATGATATAGCTAGAGACGTTATGGGGCCTACGCGTAACTTAAAACACACTAAAAACGCTCAGAGCGCATGCTGTAATCGATTACCATATAGTGGTAATCGATTGCCACATGTAAAAATGCACATATATGAAAATCGTAACTGTGTAATCGATTACTAACCCGTGGTAATCGATTACTGGGTTGCGAAACAGCCCAAAACACCTCGAAAACGTCTCAACTCGTGCTATAAACATACATATATATCATGCGTAACCTTATATATGCATCATCAAAACACAAATAAAAACACATATATATATACACATAGATCACATAACATATAATAAACACATGTATATACACATAAATCACATAACATATAAGAAAAACACACACACACACACACATATATATACACACACACATAGATCACATAACATATAATAAACACATAAATCACATAACATATGATGGTTTAATAAAAGAAACTTATCCACCAAATTTAATTAAATTCTAAGAAAGGTCAATTACCCTTAATTTCACTTAATTAGAACTTAATAAAAATCGGGGTGTTACATCATACCAATCACAATTAACAAGACAACATTTTTTGGAGTTGGGTCCTCACCCACATATTCCAACTCCAAGACTTGTCTGAGTACCCTGTACAAATTATTCTCCCCATTACCAGCACCCACTCTAACGCAAACTCCGCTATTGTACGTGGTCTTGTCTCGACCTCATTCAAAGGTGTGAAATTTATAACCGTTGACATGAAATATTGGACACGAAATAGTTACATTGGTGGGACCCCAAGCTAAGCTTTTGAGATGAGGATTTGTTACATTATTGTCATGATTGAAGACATACATTCTCAAAAAAGGAGCATATAGTCATAAGATTGAATTTTATCTCCAGATAAATCACAGATTGGTAGTTCAAGTATTTCATACTTACATACGAATTGAACCACTGGGGAAATTGTTCAAGTGTATGATTCGCATTGGTTTGTTCAAAAAATCTGTAGACATTAATTAGAAATAAAATTCATTAGGACTTATCATAAATATGTACAAAAAGTTTATTGAAATGATGAATTAGATATGTCACTTACGTTTTATAAGGTTCCACTTCATCACAGCTGATCAAAACATGTAGGTGCATTGCTTGTTTTTCTCTACCTGCGAGCCAATGATTTGTGGGTTTACCGGCACCACATCCAGGTTGATTAAACACAGATAAAGTAGACAGATATCACTACTAGAAACTCTCGGATTATCGACCGACATTATCGACGGATGGTTTTGCCAAGGTTATCGGCGGATTTATCGACGGATATAGCATTGGCGAGATTGTTTAATCAACGAATATAATTATCGAGAGATATTTTCTAAAATATCCCTCGATAATATGTTCCCGCGCAAAACAAAATTTTTTTTTGCGCATGTTGATGTTATCGACGGATGGAGATTAAAATATCTGTCGATAAAACCCTAAACCCTAAACCCTAACCCTAGAAGACAACTATCGACGGATAAGAATGGTTTCATCCCTCGATAACTCAAACGCACCGTTTCATTAAATCGGGTACCTTTTATCGAGGGATGATATCGACGGATGGTTTAAACCATCCGTCGATAATCCGTGAATATGAGGAGACAACGTCTCCTTCTTCCTCATTTCGCGACAGTTCCTCTCTCTCTCTTCTCTGCTCTCTCTCTCTCCGCCGCGAAAAACGGCCGTTTCCGCCACCGTCCGCCGCCCGTTCGCCCTCCGGGAAGTGCCAACAGGTTAGTCTCTCTGTCCTCTACATTTTAATCGGTTTAGATTTTTTGTTTGAGGTCTCTAATGAGAACTCATTGTAGCATCCTCCGTCTTCTCCGCTGCCACCGCCGTCCGCTGCCACCGCCGCCACCGACCGTCCGCTGCCACCACCGCCATGAAGCATCTCTTGCTCTTCCATTAGGTTTTATTCTTAAATTTTAATTTTTCATTGTTTTGGTATTTTTATATATTGTATTTATTAATTTTTATTTTATTTTTTCTATTTAAAAAAATTAATATGTTAAACTTTGTTTTTTAAAAAATAAATATATTAATTTTTTTAAAAGGAAAACTGTTTTAAACAATAATAGAAAACGTTATTAAAAAAAAGATAGATTTAATAAACTTATATGTTATTTAAAGTAAGTAACTTTTCAATAACGTAACAAATATATTATTTAAATGATATATGAGAACAGTTGTTGATATATTCTGGCGATTGGAGCTTACGTTTATATTAGGTATGTTATTTATTAATTTTATTTTAATGATATGATTCTGTTGTTATTGTTGCAAAACCTTAGGGTAGATGACTTAGTCTGAGACCGGTCCTTAAACTCCGGTAATACTGGTTGATTGATTTGTAAAATTAAATGAGAAAGTTTGTTTAAAATTTAGGGGAGACTTTGTCAAAATTGTGTGAAGTAAAAATTTTGAGAAATTAAATAACTGTTGTTAAGTTATGTAAAACTAAGAGAAACTCTCTCGAAATTATGTTTGAGTAAAAATTTAACAAATTTGTAAAAATCATTAGTGTCGTATTAATGGTGAATTTAGATTAACTAAAAAACTGTTATTACTAAGCCTTAGTTAAACTTCTCATTTTTTGTAAAATTAAATGAGAAAGTTTGTTTAAAATTTAGGGGAGACTCTGTCAAAATGTTGTGAAGTATCTATTTTGAGAAATTAAATAACTGTTGTTAAGTTATCTAAAACTAAAGGAAACTCTGTCGAAATTATGTTTGAGTAAAAATTTAACAAATTTGTAAAAATCAATTGTGTCGTATTAATGGTGAATTTAGTTTAACTAAAAAACTGTTATTAATAAGCCTTAGTTAAACTTCTCATTTTAGGATTCTCCAATATTCAAGGGCAATGTCATCAACAAATAGATCATGGATGTATGATAGGTTACACCCGAATAGGGGGAATTAAGTCGGAATTTTATGCTGGAGTTGAAGAGTTTGTGGGGTTTGCTTCTATGTCTGAACAATTTAGGACGGAGGGAAAAGTCAAGTGTCCATGTGCCAAGTGTGTTTGTAGGTTTTTCTATGATGTTGACACGATTAAGGTTCACCTGTACAAAAAGGGATTTATGGATAATTATTATGTATGGACAGTCCATGGGGAAGTCGAGTCAGTGTCAGTACAACAGGATCAGTTTGTCGGAGGTAGTTCAAGTGGGTTTGATGGTGACCAATATGGGGATCGTAATTTAAATTGGGGCGGTGATAATCGTGGGTGTTATGAGGAAATGATCCATGATGCCTTTAGGGGGCAACATGATGAAAATTATAATGAACCCAGAGAGGATGAACCAAATCCTGAAGCGCAGAGGTTTTTTTCTTTGTTAGAATCTGCAAAGACACCCATTTGGGAGGGTTCAGCCCTTTCTGAGTTGTCAGTGGCAGTTAGGATGTTGTCTATCAAGTCAGAGGCAAACGAGAGTCAAAGTGCTTTTGATCGATGGGCTACTTTAATAAGTGATGCTAATCCACGACCAGAGGCAATTCCTAGGGACTATTATAAGGCAAAGAAGTTAGTTTCAAAACTTGGGTTGAAATCAGAGAAAATTGATTGTTGCATGAACGGTTGCATGTTGTACTATAAGGAGGATATTGAATTAGTTGAATGTAAATTCTGCCAGGCCCCCAGGTTCAAACCTAGAAGAGGGGATGCTGGAACAGGGGAGAGTAATTGGTACGGGGTAATTAGACAAGTCTTAGAGTTGAAATATGTTGGTGAGGACCCAACGCCAAAGAAGGTTGTCTTGTTTAGCTATGAGTGGTATGATCCTAGACATCCTGATGGAACATGCAAGCACGCTGATTACGACATAATTGAGGTTAACCATACACGACGATTTGGTGCATATGATCCTTTCATCATTGCACAAAATGCTCGACAAGTGTATTACACAAGGTATCCGGGGAAGTGCAAGAATAAGTGGTTGGTTGTTTTCACAACCAAACCTAGGGGCAGAGTTGAAAGTGATTTATGACCATTTAATTTTATGTTTCTTATATATGAATTGATTAATTAATGCTTTGTTCAATTGTTTTAAACTTACAGGAGCAGAGGTTGAAGAGACCACCCACGCAGGAGGAGTTGTTCAGGGAGACCCACACCAGGAAGGGCGACAAGACGACGTGGGTAGACGAGCGGTCGCAGCGCACTCATGTAAGTGATTTCATCATAGTTGTATAAATGTATTCAATTAATATGATTATGTATTCCACTTAAAATGATTATGTATTCTTCTAATTGTAGGATGATTATATGCGCCGCTTGGATGAGGTCCGCACCGAGCTGACAGAGGCATCACAACCCGATGAATCCGTCCCACCCGTCGATGAGGAGGCGGTGTGGACCGAGGTTGTGGGCGGCCCTTACAAGGGCCGCATATACGGGCGGGGCGCGATCGCAAACCCCATTGCTCGTTCCGCCCACGCATCTGTTGCGACAGGAGCAGCAGCCTCAGCGGAGAGCAGCGACGCTGAGGTCCGTGACCGGGTTCACAATCTGAACCTGGAGCTACAGACCCGGGTCGAGGTGCTGCAGGCCCAGCTTGAGGAGGAGCGGACCGCCCAACAGTAGGACAGGATCGCCCAGCACCAGGAGATTGCCGCGGAGGTCAGCCGCCAGATTAGAGAGCAGATGTCCCAGTATTACGGGATGTTTGCTGTTGGAGGGTCATCATCTGCACCACCACCACCTTCTCAGCCATCACCCTTCCCTCTCACTCCCCCACAGTATCCTTATCCCCCTGCATTCTGGCCTCCTCCTCCACCTGCATATCATCCAGGATATCCACATCCCGCATATTCTACACCACCTCCACATCCTGCTGCTGCCGCTGCCCAGACGACACCGCCTGCTCCTCAGCCTGATGCTGCCGCCGCTGCCTACACACCGACTCCTCGACCTCCTCCTGCCCAGACTCCTCCTACTCAGCCGGATGCATCCAGAGATGATGCTGGTGATGGTGATGATGATTGTGACGTTGATACGATGGATTTTGTATGACTTTTTTTTATTGTTTATGTTTTGGATGTTCAGACATTACCTTTTGGATTTTTTATGACTTGACTTATATAGTGTTTGGATTTTATCTATTTTATAAATATTGATTAATATATATATTATGATATTTCATTATAGTTTTACTTATGGAGATTATTACTATTTTGTTATAAATTTTGATTTAGTTTAAATATTATTAATTCAGAAATTAAAAAAAATTATTTTTCGGCTACTATTATCGACGAATGCATCCGCCGATAACTAAATTATTTATTTTTATTTTTTTGTTGGAAAAATAACGTATCGACGAATAAGTATCCGCCGATAAAAATATTTAATAATTTCTTATTATTTTTTAAATTATTTTATCGAGGGATACATCCGTCAATACTATCGACGGATGTCGACGGATATATCCCTCGATAAACATATCGACAGATGTTTTGGGTTCATCCGTCGATAAGCGAATTGCGACAAGCAAGTAATCGTGGGGGATTATCCGTCGATACATTGATTTATCGACGGATATTAAGTGTATCCCTCGATAAAATCCGTCGATAATCCGAGAGTTTCTAGTAGTGTATGAAGTTTCACCTCCAACATCATTGCGACATACTGTCGTTCTTTTGGAATGGACATGTGGCTCAAAATAAAATGAACAGAAGAAAGATGTATCCTTCGACAGATAAGCTTCACATATTGACCCTTCAACACGAGTTTGATTCTTGACAGTTCTCTTGAAGGTCCCAATATTTCTTTCGGAGGGGTACATCCATCTATATTGAACTGGCCCACATACTCTTGCCACATAAGCCAGGTGTACAAGTTAGTGTTCCATTGAGTCAAAAAAAGAAGGGAGAAAATTCGTTCTAACTTGCACAAAATGACAGGAATATGTTGCTCATAACCTCCAGATCATGGGACCTCAGTGTGGTAGAACACAAATAACGGAAGAACAAACTTAGCTCAATCAATGGTTTCCACACATGTGTAGGTAACTCTCGAAAGGCTACTGGAAGCAAACACTCCATAAACACATGACAATCGTGACTTTTCATCCCATGAAACTTTCCCTGAGCAACATTCACACACCTACATAGGTTTGAAGCATAACTATATGACATTCTCAATTCTTGCACCCATTTACACACGGATTGCCTCTGCATAGGGTTTAGAACATAACTTGTCTTCAGCTTAACAACACGACCATCCATAGTCTCTTGTACATGCAGCTCGGGTCGTCGAAAGTACTCTGCTAAGTCAAGTCTTGCTTTTAGATTATCTTTAGTCTTGTCACTGTCCATGACAATATTCATGATGTTTTCACAAACATTTTTCTCCACATGCATGACATCTATGCAGTGACGAACAAGATTATCTTTCCAATAGGGTAACTCTCAGAATATGCTCTGTTTAGTCCAATTATGCTCCACACTATATCATGGAAATTTGACTCCTCTACCCAATTCGGTTATCTTAGGAAGATGTTTAACTTTGTCCCAGATTTGTCTTCCACTAAGCCTAACAGGTGGATCTTCATGTTCAACACAGTTTCGCTTAAACCCATACCTATTACTCCTAAATGCATGATCACTTTGCAAGAATCTCCTATTGACAATCAAACTAGGAGTTCTTACCTCCATGCTTTAGAGTGAACTATTTTGTATCCTCCATGCAAATTAGCTAATTTCCCCTGTGTTATCCATCCCAACAACATACCATAAGCAGGAAAGTCATTAATTGTCCACATCAAAGCTGCTCTTAGCATGAAGTTTTCTTTGCTGGAAACATCATAAGTCAAGACTCCATTGTGCCACAACTGTTTCAATTCATCTATGAGTGACTAAAGGAACACACCAGTTTTAGCTTTTGGATTATCTGGGCTAGGAATTATACATTCTAAAAACATGTAGGGGTCTTTCATGCACATATTAAGAGGAAGGTTGTAAGGGGTAACAACAACGGGCCAACAAGAATAGGGCTTGTTGAATAAATTATTAGGTGTGAACCCATCAGAACAAAGTCTTAATTTAACATTCCGGGGATAATCTGCAAATTGAGGGTAACACCTATCAAAATGCTTCCAAGCTTCACCATGAGAAGGATGCGTCATTATCCCGTCATTCCTCCTATTCTCATAATGCCACCTCATGTAACACCCCGATGTTTATTAAGTCCTAATTAAAGGAAATTAAGGGTAATGGATTTTAATTGGAACTTAATTGGATTTGAGTGAACATGTTTCCCCTGGTTTAAAGTATCTATGTTATGTGTTTTTATGAGTATTTATGTGTGCTTTGATGTTACATTAAGTTATAAGGGGTGTATGGATGTTATTATATGAGTTGAGACACTTTGGAAGTGTTTGGGGCATTTTTCGTGCCCAGTAATCGATTACAGCAAGTCAAGTTTCAGATTTGGGCTTTTTCGGAGGCATGTAATCGATTACAATTTCGATGTAATCGATTACACAACGCGCAGAATGAGTGTTCGAATGTTTTAAGTGACGGGTGGGCCCCACAATGACTTTTAAACCCTAATAGCTCAGCATATAAAAAGGTAAACCCTATTTTTCCACCTCAGTTGGTCAGAAATACTCTCTCTTTTCATCCCAGAGCCTCCATTGTTTCTCTCTCAAGAACTCTCATAGCCATAGCCATTCCACGTCAAGAAACACCCACAAATACTCACCCAATCCCAAAAATAATTATACATTCTTGATCCTCTCACCAAGCCGGACGTTTCTACCGGTTGTTTTTCTCCGGAGAGGGTCATCGTTGGAGTCGGGCCGTTCGTGAAACTAGGATTCCGTCTAGAGCAAGAGATTGTCTTCAAGAGGTAGGGGTTAGACATTATAATTGTTATGGAATTTCATGTATATTGATGAATTGTTGAAGTTTTCAATGTTGTTCGTTGTTTTTCCCATTAGGGTTCATGAAAGGGTTGCATTATGAAATTGGTTTTGAAAAAGAAAGGGGTTTTACGAATTGGAAAGTGATTTAAACGTATTTTTATGATTGGAATTGGTATGACAACGTTTTCTATCGATTGGGACGATGTTAGGTTCATATTTTGGCCAATCGCTATTGAAAAACGTGTTTTGGGAACCCAAGAATTGTATTTTACGACTTCGTAATCGATTACACGACTTCGTAATCGATTACGATGCCCGAAATCTCAATCGCAAGAAAACGCTGTTCTCTGTTAATCGATTACAGAGCTGCGTAATCGATTACAGTAATCGATTACCAGTCTGTGTAATCGATTACAGTAATCGATTACCAACCCGTGTAATCGATTACAACAGTGCTGTTTATGCGAAAATGAACCGTTTTGACCCTTTATGCACCCTAATGCGTTCTACAACTTATGTAACTGATATATATGAGTTAAGTATGCATTGTATGCTATAAATATGTTGTTTAATGAATGTTATGATGTTATGTGATGTCTATGTGAACTATATGACCTTATGCTTTATGATTATGCATGACTATGTAAATGAGTATGTGTTATAAGTAGCCTTCGACATGTGATGGTTGTGGTTGAGGGAGGTGAGTTAAACCTCGACATGCAACTCCATTACTGAGGGAAGGTGAAAAAGTTAAAGTTCAGGATTAAAGTAAAACACACGTAACCTTCGACATGTGGTAGTTGTTGCTGAGGGAGGTGTGGCAACCTCGACATGCAACTCTATCACTGAAGGAAGGTGAGTACCCCCTCTCCCCAATATAGTTTAGGATGAGCTCATGCATAGGGGTTGGTGATGTGGAGGAAAAGGTTCAGAGGGTGGGCAGGCCAAAAGAGAAAAGTGTATAACCGAGTAAAGTAAAGTTAGAAGTCAAGTCTAAGTCTTAAAGATTACTGTGACATAGAGTAATGATTGACTAAGTTCCCTCATATGACTGAATGACACGTAGAGCACACACAAGAGTTATATAATGACATATATTACGTATGCATATGATATAAAATGAACAAGAGGCACTTAGGAAAGTCGTTCCGAGAAAGATGATTTTAGAACTTATAACTGAAATTGAATGCATTCATGCTACACCTATTTTATTAATAAACCCGAAGCGGCTCCCCTACTGAGTTACTTCCCAGTACTCACCCCTCGTTTTCCCCCCATTTTAGATGATGAGATTCCACAGGACACAGGAGCGGATGAGGAGCCCGCGCAACTTTAGTTCTATACAGTTTATTCATCTTTAGACTCATCAGTTCCCGTTATTACGTTATGGATTATGTTTATTTCAGATGTTAGCATTTACTTTGAGTCCGCACATATGTTAGCCGGTATTTACTTTTCAGTTATGGTTTGTATTCGTGGAGTCTTATGGGTCTTAGTTTTAGGCTCATGAGATGACACCTACTATTACTATTTACTTTCTTGATTGTATGTTTGGGGAGACTATGTTTGTTTATTTCCATTTATTTTATGAGGTATTATTCAGACTACATCATGTGTCATATACTATCGTTATATTATACGCAATGCCCTTATGCTCATATTCCGCAAACGATTTTCGAAAAATTCTCCCATGTATATTCCGCGTATAAGTATTTTAAAAACAAGTATAAGTATGATAACAGGAGGTAACCCTTATGAAATGGCCCTAAATGACTATAGCACTAAGGGCTATCTAGTAGGGTGTTACACCTCATGTGAGGTGCAGAGCTCATAGAGGCATACAATCGTTTTAACCTAGGAATCAGAGCAAATAGTGCATCCTTTTGTTCGGAATATCCTTATAGTACAACATGCAACCATTCATGCAACAATCAATTTTCTCTGATTTCAACCCAAGTCTTGAAACTAATTTCTTCACCCTATAGTAGTCCTTG
The DNA here is from genome assembly GCA_013621005.1 of Aeschynomene evenia. Lineage (NCBI taxonomy): Eukaryota > Viridiplantae > Streptophyta > Magnoliopsida > Fabales > Fabaceae > Aeschynomene > Aeschynomene evenia. Next base: position 9,472,984 of record CM024271.1, read on the forward strand.
GGAATTGACTCAAGTCGTCGACTAGCCTCACTCATTAAAGTTTCCCATTGGTCAAACGAACTTTGACTCTTGTTTGCCTCCGACTTGATAGACAACATCCTAACTGCCACTGACAATTCAGAAAGTACACCACCCTCCCAAATCGGTATCTTCGCAGATTCTAACAAAGAAAAAATAACTTTAAGCCTCAGGATTTGGTTCCTCCTCTCGGGGTTCATTATAATTTTTATGATGTTGACCCCTATAGGCATCATGAATCATTTCTTCATAACATTCAGGATTATCACCCCAATTGAAATTACCATCCCCATATTGTTCAGCATCAAACCCACTTAAACTACCTCCAACAAACTCATCCTTTACTGAATCCACTTTCCCATAGACTGTCCATACATAATAATTATCCATAAATCCTTTCTTGTACAGATTAACCCTAATCATGTCAAAATCATAGAAAAATCTACAAACACACTTGGCACATGGACACTTTAGTTTTCCCTCAGACCTAAATTGTTCAGACATAGAAGCAAAACCCACAAACTCTTCAACTCCAACATAGAATTTCGGCTTAATTCCCCCTATTCGGGTGCAACCTATCATACATCCATGATCTATTTGTTGATGACATTGTCGTTGAATTATTAGAGAATCCTAAAATGAGAAGTATGATTACTATTATTTTTAAGGTAGTTTTAGTTAATCTCACAATTTATACGAAAATATATGATAACTTATGATTTTTACAATTAAAGGATAACCCAAACAAAATTTCGACAGAGTTTTCCTTTAATTTTGGATAACTTAACAACAATTATTTGTCATTATTTTAACAAATAAAATTTTGACAGAGACTCCCCTTAATTTTAAACAAAATTTCTCATTTAATTTACGATTTAATCAACCAGTATTGCCGGAGTTCAAGGACCGATCTCAGACTAAGTCATCTACCCTAAGATTTTGCAATAGTAACAATAAAATCATATCATTTAAAGGAAAAAAAACACACCAATATAACCGTAAGCTCCTAAAAGACTGTAAGATCCTTGAACTGTAAGCTCCAATCGCTGGAATATAGACGAATATTCTCATATTATTTAAATAATATATTTGTTATTGAAAAATTACTTACTTTAAATAACATATTATACATATAAATGATAGTATATTATGTGAGGATGTACAAGTAGTATGAATAAATGTGAGATTAATCTTCTATAAATGAATGCATTGTAATCTCAGTCATTTCAAACACAATTTTCAGAAAATACATAAAATATAAAAATACAATTATTAATACAAAAATATATTTTCAGATTTTAAAAAAAGTTTTTTAAAAAAAAACAATTTTCTTTTTAAACAGCTTTTTAATTAAAAATAACTTATTAATAATAGTTTTTTTTTAAATAATTTTTGTTAAAACAGCTTTTTAAAACAAATTTTTCCAAAACAATTTTTTAAAAAAACAGGTTTTTTTAAAACTATTTTTTTAAAAACTGATTTTTTTAAAATTGATTTTTAAAAACAAAAAAAATTAAATACAATTTTTAAAAATATAAAATTTTAAAAAAATTAATTTAAAAATACAATCTAAAAATACAAAAATATAAAAATAAATACAGAAAATAAAAAATAAAATTATCATTACAAAAAAATTATCAAATAAAAATAATACAAAATTAAAAAAAGTTATAAAACGGAATTAATTAATTTTCAGATTTTAAAAAATATAAAAAAGCAAAAATAGTACTAAAAATATCTAAAAATACTAAAAAAAATAAAAAATAAAGAAAAAATACCTAATTGAAGAATAACCTTTGGGACAACTTTTCACGGCGGCGGGCGGTAATTCGACGGTGGTGGGCGGCGGATGAGGACTGTAAAAAAAGAGTTCTCATTAGAGACCTCAAACAAAAATTTTGAACCGATTAAAATGTAGAGGAGAGAGAGACTAACATGTAGGTAATTTCCGGTGGACGAACAGACGGCGGACGACAGACAGCGGCGGAGAGAGAGAGGGAATAAAGGAGAGAGAGAGAGATGTGTGTGAAATGAAGAAGGAGGAGCAGCTAGACTCCTCATATCTTCTGATTATTGATAGATTTTTAATCCATCTGCCGATAATAACCTTCCTTAGTTAGGTTTTACGGTTTAGGTAACTATTAGTTAGGGTTAGGGTTTTGTGTCTATGGTTGTATCGACGAACCGTTTCAACTTCATCCGTCGATAAATCGAAACTTCCAAAAAATAAATTGTTTTGGGCGGGTTAACATTATCGGCAGATGATTTGAATCCATTCGTCGATAATAAATTTTTTTAAATTAAGAAATTTTAAACCGTGTTATCCGCCAATAAATCCATCGATAATCCGATAGATTCTAGTAGTGGCTGCTGAAGAAAAAGAAGAAGAAGAAGAGAAAGCTCAGAAGGAGCCTTCTCATCACTCCTCCCCTTCTGGTGAAGCCTCACCAGCTCAAGACAAGGGAAAAAGAGGTGTTCCAGAATCAAGCTCTCCAACCACTAATGAAGAAGAAGATGTTGCAATGTTCTCACTACAAAGGAGGCATTCTAGAGTGAAAACTACTACAACAACAATGATGGAGCTTCCCCAAAGAGGACACACAAAGGTAGCTCTCTTAGAAGCTTTAGCTTCTGAGATTGCAAGGGTTTCTCCTACATGGCTTGCTGATCTGTATGGAGGAAATCTGTCATGATATTGAGGCTGGAGATGGTGAGGAACAACAAAGGTTGAGGGAACCAACTCTATAGGTTGATCCCATAGTCTTAGAAATTTCCCAAACACATGAGGCAACTCATGTCTCAGAAGACAACGTAGTGCTTGTGGCTTCTAGAATTGAGAATATCTCAGAAGCGGCCACAGATGCTACAGTCGCTGCAAGAATTACAACAGCTGAGACATTTGTAGCACATACTGACTTGGGTATTTCACAGAATGAGTGAGCAACTCAGTGGGAGACCCAAGGTTCTAGCTTCGATATCACAGATCAAGTGCCACCCCTTTTCAACCAGCCAATTTAACAAAGCACCTTCTCAGATCTTATATTCAACTACGATTTGTTGACTGACGAAAGGTGTCATTCCTCTATCTATACCCTCTGCTTCTCAAGCCTCTCATCCTATTTCTTCACCTACAGAATCCCTCACTAATTCCCAAACACAATATTCACCTCTTATATCTCTTCATCCTCCACAACCTTCTTCACCTCCATCTACACCACCACCTCCACCTCCCCCTTCCTGATGCTACTACTACCTTTATTACCCTTTCTGAGCCTCCACCTCCAACCTTTGACGATGTCACAACTACTCTTCAAGAAGAAAACCTTCAGACACATCAGACCTTGCCATCAAGGGAAAATGAGCATGAGGAAGCTCAGAAAGCACCAGTAGATCTCCCTTCACCACCACAGCCAAACCAAGATGCTCTCTTCGAAGATCTTCTGAGAGAAATTATCCAGCTTCTTAGGTTCATAACTGATAGAGTTGGCTAGGGATGTTTGTGATGGTGTGTCTTATTAGGCCACTCTTTTTGATGTAACACAATGGGGAGAAGGAAAAATAGAAAGAGTAAACCCCAAGTTGGTCCCTGACAATTTTCGCGGTGGACAAGGTTGTCTCTGACATTAAGAAATTAACAAGTAAGTCCCTGACAATTTCAATTTTCGGACAATCTTTAGTCCCTAAACGGCTTCTGTTATTTCGAAGGACCAAAATATATATTTAAAAAAGTATTAATGAATCTATATCATAACATAAAAAAATGGATTGAGACTAATACAATTTTAATCAAAATTTTTAATATTTTTTACCTTTTAATACAGTTCAAATTCTCTTCAAATAATAAACAGTTTTACCGATTAGAATGGAAAAGTTATTTTATGATTCATTACAAAAGAATATTACATATTTATATTTCTATTATATAGATATTTTCATGTAGTGACATCAGGGTTCTTTATTTTAAATTTTTTATTATATTTTTATCTAGATATAAGAAATTTGATTAAAATAAGATATAATTTGTGTTTAGTAATTTTGACCAGAAGTAGACAATAACTCTTTGAACTTGGATGAAACACTATTTTTTTATATTTTTATATTTTTTCAATTTTATAGAACTATTAGACAAGCTATACATACATTTTTATTGAATTATTAGTCATCTCACTCAATTATTGATTAATTTTATTATATGAAGGAGCGTCGTACTCAACTTCGATACAAATATATATTTAATTTTTGAATTTAGAAACTTTTATTAAATTAAATTTTTATACTTGTAATTTTTATACTTAAATTTGTATAGTATATAATTTTTAATGATCTAACTTATTCTAAAACAATAAGGTTGATAAAAGGGTTAATCATCCTTAAATAATTTTCATTATAATATATAGTTCCATCAAGAGTCAAGCATACTAATTAATCGGAATATTTCATTAATATGTACATATATTCCAAATTAACAAAATATTTGGGTTGAAAATTCAATTAAATTTAATAATAAATTATTATTTTTATGATTTTTATGATTTTAATTTTGTTAACTTTATAATGCAACTTTTTACCATCAATTAAATCATCATTTTTTGAAGGCTTTTTAACCAATAATGTTTATCGCGTACAACATAAATACGTTCAACTAGTATCCAACGTGTGTTATACATAAGACGTAATAATGTGTGCTATACATATAGTACACATTATGTCTTAAGTATAACACATATTGGATATTAATTAATGTATTCTGTTGTACGACTAGTATTATTGTTTTTTAACCAGTGGGTGGGAGACTTAATATCTTTGATAATGTGATAATACATGATAGGGTAATTATATAAAAAGTTTTACATGTAATATATAGAAATTAAACTCACTTTTTTATTTTAATTGCTATCAATAAGTTTCATAGATTTGTTAAATTCTTAATTAGGTCTCTATAATTTAAAATTTATAATCGGATAATAATAAAAACTGTTAAACTAATTTCTATACTAAATAAAAATGTGTTAGTCCTTGAGCCCAAGATGCCATCGCAGAAATGTGAAATTAAACACAGAGCTAGCTGCAAATAATTTTCGTGTTCCTTAAACCTAAAATGAATCATCATAAAATACAAATAATTTCTTGTTAATTAATTGTAAACTTTTACTAGACTAATAAATAACAAAGCAATTGTTTGATTTTAGTTGAAATAAAAACTGAATATATTGATAACTTTTTGACATGTGTTATTTGCACACATAAAAAAAACAGCAATGCTACATGTACAATCAAGGTGGTCAACTAAAAAGCCAACTAATAAATACTATTTATACATAATGTATACTTAATATGATATAATAAATAGTATTTATTACATAATTAAATATTTAATTTTTCTATAAAAAACTCATTCAAATTAAAAAAATATTCTCTTTCAAAATATTCATAATATTATATCCAAATAAATGAATTACAGATATCAAATAAAGAAAATTAATTACAAATATCACATAAAAGAGTAATGCACATATCAAATTGAAGGTTGATACACATACATACCAAATAAAATGTATTACATTTACCAAAACAAAAGTTAATACACGTACCATATAAATGGGTAATACACATATCCCCAACGAGTGATTACACATATCGAATAAATGATATTACACGTACTGAATAAAGGATATTACAGATACCGAATAAAGGGTATTACACGTACCGAATAAAGGTTATTATACATACCAAATAAAGAGTATTACACATACCGGATAAAGAGTATTACACATACGAAATAAAGTATATTACACGTATCGAATAGAGTGTATTACACGTACCAAATAAAAAGTATTACAATATCAAATAAAGGGTACACATACTAAATAAAAGATATTACTAATATCAAATGATTAATGAACATATTACAAGTAATTTGCACGTATTGTAAATCTTTCGGATACTTATTTGAAAACATATTACACATGCATTTGAAAGTATTATAATCAAATAAACCTCCGTATTTTTATCATTGTTGCCATTGTGACCAGGTTGTGTGTTACATGTCACCATCAATAATAGCACGGAAATTACACATATTATATAAATGATAATACACATATCAAAATAAGAGTTGCTACACATATTAAATAAAGGGTATTACACATACTAAATATATTGAATTACACATATCAAAATAAAGGAATTTACACATATCAAATAAAAGTGAATTACACACACATATATATATATATATATATATATATATATATATATATACCATATTAAAATATATTATACATATCAATCAGTGAGTTACACATATTAAATTATAGGTATTACACATACGAAATAGAATCAACTACACATATCAAATAAAGAGTATTACATACATATTACAAATAAAAGATATTACACTTATTTACGAAATTAAGCATATTACACATATACCAAATTAAATAAATATGTGTTATGTTGTGTAATCTTCCCTTTTATTTTAATAATTAAAATCGGTATACAATTAAGATCAAAACTGATTAATATCTAATTGATTAATGATATATTATATAATTATTAATAAGTATTTAATATGTGTTTTGTTTTTTTATTTTTTTAGACAAATAATAAATGGTTGACAACCTAGTTGGCTAGATGGGTTGCTTTTCCTAAAATAATATATATACATGGTACGTACATACTCCACATCCAAAGGTGATAAATAAAAGTTAGGTATTTAAATGATGAAAACCGCATCAAATATCGATGATAAATCGAGGTAGATCATATGAAATAATATGTACAATAAAAAAAATACAAATATCATTATTATAAGTTTATAAGTGTGAATAACCAATAGACTTGTATTTTCCATGAGCACCTCCACGGTCTCCTGTTAATCATGGGTATCTATCTAAGAATTTAACCAACAGACTCGTGACATTATATAAGGTTCTAAAAATCAGACCAGACATTGAATCGGACGAGAGAGAGGTTTGAAGGTTTAGAGGTTTAGAGGTTTAACCGGTTCGACTGGAGGTTCAACCGAATATAATAAAATATGTATAAAATATATATTATCTATAAATATATACATATATGATGAATTATATGCTATAGAAAAATTAAAGTGCATGAAAAATATTAATAAAAGTGAAAATTTATAGTATTTGATAAATTTAGAGGTTTAATAGTACTTAATTTTAATAATTAAAATGTATTATATATTAAATTTTATTATGAAATAGTTATTAAATTTAAAAAAAATTAAAATTTTTATTTTTATATAAGTTGACCGGTTCAACCGGTTTTTACCCGACTTTTACCGATTTTCCCGATTTTTGACCGGTTTTCAGAATCCCGACTTTTAAGGCCTACTCGGACCGGACAGAGATCCGGTTCCCAGTTCAACCGGTCGGACCAGCCGGTCCGGTCCGATTTTCAGAACAGTGCATTATATACGAGTACGTAATTATGATTTTCTTTGTTACAATGAGGTTTTCAATTTAAATAAATTTAAATTTAGAAATGTGTTTTTTTATACATCTGATAAGGGTTTCAATCCTGGGAAGAGTTTTGTCATTATTAGAGGTTAGTTACCTTCTTAAATATAATGGAAATGGATATATGGTTCTTTTTTGTTGAGCTATGGTTCTTTTTTGTTTTAGGAAATCGTTACGTACTTTACTCTAAATAACATCAATAATGCTCTCATTATAATTTTAATATTATAAAATAATAAATAATAAATTATTATTATATTACTCCAAATTTTTTATTCATTTTCTATAATTATTAGTTTTTTATATGCGTTTATTTTTTTAATTATTAATTTTTTATATGTGTTTATTTGTTAATTATTAGTTTTTCAATATGTGTTAAAGTTTATTTGTTAATTATTATTCTTTTTTCACTTTATAACTAGGGGTATATATATTTGGAAAAGTGTATCTATATGAATTAGAATCCCGATTCATGGATCTCTCGATTCGAGAAATCAAAATAAGAGGATCGAACCATTTCTTCCGGCTCTTTTTCAAATTTGAAAACTGTTGGTTGATCGTGCATTTCATTATAGTTCTATGATCCGTGGATACCCTTCTTGATAATGAAATCCGCGCGCGGACAACCAATGAGGGATGGTCATAATAAGGTTTACAAATCGTTTTCAGATATAATAGAGGGCAAAGAAGGATGGTTATTGCTAGAGGCATAACAAAAAACTAGCAAAAAAAGCCAACAAATAGGAATTTGGGTCACAATCACCCGCCCATTAAAAATATACTAATAATTGAAATGTTATTCGGACCATAAAATATTAAATGGGATTTGTTAGCTGTTTTGGTTGAAAAAATGTTGTTTCCCAAGCAACTGTGTTAGGAAAAATATGTATTATTTCCAGAAATGTTAATGTGAAGCCAACATAAGAATAATTCATTAATGAGAAAGTTTAATAAGATTTTTGGAAATTGAAGGTACAAATCAAACTCAGAAATGTTTGATTCCCGAAAAAATAATTCCTCGGAAAGTGATTCCGGAAAATATGCATATAGATCATATCTATAGACAATGTAAAACTAAATTACAAATATTATCCACCAACGAGTTTGGATTTGGGAGCTTGTTATAGTTAGTTCAATTACACAATAAATCAATATAGTAAGCAAGATAGGTGCAGATATTGATGTTTATTGCCATAATGAGTATAAAATCTTTGATTTGCTTGTCTAAGCATTGGTTTCTTAACTTCTAAACAATGCCTCAACAACCATGATTAAACCCTTTTTGCTCGTACTACACTAGCCAATAATTAATTTTGCATGTTGCGTATATGCATGTACTCATCTTACAACTAGTTCTCACTTCCCATATACAATATCATACATGGGTGAAATACCACGAAATTTTATTGTTGACAATATCAAATCAATCATAAAATATTTAAATGATAAAATAACTCTCGAAAAATTTTATAATTTTAACAAAATTCACCAATTGTAAACTCAATCCAAATTTTATTAATAAAAATAATGACATGACTTTAACAATAATACTGTATAAACTTACTTAAGTATAATTGTCAAATTTTCACCATTAATGGTGACACTTTAAGATGATTCTTCCTCATCTCTTTCCTTCTTTTGTAGCAAATTTTGATGTACTGATGAGGGACTCTTTTAGATCCATCGGGATTAAGAAAATGTTATAAATTGTGTTATGTAACATTTGCACGGTGTCAAGGTATCAATATAATATTGAAGTCATATCATCATTTTCATTAACGAAGTTTGGGTCGATTTCATGGATGGTGAATTTTGTTAAAGTTATAATATTTTTGATGGATTTTTTGTCGCTTAAATGTTGCATGAATAGTTTTATCAACAACAAAATCTTTCGTGAGTAATTTGGTACTTCACCTATTATATAATTAAGTTAAAACAATTAACAACTATTTATTAATTAACATCGAAATACAAGCGATTAACTGATTAAAAAGAAATAAAATAATGTGATTGTAATAAAAAAATTTGGAATTTTTTAATAATTATCACGAATAATATTTATTTAATAATATTATTTATTATTTCTGACCTCTCTTTAGAATATTTGTAGATCTGTCTCTATACAAGAACACCGAAATGTTTGTGATCTTATCAAAACAAGGTTCATATTATTATTAAAGATAATGTGTTAATCTTTTGATGTATATATCCAAAAAGATAAAAAAAAGAAAGTTACAGAAAAATAATAAGTTAAAAGAAAAAATAAGTAGTAAAAATTGTGATGAGATGCACATATTTTATTAATATGATGTTTGGATATTTAGAAAAGAATAAATATACAAATAGCACCACTTATTATTAAAGAGAAATATATTTTATACACCATAAAATTAACCACCACTGATAAGAGTATATTGTAAACTGAAGTTGTTAAGTTGTTAATTTCTGTTAAGCTCTAGTTAATTGTTTGTTTGCTTGACCATGGTTAGTTAACTATGGTTAAAGCCTGTATAAATACTTAGTATCTTAGCAATGAATAATCAAGAATTACTTTCCACTATTCCTCTTTATTTTCTTCCTTTTCCTCTCTGTTCTACATTCTCTGTTTTCTATCAACCACCGACCACTATGAGTCCGTTTGGTTTAGATTTTGGTAGAATTGCTTTGGAAATAATTGATGTTGAAAGAATTGTGTTTAAAATAATTGATGTAGAAAAAATTGATTTGTGTTTGGAAAAGATGTTAAAAAGTGGAGTTAGAGAGGATTGTTGTGAGATAGTAAAAGTAAAAGTTAATAATTTTAGCTTCCATTAGAATCAATTATTTTCAAAGTGATACACTTTTTCTAAAAGCAAAATAGCAAAACAAACACAATTGTTTTTTCCAAACTCACTTTATTCTAACTCAACGCTATTTTTAGCGCTAACCAAACAGGTTGTATATGTAATAATTCAATATTTTAAAACTATTAATCCAACTTTTTTTATTATACATTAATCTAACATTGAATTAATAGTTTTAAATTGTTGGATTATTAGACATGATGAATGATTTTATAATATATATGTAGCATTACTCTTTATTAAATGGTTACCTCTTTGCTTGTTAATTAGTTAATCTTGTAAATTATTTCTTTTTAGAGTACTGTTATTTACACAATAAAAAATCAATCAAAGCAGTTAATATAGAAATTTTGGATCACAATCTTTCATCCCACTAAAAATTAACTTTTTATAAGGAATTTTTATTGGACTAAAAAGTTACCAAATGAGCCCATTATATTATTAGCTATTTAACTATCTTTTATTGTTCATTAAATATTTATTTATTTATTTACCCATATTAACATATATAAACATGGATCATATCAAATATCTCTGATAATCAATGAAAATGGTGAAGGATTGTTTTCTAGTTTCTGGCTTCTTTTCCGTAGGATGTGTTGACTATTCAATTCATTTTTCTTCCTATTAATTATCTATATATATAAATATAGATATATATAAATATTTAAAGTAATATTATTTATACATTCTATATTTTTAATTATGCAAACATTCAACACATAAAAATTTTTACACTTTTAATCAACAAAAAATTGGCAAGTGTTTTTTAATAATAACTATCCATAAACTTTAAAAAACCACCATTTAAAGATAATGTGTCACAATTTAATTAATTGACTGTGTCAATATTTTGGAATTAATCTTTAGATATATTCTATATATTCTATATATTTTATTATTTATTTTTTCTATTAATTTATTTTCTTTTCATAGTTTCTTTTAGATATTTAAATATATACATATAACTTGAATATATATATATAAAAAAAAAAATTCCTCGAAGATGGAGACATTTGCCTCTGCAAGAGATAGAGGCTCATAGAGCCATAGAATGGGACCATAATGGTCCCCTATTATATTATTCGTGATAGATAGAACTTGCAACATTATGTCCTTTTTAAAGAGCATAGATAATAAAAAATCAGCCAAAATAGTCAATCATAGAAAATTGGGCCTAAATTACTCTGCTTATTAAAATAATACACATGATTAATAATGTTATTTGGGCTAAAAATCTTAAAATGGACTTTGTTACTTTTTTAGCCGAAAAATTATTGTTCCTAAGGCAGTTATGCTTTTTAAAATTTGAATGTCGCCAACTAGCAATTAACAATAGTAACATATAAGCTAAGAGACCGCATTTATTTATCACAAATGCTTTATTTACGACACTTTTTCGGTCAAAACAGTCAATAAAGCTCATTTAATATTTTATGACCTAAATAACATTTTAATCATGAGTATATTTTTAATAGGCTGAGTGATTGTGACCCAAATTCCTATCTGTTGACTGTTTTGGTTGATTTTTTATTGTGACTCTAACAATGCTCTTTATTTATTTATAGGCATGTAGCCGACGTTATTGTCGTTTGTATAAATCACACTTTAATTATCAAATATTTAAATAACCTATTGTTACACATATTGTATTGAAAAACAAGAGGAATATTGTTATACATTTGTTGTACAATAGGAATATTATATTAAATTAGTATTCAACATATACTATATATTATATGTAATGTGTGTTACGTTATACGTAATGTGTTATACATATAATACACATTACATATGGTATATAACATACATTGGATACTAGTTAGATCTATTTATGTTGTACAACAAGTATTATTGCTATTTATACATATAAAATAAATGATATTTGTATATATTTATGATATTTAAGCATAAATATTAAGAATTTATGTTATAAAATAATTTCATATCAAAATCTAAATGGGTGTGTTTGGAAGGGAAAAAAATAGAAAATGAAATGATTTGTTAGAAATGAAATGAATTGATTTATAAATCATTCATCATGTTTGGAATACCAATAACTTAAAATGGAATTGAAATGATTTATAAGGTTAGGGGTAAAATAGTCTTTTCGTAATTTTAAATGTTCAAATCATTTCATTTTTTTACAAATCCTTTCAAAAACCATATAATTTTAAAATATGAATAAAAGATTTCTATGAAATTAACCATCATTTCATTTCTATTTTTTAATTGATTTCAAACATAACATTTCATTCTCGAATCATTTCATTTTCTATTTTTTTACCTTCCAAACACACTCGTATAGATAAAAGAATAGGTATACAGAGCATGAAAATGGATATATATATATATATATATATATATATAATTTCCAAGGGATCGGATAAAACAATATATCTAATTAATTGGCAAAAATATCATCTAGTACTGTACCTTTTCTTGATTTTTGATTTTGGTCGGTATGTATTTTCTTTGTCTAATATTTTTATAAATATCACTCATTTTTGTTTCGTTGTTATTAGTGTCATTAACGGTAATTATTAACATAGATATAACGTTGCTGATATGAACATACATAATGTTATTGACGTAAGCATAATGATCCTGAAATTAACTTAATAATTTTGATCATGTATGTATCTTTTTTTTAATTTTTAATTTTTAATTTTGTTCTTATATGTTTCATTTAGTTAAAATGTGGTACTGTAATAAGTTTTATCTTAAGAAAAAAAAGCTTTGTAATTCATTTTAATTTTACTTATTATAGAATTATATTATTAAATAATAACAAAAATAATAAAATATTTTCATTATATTTGTAATACTATTTATGTAGGTTCACAATCAACAATAAATTATTAGTTTACTTTTTTATTTTATAATCAATTTTATTTGAACTGTCATTGAGGTTATTTAAACTTGATATTAATTTGAATTTTTATTGTACTTTCAATCTTGTTATCTATTATAAATGTGTGGATAAAGTAATAATAAAAAACCCTAGCAGAGGCAACTCCTGACGGCGAATACGGTCAAGACGAGAGCACTGATGGCGATGCAAGGCCTGGCGTCGTCAACATGTTTGGATGATCCCACGGGCCCGGATGAAAAGTCAAAAGAGGAAAATGATCTTATGAGTAGAAGCACCAAAAAAGTCAAATCAGGAGATATCGTCTCCGTGGTTATTATGGATGAGGATCCCAGTCCCTTACTGGCTAATGGGGACGAGGATACCGATGCAGAAAAGTCAAAAGTTGTGAATCTATCTGAGGGATCGAAAAATAGGTTATCATATAAAGATATGGTTTTGGCAGAGGGTATGGCTGAGGATTTATCCCCTGAGGATGTAGCTAAGATTGTGCTAGAAGACTATGTGTCACCTGAAGATATGTATGGTTTGGATAGTGGATCTTCATATGATTTTAATCCTAAGCCAATTATCCCAGTCTCTTTGGATGAATTTGATTTATGGTGTAAGCCGTGGAAGTTTTCACTTTTCGTGAAAGTCCTAGGGAAAAGGGTAAACCTTCGAGCAATGGATGCATGGGTTCAACGTCGCTGGTCGAAAGGAAAAGGGGGTGGCTCAGTCAAGGTTCTGGATATGCAGAATGATTTCTTTCTTGTTAAGTTTGACAATGAGGAAGATTATCGTCATGCTCTTTTTGAAGGCCCCTGGATGATTGCTGATCATTACCTTATGGTGCAGAGGTGCCGCCCTCTTTTCAAAACTACTGACAAGGATATTCAAAAGCTGGCTGTGTGGGTTCGTATACCGGATCTATCTCCAGAGCTTTATAATCGATATTTCCTCTGGAGGGTTGGAGAAAGGCTGGGAACAATGTTGAAAATTGATGGGCTCACTTCAATCCATTCGAGAGGTAAGTTTGCGCGCATTTGCGTTGAAATAGACCTAGGAAGCCAATATGTCCTTCTATTTCTGCCTTGGGACGTGATTATTCTATTGAATATGAAGGACTACATTTGGTATGTTTCAAATGTGGTAAATATGGCCATCGTTTTGACCAGTGTCATGATTCTGATGCTTCAGTAAAAACTCCTGTCGAGGTAGATGTTGGACTGGTCAAAGAAACTAAAGGAGAAATCCATGTTGCTGTTAAACCTTTGGTGCTATCTCAACATAAGGAAAATGTTCAGTCTGTCCAAGTTCAACAGGACCAAAATAGTGGTATTAAGGGTAATGTCTCTAGTGCTCCACACAACGATCTGGATCCTAGTAATTTTGTATGCCCAGACTCTAGTGGTGGAGTGTTTGGCCCGTGGATGATTGCTAGGAAACAGAGAAGAGGTAGTTCAATGCAGAGCCGTTCTCCTCAGGTTCGTAGTGATGAGGAGGATAAAAATTCTAGTCAAGGTTCGCGCTTCAAAGTGCTTGACACTGAATCCATTGATATGAAAATTTCACACCTTGCTTTGTCCAGTCAGCCAGAGGGCTCAGGAAACATAGGTCAGGAGAAGGAGATGACTGTTGCTCCAAGACAGGAGGCAATTCAATATGCTCCCGGATCTAGACCCCTTCATGTTCTCCAGAGTAATAAGCGTCAAGGAAAAGGGCCTAATAAAGCCCTGAATGTTGCCAGCTCCAAAATTCAAAAGGTCCAAATCAAGAAAAGTAGTTCAAGCATTGTCAAACCCAGATCTTCATCTGTGGTTGGAAAGGAGAATATTCCTAATTTCAGTAACCCTTCTGGGTTAGTGGAGGGGATTGAAAATAAAGGCCATATGGAGAAGAAGGATACGAATTCAGATAATCACAAGGAATATTGGAACCATTTCAGACTAGCTAGTAGAAATCAGGGGATAACTCACCAAAGAGGGGAGCACGTGGAATTATTTAACTCTGTCTCGGTGGTGATGCCATCTCAAGAGGAAATAGATTTTGCGGAAGCCCTTAATAGTCGTAAGTTGAAGGCTAACCAAGAAGATAAACCCCCAGATCCATAAGTGGATGGTTGTAGAGAGAATACCCAAGGTTCTAAAGATCAAGTGCTCAAGACTCCATCCATGGAGAAAGTCAATGTTGTGGCTAAGGAGGGATCTATGCCTCCTCTGATCTAAGTTGGTCGGGTTGCTGTTTGTCCTGTTTGTTCCCCTTTTTCTATTGATCATTTTATGAATATTGTAGTTTGGAATTGCAGAGGTGCTTCAGGTAAAGGTTTTTCTATGATGATTAAGGACATGATTACTCGATACCATTGTTCCTTTCTTTGTCTGTTGGAAACCCATGTGGGGGGTGCAAAGGGTAGGAGAATTGTTAGTAAATTTGGTTTTGATGGTGTCTTTTTGGTTGATGGGGTCGGCTTTGCTGGTGGTATTTGGTGTATGTGGAAAAAGGATAAGTGGAACGTCCAAGTACTGGATTCTCATATGCAATACGCCCACTTGGAAATTAGTTATGAAAACTCTCCTCCCTGGGTTATTACTTATGTTTATGGCAGCCCCCAAGCTCTAAACCGCAGGAATCTCTGGGATGGCCTTAGAAATATTGCTTCTAATGTCCAGGGAGAATGGTGCGTTGGTGGTGATTTTAACTTCATTCTTTCTGGTGATGACATTGGAGGAAGTTCACAGCTCTCATGTGATTCCTCGTTTTTTGCTGATTGTTTATTTGATTGTGGTTTGATGGATCTGGGTTTTTCTGGCCAACCCTTTACTTGGCAGCGTTCAAATATTAAGAGGAGATTGGATCGTTTTGTTGCTAATTCATCTTGGATGAATCGCTTTAGCTCCAGCAATATCAGACATTTACCAAGACTAAAATCTGATCATGTTCCCCTCCTCCTTGATTTTGGTGAAGGTAGAGATACTTATCAAGTTTAACGCCCTTTTAGATTTCTTGCTGCCTGGTAAGACCATGAAGATTTTCAAAATCTCTTAAGGTCCACCTGGTTGAAAGATGGGGCCCTGTTTGATAATATTAGAGCTTTTAAAGAAGCTGCTACTGTTTGGAATAAGGAGACTTTTGGAAATATCATGAGGAAGAAAAATAGAATTGTCTCTAGATTGGAAGGCATTTCTCGAAATCTTTCTTTTGCTGATAATCCCTTCTTAGAAAAGCTTGAAAAGGAGTTAAGAAGGGAGTATGATTGTTTGGTTATTCAAGAAGAAATTTACTGGAAACAACAATTTCGGTGTAAATGGATCAATTTTGGTGATAGGAATACCACTTACTTTCACAATCTTGCTTCTGCCAGAAAAAGAAGAAATCGTATTTTAGTCCTTAAAAATTCCTCAGGAATTTTAATTGATGATCAGGAGGCTTTGAAGAACATTGGTATTGGTTTTTTCTCTAAGTTATACACCGAGGAAGGTTGTGTTCCTTTTATAGCTCCCCGAGGTCTTTTCCCACCTCTTTCTCCTGAATTTAAGATCAACATTGGGGAGATGGTGTCAAATGAGGAAATTAAATCAACAATTTTCTCTATGGGAGGTTGGAAAGCCCCAGGTCCAGATGGTTTGCCAGCTCTTTTTTTCCAAAATAATTGGGACCATGTTGGAGATGCTGTTTGTATTTGGATTAGAAATGTTTTTGCAGATCCGTCAGAGGTACAAAAATCAAATGAAACTTTTCTTTCGTTGATTCCTAAAGTTAACCATCCTGATCTCATTACTTAATTTAGACCTATTGGGTTATGTAATGTTATTTACAAGATTGTCACCAAAATTATTGCCACCAGATTGAAGGGGATCATGCCTTTGCTTGTCAAGCAGAATCAATGTAGTTTCATCCCGGGTAGGCAGAGTTCTGATAATATTATTATTGCTCAGGAAGTGGTCCATTCAATTCGCAATAAGAAAGGGTTGAAAGGCTATATGGCTCTTAAGATGGACTTGGAGAAGGCTTATGATAGGCTCAATTGGTCATTTATTAAGGATATTTTGTTTGACATTGGTATTCCAGATAATATCATTCAAATTATTTGGTGGTGTATCTCTTCTCCAACTATGAGTCTTCTTTGGAATGGGGGTTGTACTAGTAAATTTACTCCATCTAGAGGGATCCGTCAAGGGGATCCGCTTTCTCCTCTCCTCTTTGTTCTTTGTATGGAGAGACTAGCTCATCTTATTGAGGAATCAGTCAAGGGAAATTCTTGGAGTCCAATTCAGCTCAATGTTGATGGTCCTAGGTTATCTCATTTATTTTTTTCCGATGACATTGTTTTATTGGCTCAGGCTTCGGTCCTTCAAGCATCTAATATTATGCAGATTTTGAACTCTTTTTGCGCTTGTTCTGGGCAGAAAGTAAGTTATGATAAGTCTTGTATCTTTTTCTCTCAGAATGTTGGAGCCAATATGAGGAAGGCTATTTGTGATATTTTGGGCATGAGACAGACTGGTAATCTTGGTTCTTACTTGGGAGTGCCCCTTTTGTTGAAAAGAGCAAAAAAGCAAGATTTCCAATTCATTCTTGATCGTATGCAATCAAGGCTTGATGGTTGGAAAGCTAGGACCCTTACTTTAGCTGGTCGAATTACTCTGGCCCAATCAGCTTTAGCTAGTATCCCATCTTATGTCATGCAATCCATGCGGATTCCTTTATCTGTGTGTGAAAGCATTGATAAAATTTGTCGTAATTTTATTTGGAATGGATCGTCTATTAGGAAGAAGTTGCACCTAATAAGCTGGGATAAAGTCTGTACCCCTAAAGCGGCAGGAGGTTTGGGTTTTCGTAAGTGTCAAGATATGAATGACACTTTTCTCATGAAATTGGGTTGGAAGCTTATGACTGATAAGGAAGCCCTTTGGGTTAAAGTTCTGAAATCCAAGTATAAATGCGGCACCGACTATTTTCCTGAGATGAGATGTCAAGCCAGTGCCTCTAATTTATGGCGTGGGATTTTGAAGGTCTGGGACCGGGTTTGGCCAAATGCTATATGGCGTATCGGAAAGAGTAATATGATTAAATTTTGGAATGATCACTGGATCTCTAGCATTCATTCTTTAAAAGATTTCTCTCTTGTCGATCTTAACGAGGATGAGTTGTCTATGACTGTAGATAATTTTGCGTCTGATAATGGGAGCTGGAACTGGGATTTGCTGAGTTTTTATCTTCCTAATGAGTTAATGGATTTATTTAAGTCTATCAGACCTCCTAGATCTGATGCTAAGGATGATATAATTGCTTGGTTCCCTAACAGCGATGGACAATTCTCATGTAAATCAGCCTATGAAGTCTCTTGTGGTCTGCACCAAGCTCTTTCTGCCAGGATTTTTAAACTAGTTTGGAACATTAATGTTCCTCAAAGGCTTAGAGCTTTTCTCTGGTTAGTAGCAAATGATAGCCTCATGACAAATGAGTTCAGATCTCGGAGGCATATTGCTGCAAACAACTCTTGTGATCTTTGTGATGGTGTCCCTGAAACGGTGCTCCATGTTCTTCGTGATTGTAAGGTAGCGAGAACGTTATGGACTAGCATCAACACTAGCTCTATTAATGGGGATTTCTTTCAGTCTGATTTGAAAGATTGGTTAGAAATGAACCTCATTAATCTTGCTCCCCCTCTTCATGGAGCCGATTGGCCCCTTACTTTGGTTACGGTGTGCTCAGAACTTTGGTTTGCTAGAAATCAAAGAATCTTTGAGCCTTCTTCTTCAAGTAGTGATGTCTCCAGCTTTAAGGTAATCACTCTTGCAAAGGACTATCACTCTGCTTTATTGGCTTTAAACTCTACTCGTTCCAAAGTTACTGCTCGAAGGCTTATTCAAGTAAAATGGAAACCTCCTCCTGAGGGTTGGATCAAATTGAACTGTGATGGTTCATTTTGGGAGGATGGGGAAGCCTCTTGTGGGGGTTTGGCTAGAAATCATAATGGAGAATTTCTATTTGGCTTTTCTAGAAGATTAGGCAGTTGCTCAATTACCTGTGCTGAACTCTGGGGCATTTGGCAAGGCTTATCTTTAGCCCATGATAAGGGTTTTCGCCAAATTATACTCGAGATTGATTCCAAAACAGCAGCCATCTTATGTGAAAATAACAATATCCCTGGCCACTCTGCTTTCTCCCTTGTTAATGATATTTCCTATTTGTTAGATAAAGATTGGGAGGTCAAGATCACTCATATTTTTAGGGAGGCAAATGGTTGTGCTGACATTTTGGCTAAAGAAGGACACCTTATTCCTGGAGACTTTATGCTCTATGATTCGCTTCCTGCGTCCCTGCTTGTCCATGCTTTAGCTGATGCTGCTGGGACTTTCTTTCCTCGGTTTATTAATATTTAGTCTCTTTTGTTTAGTTGGGCTTTAAGCCCCGTTGTTAATCAAAAAATAAATGTGTGGATAAAGACAAAAAGAAAACAAAATATTACTAAATTTTAATTAATGTTATTTTTATTTTATTTTTATATTTTCATGCTTTTATTTTATTTCATATTATTTTTTATTTAAATTTATTTTATTTTTTTTGTTATATTTATTTTTTATTTTGAGAAACTTCTTAGATATATATTATAAAAAGTAAATTAAAATAAATAAAAATAAAAAAGAACAACATAAAAATAATTATAAATAAAATTAAAAAAATGAAATAGTGTTAGAGATCCAATTAAAAGATTAAAACTACAAAGACTCAATTCTAAATTTTTAAATTATAGAGAATAAATTAAAAATTGATAAAATTATAGAGACTTACAATATAATTAAACCTACTTAATATTATTGTTGTGGTATATATATGTTCAGAACGTCGTTTTATTATTTGCTTATTGTTCCATAATATACTTTAATATATAAGTGAGATTAAAATTGAAATAAGTTAAAAAGTTTTGTTTTTAAGATGAAATTTACAGGACAAAATTTTAACTAAATGAAAACATACATATATAATGGACCAAAACTAAAAATTAGGAAAAGATGAGGATCAAAATCAAAATTATTAAGTCTACGTCAATACAATTATGTCCATGTCAACAACGTTATATCCGCGTCAGCAATTTTTGTCAGTGACACTGACAATATGACCAAAATGAATGTGGTTTATAAAGATACCTAACAAAAAAAAATAAAGAAAAAGGTATAATAACATAATAATATTTTTGCGTAATTAAATGCATAGTTTTATTTTCTTTATGTAGGTTATTCAATAAAAACCTCTAATTTGTAAGTCTTTAAAAAAAATATAATTGATATATATATATATATATTAGACTCATGCTTTTATTGATTTAACAAGACTTAATTGAATAACTGATTTAAGAAAACAAAAGCAGTTCTATTATTTGAATGGAAAAGTCTTAGTTTCTTTAATGATAATTTTGTATTCGGCAGATTGCGAGATCATATTTAAATAGGACTTAAACTTCATATAATAATTGATATAAAATTATTGACACGGAGGAGATCAAAATTTTTAAAATTAACAAGCCATTTCTCGTAAAAAAAATTATACAGTCAACATTTAAAAATTAAACTATAAATTTATTGTAATATGAGGGGTAGAAATAAATAAATAAAGAGAAGGAAGAGTCAATAATGGAATGATGATAAATTAATGGGTATCCTATAAAAGTTGGGGTCAATAATAATATATATATAAGCTTTCCTGCTACATAGTATATACCAACCGAGTAACGGCACTTTTGTAGTTTCATTGCTTGCATACTTTGTCAGTATTTTTGTAACATAAATGTTTGAGAAATAACATTTTTTTAGCTAAAACAGTTAATAATATTTATCTTAATATTTTTATTCAAATAACATTATTAACAATATATATTTTTTTAATTGGTTGAATAATTTAAGTCTAATTTTCTATTATTAACTATTTTAACTGATTTTTTCTTATAATTCTAGCACTATTTTCGTAATCACAACTTTGTTATCATCGATGATGATTATTGGCCTGTGCGAGAGGAAGCAGACATGGAATGATGGAATATATGGCTGACTCAATCTATCTTGTAAATAATGCGTATGTACAAACAATAATACAAATTCGAAGAATGAACAAACGAAACTTCCGATTCATGTACAATTCATATAATGATACAAAGAAAACGGCACTACTCACGACATTTTAACATATAAACAATGGGGTTTGTTTTGTTTTTATTCCATTATTTCCCATAAGTAATAATATTTGGATATCCAAATGTCCATGTATGTGCAAGTGACATCCATTGAATTTAAGGGTGTATGAGTAAGGTATGAACTATATTTTCATATTCACAAATGGTTGCTGGGGCACAACAAAAAATTAGTTAAAACAGCCAATAAAATTCATTTAATATTTTATGGCTAAAATAACACTTTTAATCATGAGTATATTTTTAATGGACTGAGTGATTGTGGCCCAAATTTCTATTTGTTGGTTGTTTTGACTGATTTTTTTTTTGTGCCTCTAGCAATGCTATTTCATATTATACAATAATGCTAAGTGGAAAATGAAAAATCAGTTCATACAACCAATGAACCTATTTTGACTTTGGTTTTGACCCAAATAATCATTGTGATTGTAATGAGCTAAGTAATTATGGCCCAAAATCTTATTTATTGGCTGATTGGGCTGGTTTTGTATTGTTCATTTAGCATCACCCCATATTATATCTATACTACATAGAATTCCCAAAAAGTTAGTTATTTTTAGTTTCTCCATTCAAATTAAATAAAAACAACTTAAAAAATAAATTAAATAAATAAAAAGAATAACTAATATCTCAATTCAAATTACATTTTAACTACCTCATTTTTTTACATATAAATTTTCTATAATAATTTTTTTTAGAAAAAATAGAATTCCTTTTAATAATCATCTTCTATATTATTTATCATTTTTATCCATTATCATAAGAAAAAACTCAAAAATTAAAAAATATAAGTTGACAAAAAAATTTAAAAAAAAAACGTCTTCACGGGCAACACACTAGTAATAATAATGGAGATCAAATGAAAGGTTAGCACATTCAAAATGAATATTAAAATAATATATTGTTGCTCTCATTTTCTCTCCTTTTATTGTTGCGCTTTGAGAAGATTGCATTTGAATGAGATTTCTTTGTTAAAAAGAAAAAGGAAATGTTCATTTTGAACCATGAAATTATGAGTGCGTGTGTTTGGATTGGATTTTTTTGGGTCAAAATCAATTCTTTTTATCCAAAATAAAAAAATTTCTTTTCTTTTAATTAATTGGATAAAGTTTTAAAATTAATTAAAATGGAAAAAATTCATTTTCAGCTTCTTTTGAAGAAGTTAAAATAGTAGCTTCTAAAAAAATAGTTTTCAACTTTTATATATAAAAAATTTAAGTTATTGAATTACTTATTTCAAAATTTGAAACAAATGCTATATATAGGTGTTCACTGTATTACTTAAAATTAAAAATTAATGGTTTATTCTTTAAAATTTGCTTAATAAGATCCAAGCTAGTCCTTAGGTCACATTCTTAGTTAGGAATTAATTAATTTGAATTGAATTTTGTAATTTTTTTTCTTTTAGTACGTAGTACCCATAAAATTCTAGTGCTCTTAAGATGAGTTTGGTATTATTATTGTTGCTTTTTAAAAGTTGTTTATTTATTTATTTTCTAAAAGTTGTTTTTCAAAAGTTGTAACACTTATATTTAATAAAATAAAATAAAATTTGCTTTCAATGAGCACAAACTATAATAATAATGTTTAATAAAATTGATTCTAAAATATTAAATAATTATAATAGACATAAATCATTATATTTTCATTAATAGATAGATAATGTTATATTAGACTTTTAACTTTTAAAAAGCACGCAAGCTAGCTTTCAAAAGTATTTAATTCCTAGGAATTTTTAAAAGCACCGATAACTTTTAAAAGTCAAAAGTATAAAAACATCTAAAAAAATTTTATTTATCAAATACTAAATATTAATTTATATTTTTAAAAAATACAAGCACCTCTCCAACAAGTAATATACCAAACTCACCTTTAATATATTCAAGATTTATGATTAAATCATTTACTTTATATATAGAACTTGATAACGACAAATATAACTAAGATATAACTACCTATAAATTTTATAGAGTTCAATAGCTTACAAACATTCAATTTTATAACTTTGAGAAATAAATTGTTAATTTCTTAATTTTAAGTCCTAAAACAAAGTGCGTACGTACATATACAACTTAAGAGTTAAAATGAATATTTATATTCTAAAATTCTGTTAATTTTTTTTATTAATTAAATAGCTATTACATTTTTCAATTTTGATCTATAGATGAGTAAGTGAATCTACTTCCCCAATAATTAGAGGAAAAGGATACCATTTACAAATCACAAAGAAGATAAGTAAGTAAGTCATCATGTTATTTTATTGCATTCACAATCACTTTAATTTATAATTAAAAGTAGGCAATTATATATTCAAAATAGAGGAAATAATACATTTATACCTATTTACATTAATCCCTCGAGGGTAATGATGAGATTTTGACAATGAATATCTAAAGCAGATAAAGCAATAATGTCCTGTTATAATACCAACGGCCGGCTGTTTATCTTTTTTTTTTTCTTCCTTTCATTAACTTTTTAAACATTTTGAAATGGAATATTCATAGTTACTCATCCAATAAATTCACTTTTTAGGATTCTAACATGTATTTACATTCTTATGAGAATTGAGGGTGATGAGTTTAATTAGTAGCTCCCTATGGGGTAGTATTTTAATTTATCAAGAACATAAGTTATATATTTATGTTTGTTAAATTTAAAAGATTGTGGTGATTTTCTCTCCCCAACTTTTAAGAGTCACATGGTGTTTTTAAGAAGATGAATACTGTGGTGTCACAATGTGTAATTTGCTAGGATATTTGTCAGTTTTAATGGTTTATTTGTCAATTGTTTTTTGTTTTTTTTATCATATGACCTTCAATTCTTCAAAATAAGAAAGAAAAAAATGTTGGAAAACAACACTAAAATGACAAATAATGATAAAAATTGGCAAATCACATTATGGCACTTTAGTGATAACCACAATATGGTGCACCAATGAATTGGCCTTTTAAGAATACATAAGTGCTTTTCAGTTTGGTTCGACCTACCCTGAGAGTTAAAATACCAATATAGAGAGTTAAAAGATCATTTTTTTTTATAGCACTACTAGAATAATTAATTTTAGTGATAATTAATTACATCAGTGCTACATGTACAACTATATGTGTCAATTTAGTAGCCAACTACTCTAAAAATAATAAAGAATAAATTAGTGTAGTTAATGGTATAATATATATGCTACTCAACTATCATAAATGATATAATATCACTGCTCAACTCTCATTAATAATATCATAATATAATATTATATATTAAAAAACCAATTACACGCATTCGAACAAGGACACAACAATTCCATATATATATATATATATATATATATATATATATATATATATATATATATATATATTACACATACTTTCTAAAGCCTATTACACATAACATTATAATAATCATACTACTATACATAATTTGTAAAATTTATTACACTTACCTTATAAAAATTACACACATATATATATACACACACATGTAACATTCTGACATACACATACATAACACATCATGTTATATGTTCAATTGTCACAACTTACATTTTGTGCAAAAAAGTGCTCTGCTAGGATTTTGACCCAAGAGAGTTTTCGTGTGCTCTGCTAGGGTTTTGACCCTAGAGAGTTTCTTTTCCTGTTTGCACTCAAATTGCATCCTTCTTTGTTGTGCTCAAAGTGCAGTCATTAGATAACACATCTTCATTCTTGGTGTTCTCTCTGGTTTAATTAGGAGAGATCTCTTGCTCGACACTTTTTTTCTTTAGCTTACCTATAATAAAAAAAGGTGAGAAAGGTGATACTTATTGCTTGGTGTGCAAGTTAGTAACATCATGGAGAACAACAAAGGGCAGGACAGTAACAGGGATAACACAGAAGGATAGGGAGAAGAGGAGGAGGTTTTGATTTTTGATCAAGAGGATATCAGACAGGGTGTAGAAGATTGTAACTGCAGCTTGATAGGGAGGATTATGTCGGATAGGGGTTTCTCCATGGGTACCATGGAGAATGCACTTCATGCGATATGGGGGAGACCAGAAGGGTTTAGGGTTATGGAACATGGGGATAATATTCTTCAATTTTTCTTTGGGAAGGAGGTTGATGTGGTAAGGGTTGAGTTAGGATCTCCTTGGCTCTTTAAAAATCACATTCTACATGTAAGGAGATGGAAGGAAGGTATGGTGATAGAAGAAGTAGATTTTTCACTAGTCCCTACTTGGATTCAATGTTTGGGGGCTACCTGAATTCTGCAAAACAAAGGAGCTAGGCTGGACAATAGGGGAAAAGTTGGGTAGGGTTTTGGAGGTGGATACTTTTGTCATGAGGGGAAGAGAATCAAGGATTTTAAAAATAAAAGTGGATTTGAATATCTCAAAACCACTCAAGAAAGCCTTGAAGATCATGGGTCCTGAAAAAAAAATAATGGGGATTAATTTCAGATATGAGAGAATAGGAGGATTTTGTGATTACTGTGGATCACTTGGCCATGAGCAAAGACATTGCTCGATTTTTATAGAAGATACAATTAATGATGCAGTAAAAGAGCCAACATGGGGTGAATTTCTCAAAGCAGATCAAGTGGGAAGGAGATTAGGAGGAATGAAAGGGGGGGATGAGCTGAACAAGCAGTCTGGAAGATCAGGCAGAGAGGCTATCCATAAGGAACCTACTCTGGTTAGCCTTCTAAGCAAATTCTCCAAGCTTTCTATGGGAGGCCATGGGAATGACCAAGAGACAGCAAGCAACAGATCCATAAGAAGGAAGGAAGAGATGAAGGAAGGTAGTAAAGAAACCAATATAGAGGAGGTAGGGGGAAGTGGATCAGGTCTGAGAGAGATTAGGGATGATGACATTATTTCAATCAGCTATGGAGAAAATTTGATTGAAAAGAAAGCACATGAATTATGCCCTAATGGTCCATTAGTAGGAAGTGAGAATCTGGTGTTTAATAGTGGAGTGGAAAACACTAATAGATCAAGCTAAAAGTTTTAGCTAGAAGGGGTGACAAGGATGCTAAAGCTGAGAAAAGGGGGAGAATAGTAATGGAGGAAGGTGGTATTGAGGGAAGTAAAAGAAGAGTTGTTGATATGAGAGAAGAAGTAAAGCTAGCTGAGGTGGAGGGTGCCAACCATCAAGTGGCACCCACAGGTCAATGATTGTACTAAGTTGGAACTGTCAGGGTTTGGGGAACCCCCTGACAGCCCAGAACTTAAAGGGAATTTGTAATTCTCATTCCCCCAATGTTGGGTTCATTTGTGAAACTAAGAATCTAACATTGTTTGTGAAAAAACAGATGAAGAAACTTGGTTTCCAGCAGTGCTTCTGTGTTGATCCAATGGGGTTATCGGGAGGTTTGACTCTTGGGTGGAGGGAGAATGTAAAGGTGCAAATTGTAGCCTTTGAGAATTATTATATTAATGCAAAAATCCAAATTGAAGGGGACAACGATGTGTGGAACCTTTGGGCAGCTCATTTTCACAGCATTGATCATATTAGAAGAGTACAATTTGCTGACGTAAGAAGAAGAATGTCTAATGAGCCTAGAAATATAATCATGTGTGGTGACTTCAATGCCATCATAGGAGCCAATGAGAAGAAAGGGGGGAGTATTAAATCAGCCAGTTCAATTGAGGAATTTATAGATTTCATCAATGGCTGTAATCTAATGGATCTTGGAATGATTGGGAGAGAGTTTACTTGGAGCAATATGAGGTATGGGGATGGTCTGGTGGAGGAAAGATTAGATAGATTCCTAACTTCATTTCAATTCAAGATCACCTATCCAGAAGCGGTTGTTCTCAGATTAGATGACTTGGGGTCAGATCACGCTCCCATTCTGCTTAAATCCACTCAGGGTTCAGCAGTTAGGAAGAGAAGGAGATTTAGATTTCAGGAGAGGTGGTGTGATAAGGAGGAAGTTAGAGAGGTGGTGAAGGAGTGTTGGAAGATGGAGGTAAGGGGGTCAAGGATGTTCCAACTAGTCCATAAATTGAAAAAGTGCAGACATAGACTTATGCAATGGCAGAAAAGTCAAATATCAAACTCAAAAAGGAGGATAGAAAGGTTGACAGAGCTGTTGTCTTCAGAAAAAGAAAAGGGCCTTGAAGCAGATAAAAGTGTGATCTTAAATACTGAAAAAGAAATAATGAAAGTTGTGTTAGAAGAAGAAAGATTTTGGAAGGAAAAATCCAGAATCAAATGGCTAAAGTATGGGGATAAAAATACCAAGTTCTTTCATGCGGCATGCAATGAAAGAATCAGGAAGAACAAAATCTTACAAATGAAGAATAATAGAGGGGAGCTGGTGGTAGGAAGAAAGGAGATTGCAGAGGTGACAATAGAATTCTTCAGAAACCTTTTTGAATCCTGTGGCCCACAAAATTTAGAGGATTCCTCTGCAAACTTTGAACCAAAGATCACTACCCAAATGAACCATTATCTAACCAAGCAGGCTTCAGATGAAGATTAAATCAGCAGTTTTTTCAATGTAATGACGGGTTCAATGCAAAAAAATTTCAATATTACTGGGAGATAATCAGAGAAGATTTGGTGGCTGCAGTTAAGGGGTTCTTTGTGGGAGGAAGAATGTTGAAAGCTATAAATCATGCCCAGATTTGCCTAATTCCAAAAACTGCAGGAGCAACAGATATGACTATGATCAGACCTATTAGCTTGTGCTCTGTCTTGTATAAGGTGATCTCAAAAGTTCTTGTACACAGGATGCAAAAAGTCATGAACAAGATAGTAAGTGACAAAAGTCATGAACAAGATAGTAAGTGACAATCAAAGTGCCTTTGTGAAAGGTAGACTTATCTCTGATAATATCCTTGTAGCTCATGAATGCATGCATTTCTTGAAAAATAGAAGGATGGGGAAAAACTTTGATATGACAGTAAAAATAGATATGAGTAAGGCTTATGATAGAGTGGAGTGGAAGTTCCTATGGGTAGGGGTGTCAAAATGGGTTTGGCCCGCCGAGCCGGCCCGCTTAGCCCGTCCAAATTGGTGGGCTGGGCTGAGATTTTAGGACCGCCCTTTTCCAAAAGCCCGCCTAACCCGCCCCGCTTAGCCCGCGGGTTAAGCGGGGCGGGGGCGGGCTAGCCCGCCTAGCCCGCCAACAATTATTTAAAAAAAAAATTATATAGTGTAATTATTATTATGTAGTATGTTGGATTGGTGGACTTGTTAGTTGTTACTTATTATTATGACTCATTATCTTTTTTTTATTTATTTAATAAAAATTTCAAGTTATATTTAATGGATTTTGATTTAATAATTATTATTATGTACTTTTCTAGTGTATTTTTTATTGAAATTGATGAAATTTTTATTGAAAAATAAATATTTTATTTTTAGTTTTAAAAGTAGGTTAACAAATCTTTAAAAAGGATGAGCTGAAAAAATGGCGGGCCAGCCCGCCAAAAAACGGGGCGGGTTTAGATTTTAGGACCATCAAAAAAGAGAGGCGGGCTGGCCCATCCCGCTTTTTGGCGGGCTTTAGGTGGGGCGGGCCTAGGCGGGGCGGGCTGGCCCACTTTTACACCCCTACCTATGGGTAATGATGGAGAAGATGGGTTTTCACCCAAGGTGGATTGGATGGATAAAGGAGTGTGTCACCACAACCTCCTATTCTGTAATGGTGGAAGGTGAACCATATGGATACTTTAAACCTCAGAGAGGGTTGCGTCAAGGAGATCCCCTTTCTCCTTTTCTTTTCCTAATTTGTGCAGAAGGTTTATCCATACTTTTAAAGAAGGCAAAAAGGGAGGGGAGTTTGAAGGGTCTGAAAATGGGTAGTCAGTGCCCATCAATTACACACTTATTCTTTGCGGATGACTCAGTCCTTTTTAGCAAAGCATCTCCAGATTATTGTGACAACTTGCTGAATATTCTGAAGAATTATGAAGAGCTGAGTGGGCAGAAAGTCAACCTGAATAAATCTTCAGTGTTCTATAGCAACAACACTCCTCACAGATTAAGAAGACAGTTGGCAGGAAGAATGAATATCTCTAGCGTAGGATCTCAAGATAAATATTTGGGGCTTCCATCAGTGGTGCATAGATAAAAAAAAAGAGACTTTCTCTTATATCAAAGAAAAGGTTGCAAAAAAATTGATGAATTGGAAGAGAGGCCTTCTTTCAACAGGAGGGAGACAGATACTTATCAAAGTAGTGGCAAAAGTAATTCCAATTTACTCCTTTTCTTGCTTTAAACTACCGGAGACCTTGATGGATGACATTTGTAGAATGCTAAGTCAATTCTGGTGGGGTCAAAAAGGTGGGGAAAAAAGAATGTCATGGATAAGTTGGGATAAGATGTCAAGGTCGAAAAGAGAGGGTAGTTTGGGGATTAAGGATCTAAAAGCGATGAACCTAGCCTTAGTTGCTAAACAAGGGTGGCGGTTGCTAACAGCGAAATCCTCCTTATTATACAAAGTCTTCAAAGGAAAGTATTTCAGAGATGGAGACTTTCTCAATGCTAGACCAGGGAATAACCCATCATGGGCATGGAAGAGCTTATTGGAGGGTCGAAAGGTGCTGGAAAAAGGCGTGAGGTGGAGGGTGGGAAAAGGAAACTCGATCAGAACATATGAGGATCCATGGATCCCTTCTTGCTACCCGTTCAGTATCCCAGGAGAGATTGGCATCGAGGAAGATTTGTTACTAGTGCATAATCTTTTGAATGAGAATGGGAATTGGAATGAAGAGCTAGTAAGAAGCAGATTTCCAGAGGAAATAGCTGCTAAGATCTTATCAATTAAGCCAACAAGAGGGGAGGATAGTTTCCTCTGGAGCAAAAGTAAAGATGGGAAATATTCAGTGTCATCAGGTTATGACACTGCCTACCAATTTTTCCACGTACTAAGAGAAACCCTCCAAGACTAGATGAAGATCAAAGCAATTTGGAATGGTGTGTGGAAGTTGAAGATGCCACATAAAGTGCAAATTTTTATGTGGAAAGCTATTCACGAAGGAATTCCAGTAAGAAGCATCATGAAGAGAAGAATCTCATCGGTAGAAGATCAGTGCCCTAGATGCTTAAATAAAGAAGAGACTGTGATTCATACCTTACTGGAATGTCCATTTGCGGTGAAAGTCTGGGATGAACTCGGATTCCTCCACCCCTCTTCTCCGCAGCAGGAGGAAAGAATGTACCAATGGTGGATTAGACTGATGTCATTTATCCAGAAAAAAATGGAGAAGGAAAGAATCATGGGCTTGGTCGCTGCACGTTGTTGGAGCATCTGGAAAGCAAGAAACAGGTTGATTTTTGAACAAGCTGTCACCTCTCCTCACGAAGTAGCGAGAACAGCAAACTCTCTCTACGAAGAGATGAAGGTTCTAGACCCCATGTTATGTATGAACTGATCTTTTTTTTTCTCTTAGTTTTATTCTTTTAATTTTTTTTCCTACCTTAAGGTAATGTTCTTGGGCTAGAGCCGTTTCATTGTGCTATGTATTTGGTGTCCTAAGGGACCCTATATTATTTTTGCAATCCAATAAAGCAAGCTTATCTTTGTTAAAAAAAAAAAATTGTCACAACTTACACGTACCGGACAAATGAATATTACACATATCTTATAATGTTTATTACACAAAATATTATATTAAATTTCATAAACCTAACAAAATTTCACATAATATTATAATATATTACACATACGTTGTAAAGTCTATTACACATAACATTATAATAAAACATAATACACATACCTTATAAAACTTATTACACATACCTTATTCATTGTATTACACGTATAATTTAAATGGATTATTTGAAGCTTATTACATATACTACACATATCATTTAGAGATTTTATATTACATGTGTTAAAAAGATCTCCCCAAAAAATACTTAAGTATGATAAGCAATCAATTGAAAAAATATGACCTGACCATGTCACATGTATTCGGAGGAGATTCATCTGCTACCAATCCAAAACACATTTTGAATCGATCATCGTTCGAAATCATAAACAAGATGCATTGACCGACCAACCAAAAGACATACACAAGATACATAAAAACAAGCTCATGGGTGTTGATGCCGATTTTAGCAATATCATAAACAAAATCAAGGATTTATTACAAATTGTCCATTAATCAATAGCATTAAATCATGGTTTTTTTGGTGGTTTTTTTAACCTAGTATTAATTAAGTTGCCACCCTAGTTGGCAAAGTGTAGTTGTACCTTTAGATTTTTCCAATTAATTATGTCTTTAACGGCAATAAAAATTGCCACTAAAACCTTTAGCAGTAATTATTAATTGGCCATTGTAGCCACCATCGTTAAAAGTATTTAGTGATCATTCTCATAAAAGTCGGTAAAGACTACAATAATTGCTGCTAAAAGTATCATATCTACAGAGACAATTATTTATGACAATTTATATGACCACTAATATATGCTTAATTAAAAGTGTTATCCTACTTACTTTTAGCGGCCATTACTATTGCCGCAAAAAGTTAAAAAAACTTTTAATGACAATTGTTATAGCCACGAAATGTAGTGTTTATATATATATATACTCAACTAAATAAAAACAAAACAATTAGTGACATTACAAACTCTCAAATTAGTTGTTGAGATCACATAAAGTGAGCTAACCAATTGTCATGTTCCATTAACATGAAAGGAAAAAAAAAACATACAACTTTCTACCAAATAAAGCATATAAGGAATTAAGAACTAAAAATTATTTTACCCTCTTGGCGGTATACATTGAAATCTTTGTCATCGTATGGTGATGATGACAAAAAAACATTCTCAGAATTCCAAACATTTCAACGACTACTTGCCAAGCAATACAGAGAGAGATGCTTCAAAATGATGTCTAAAAAAGCCAAATTTTTGACACTTTCTACTATACAGTAATGAAAACAGAGTCTCCCCTTCCAATGCACCATATCTGAACAGCAAAGGCAATTCCAGAAGCCACCACTCTTTGTACAATAATACATATATGTTTTAAGAAAATTAAACTAAAAATGAATTTATTATTTCTCTCATTTAATTTCACAATTATCCAAAACTATGTCACAAACCCATCGTAAAGCTCCATATCAGTCTCAATTGATGCATTCATCACTAACTTCGATACTAAGTCTACTAATCGAATCCAAAAATATTAATAAAAATACTCAATAAATAAATAAGTAAAACCCATAGTATCCTCGTTAGCCTAAACTCATCTACTTCAACAATCGAGTGCAAACAGAGAAATCCTAAATTATTAGACTTTATTATGTTTTGATTTCATCTTTTAAAAGACTATCTATATTGTATATCTAGATTTATAGTATAAAGACACTGACTAATAGTATAACCTTCCTTTTTAATCTCAACAAAAGGAATTAGTGAACAACACTCACCAATTCGCTTAAAGTTTGCCAAAGAGCAAATATAACGACTGTTGAAATGTTGAAAACAGGACAATAAATGTCCTCCCAATCCACCAGTGCATACCAAACGACCCTTAAAGGATACCTGAAGGATGATCTCCATTTGCAGATGTTCCAGAGAGCATATCATCTGCATTATGACCAATTCAAAACCAAATTAGACAACCCTAGATCTCTTGCCTCCAAGAATGGATGATGTGTAAAACTAAAACCTAAACCTATAATAATAACTAACAACATCCAAACAACAACACTATCTAGTCTAACTAGATGGAGCTGACTACATAGATCAAGCTACACAAATTGGACGACATCATAAGATACTAGTCAAATAAATCTTGGTACTAAACTTAAGAATGGTAAAACATACCAATTATAATCATGTAAATAATGAGCACACCAATGTTATTGACAATAACACATATCTGCACCAGAGCTTTACCATATTTTCTAAATGAATCCCCCATGAGGCAGACCTCCATAAGAAACAGACTTCTTAGCCCTTGTGAACCTCATCAAGAGCTCATTTGACTTCTCAATCAAATAAGTTAATTCCCAAGTTACAAAGATTGTTGATTGAGTAACTAATAGAATATGTTTGATTCATTTTGTGTTTAAACATGATCATCAGATCTAATGATTATAGAGCATAGTAGGATGTAGTAGCTGTCAAAGCTTTTGTTCACGTTGCAACCTCCAAGAATAAGCAACCAAAAATAAAAGGAGGTAAAGAACAGAGGTAGCAAATCAGAATGATTTCAAATAATGAGACCGAGGCGGTGAGGGCGAGCGTGACATCAACTTTTCTTCTCCTTCTCTGCTAAGTCCCTTTCCAATGCAAGGGATCTTTGTGAAGCTTATAGAGTTCATTTATCATGTGCAAGCAATAGCTAAATCAGATACAACTGTAAGGTCCAGAACCCTTCTAAGAGTAATTAAATATTAAAAATTACTCTTATGCAATTCAAATATTTTAATGATAACAACCTTAAGTTGAAGGATAAAGATTTTGGTTGAGGAAAGCTAATATGTGTGCTTAGTGTATACTCAGAAGAATGATTGAGACTTAAAAAATTGCATCAAGTAACTTTGGAATTCAAGATATACTCAATGCTTTGAAGACATAAAAAATGACGGCTCCGAAGCAAAAGGTAAAAATGCACTTCTGAAAAGAGAACAAAATATAACTCGAAAAGCCACTCAGAAGGCAGTAGAAAATTTTGGTTCTCAGAATGACTACATTGCAGAAGGACCTTAACTCAGAAGACCCTTTACTCATCAGAAGGTTCACCACTCAGAAGACGTGCTTCACTCAGAAGGCACTCTCCAGAAATGATAAAGTCTCAGGACTCCAAACACTTGGAACTCTCTCACCAAGCTCAGAACGTTTGCTAAGGAGTGTTGGAAGCCGTGCATTGTGCACAGTTTGAAAAGCTCCACGATTTGCACTGACACTGCAAGGAGCCGTTCTGAAGTGGATCTAAGTCTGCACATAGCCACATCAGCTCAAAAAGCTTTCAAATCTCACCGGATTCTTACTCTCTATAAATAGAAGAAGAATGCATGATTTCAGTAGCGAGAATCAAATCGAATCAAAGTGCTGAAACTCTGTTGAATTAAAATCTGATTTGTGAAAAACTTTACTTCTCAGAATTGAGAAGAAACTTTGTAAAATCTTCTAGTTCATTTTTGTTTTATTCTTGCCTTAGGGTAATTTATTTCTCGAAGTCTATCAAGAATTAAACTTAGCTGCGACTAAGATCTTGGTAGTGTTTTTTTTTTTTTATCAAAAACTCTCTTTGTAAAAACCTTAAGTCCTCAGATTGTGACAAGTGTTGAGGCAGTAAAGTCCTCGAGTTGTGAGGTATTGAAAGTCCTTAAGTTAAGGCAAAGAAAATCCTCATTTGTCAGAGGCAAAGAAATCCCCCTCAAGTTGTTGAGGTGGTGAAAATCCTTTACGGCTGTAAAGGTGAGGATGTCTGAGAAGGCACTATAAGAAGAATATCTAAGGAAATCACAACTGAAGGTTGAAGATTGTAGTAGGTTGAGTTAGAATCGAACCAGTATAAAAATATTTGTGCGCGAATCTCTCTTTTCCTTTAACTCTTTACCTTTGGATAAATTGTTAAGAAATATATAGTTTGCGAAAACTAACCTTCTCAACTTAATTCTGAACTTAAACTAATTAAGTAAGAAGACTCAAAAACACTCTTATAAAAAATACTTCTTATTTTCTCATAAGGTTAATTTTTACTCGGAAGGCAAAGCTTCTCAGAAGCTTTACCCTCTTAGAAACTCTTTCGTTGCATCTTAGAAGACTTTGCTTCTAAGTTCTGTTTTTAAAGAAAACTATTTTGAAAGAGTTTTTATAACTAGAGCACGATTCAACCCCCCATTCTCATGCAAACACACATTCAACAACTTCCTTTAAATTTCACTTAAAAAATAATAATTAAATAAATAAATACCTTTAGTTAATTTCCCTTGTCCTCACCTATCTAATTAAACCTTGCATTATTATTTCATTCCATTATATTATATATATAAATTACTATAACATTTTTCTTGTAATTTATTTGAAAACAATGATCTTGCACTTAGGATGTATTTATATTAGCTCATTCATTTTCCTTTTTAAGCTAAAATGAGTAGCCTTTGAAATAAATATGTTTTTAGCTCCTTCAATTATATATAAGATTTTAGTTTATCCTTAATAAAATTCTCACGAAAACTAATCTAACTCAAACACGATGCTACTAATATATATATGACTATGGTAGAATAAAACTTACAAGCTAAGGGCTAGCATATCCTGATGGTAGCCTCTGAATGGTATTTGCACTGCCTGTTACAATATCATTCTCAAAAATATCAAACACTAGTGGATGAAAATGCAAAAAATGATCAAAACCAAATTAGCACCTTATACACACACATATTCTTACTACTTTACTACTTTTTTTATACAAACAATATTGATTATAGAGCATACAAGAGTTACATAAAAGAGCTTGTAATACTTTGATTCTCAACAATATATTTCTACTAAAGAGTGGCACACTTCTACTGCACAATCATAATAATATATGTAAATCAAATCTTAAAAAATAGACACAATTATTAAAAGGAGCATGAAATTCTTTTGATATCTTATTCATATGCTTAATCCTTGTATAAAATTATAAACTAATTAGACATACTTTTGCAATACCAAATAATAACATTGTTACTAAATATTAGAAAACAGAGTAAAAATGTTACCTATAGTTAAACTTTTTGTTACAGTTTTGGGGCAATTTTGGGGCAAAACAAAGCTATTAATAAGATGAAAGTTTCAAAGAAACAGAGTAAAAATGAAAGTAGAGTAAAAATGAAAGCAGAGAAAAATTACCAAAGAAACAAAGCGATTAATAAGATGAAAGTTTCAAATAAAAAGTTTTACACTTCCACTGGAAAACAAAGTAAATTTCTTCAAATTAAATCTACTTATTAATCTGCAAGCAAGTTACCTCAAGTTATTTAGCTAAATGTTTAATTTTTTCAGCATTGTGCCTTACCGATGTATGGAATATTGAAACAAGAGAGTTATTCTGTAGATTTGTCTTGATTCATGGATACAACAAGGCATTGAGAATAATTTTTCCAACCTGTCATAAGTGGTGTCAGAAAAAAAAAAAACAAGTCAAGTTCTCAATGAAACAACTAGAAATTACTATAATATGTACTAAAAGAAATTATGAAAAGAACAAATCTCATTTCAAACAATAATTGTAGGTTTTGACTCCTTGGTGATGAGAATCTGGCCCTAAAGGATTAAAAGAATCTGAATGAAGGTGACTTTCAAGTCTAGAGGCTTGAAAAAGATATCCAGAAGCCACAAAAACAAGATTCAAGTGTCCAGAATCTAGAATTTCAAGTCTAGAAGCTAGACAAGGGTGGTCAGAAGCAATGAGAAGCATAAACAAAGGACAAGAAGCTGGGGGATGCTGAATCGCAAGATCAGAAGCTTAAAATTAAAGTTCAGAAGCTTGAACTTGAAACAATACAAGTTCAGAAGCTAGAATTAGATGCAACCAATGTCAAGAAGCTGGAAACGCATGATCAGAAGTTTGACACTAAGCTTTAGAAGCTAGAAGTCATAGCAACACGAGATCAGAAGCTGGAAAAAGGAGTTCAGAAGCTTGGGAAACGCAATGCCTCGAGTCTCACCTCAGATACAGATACAATTTACGAATGGCCTCATCCGAGTGGTTACAGAGGTACAGATCACAGATATAGCAGGACGACTCGTGTTCCGTCATACGACTGGTCGCACCCGAGTGGTAGCGAGGTCCAAATCACAGATATAGCAGGGCGCCTCGTGTTTCGTCGTACGACTGGCCGCACTCGAGTGGTAGCGAGGTCCAGATATAGTTTAGCATGGGGGCTCGAGTGCGGATACCTTCGACGGTACGTTTTCGTCGTCAGAGAAGCGCAACTATGTAGATAGGAACGTATATGTGTTTGATAACATGTTTTATGTGCTGCATACATACATGATACCCCATCACTGAGCTTGCGACTCATTCCACCGCAATTTTATTTCAGAGTACGATAATGAGGCAGACGAGGGACTGTTGGTCTAGTAGAGGTTGTGTTGAAGTTGCTTCTTGGTGAGCTCCGAATCTTCCGTGGAGTCTAGTCAGTTTGATAGAAGTTTATGTTTAGTTTATGTTTTACAGTCAGATCTATTATGTATTAGTTTTGCTCGAGACTTTAGAAGCATGATTCATTCATTAGATTTATGTTATGATTCAGCTTACAGATCAACATTTATGTTCAAGATGAGTTTCAGTATTTCATTTAGATTATATCTGATTATTTATGTTATGACCATGATATCATTATGTCTAGTCTTTATGTTATGTTTAGTAGTGTGTTCGTAGGGATAGAGCCCTTTGCACGGACACCCCTCAGTAGCGGGGGTTACAAGATACCAAATGAAAGTTTCAACTTCAGGACACTAGCAACACCAGATGATATCATATCTCATAAACGATTGGTTTCAATTGACCTCAACAAAGAGAAGTAGGATGATGTAGTTTCTGAAGAGGTGATCCAGTTGACGGACAATATGAAGGAACATCTACTTCGTTGGGCATTTAACAAACAAAATGGGAAAAGTGAAATACTTGGAGAGCTAATTAGCAAGGAAAGACATACAATAACGAGGGAGTCAATACGTCTAAGAAAAAACATCGACGATCCGATGAGCTTAAATTTCTTTATATATGTTTTATTTTTAATATGTGAATAATGGAATGCCTTAATGTATCTTTTTAATGATGCGGTTTGTTGATTATATTGCATTTATGTTGAATAATTATATTCTAGAGATGCAAGATTTGAGAAAGTGTATTGTGTGCCGGACACTTTTCTAGTATGTATATGATAATTGTATATTTATAAAATCATGTTTATAACACAATATGTGTTGTTTCTGTTATAGACATTCATGGTTGCATACCATTTCCGTGAGTTTGATCAGGGCACGTACATAAGCCCAATTGATCTTGTGAAGAACGACCTATTTTGTTGGGGATAAAGTTGCTATACATGAATGGGTATGTATGTGCATCATGCAATATTATGATATGTGCACTCTGTAACCTTAGGTGTGTGCAAATTAATAACATGCACTCAATTTATTTTTCAGCTCCTATTCCCTTTGGTTGAAGCACACTTATCCCACTAGTGTATGTTTGCTTGGATAAAGTTAAAAGAAAATTATATGTGATGGACGCCATGCACAAGGAGTACCTCTCTGATGATAGAAAAAAGATTAACCAATATTGTGTAAGTTTTAATGTTTTTTGGTTCACATATTTCAAAAGTTTGTTGATTTGATTCTTCACTATTTCATATGACTTTTTGGTAGTCAATTCTCATAGAGGAATATGTGAACACTGCAGATATATCATTTGAATTCACTAGAAAGAGTTTTGACTGTACATACCTTGATGTTCATGTCCAACCAAACAAATGAGTTCTGTACATTTTGCAATGTGCAGTTATGTATATTTGATGTGTGCAATTATATATTAGATGTGTGCATTTTACATAATATTATGAGTTTTATTTTTCAGTTATGATTGTGGTTTTTTCATTATGAAATGACTAGAGCTTTAAGATCCAACTACCATTGTGATATACGTATAGCACACATCCTGTAACATGGATAGTACACGTTGGATACAAGTTGGACGTATTTCTGTTGTACGTCAAACATTATTGGTTGTTAATCTCATCAACACCAATTGTCTCTCATTATATTGATCGTCATTGCTCTGAATAAAAAAAGTTAATATAATAAAGGATGCCTCTCCCCGTATGGTGTTGAGGTATGATACGATCTAAGTAGAAGTCTTATGGCTATGTTGCACACAAACTGCATACCCCTGTCATGATTTCATCAATCTCTTCAATTCATTCTGATTCATATAGTGGACGTTGTTTCCCATCTAAACGAAAATAATTAAATTCTCAATTTGAAAACATGTATATTAATGAGCCAACTTATGTGTGAAAAATGTTGAATTGCGTGTACATATGCAATCAAATTTGTGTAAAACCTTCGTGATTATTGTGTAGTATGACATATAATGTGTGTAAATAAAATTAGATAGTGTGCATTTCTAATAACAGTTGAAATGCTACATACCGCGTGCAAATTTTCAATTGTTTCTTCTGCATTAATTGAATCAACTTGTGCACTGCCATGCATCTTTAAAAACAAATAAAAAATCATGTTACACTGACTTGTTAACTTCCCACCTCATGAAAAATTTAGTGACGAATGTGTGAGTTAAAATTGTGTGTAGACGTGTATTGATATGTGTGTATACCTTTATATTTTGTGTGTATTCTAACATTTAATGTGTCTAAATACAAAATGCATTATGTTTGTCTCCCTGCTAACTTTTAAATAGAACGTACCTTGTGATTTTTTTCAATTGCGGCTTTTACGTTCCTTGAATCACAACGTGCACTGTCCTGCAACTGAGAAAATGAAAGAAAAAAATCATGTTACACTCCATCGGATTGCTTCACCCCCTTCCATGAAAAGTTTCGCGACAAAGCCTACTATGGACGATGTGATGATAAAAGTATACATAATGTTGGCAAACGGTTCGACACCTTGCTCGAGACTCCTTCATCATTGTCTCTGTTATCAGTTCTGATATGGTGCGCCCCTTCCATATATGTTAAATCACTGCATATTCCATCCAAAAATGCATTGATCACCACCGCAAAAAATGAAATACAATACACTGATTAAGATAAAAAAGAAGGAACACAAATAACCAGAATAAACAAATGACTACAGTGTGTTCCTTGTTGGGCAAAAAAAATGAACAATATGAGTCGCATACGAAGAATCACCGAATGTAACTTCGTCCTTGCTCTCATTGCTAACGGAATCACCATTTATTGTGTAATCAATCAAGATGCATTATAATCACCTTGAATCTCGGGATTATATCTT
This sequence comes from Aeschynomene evenia, assembly GCA_013621005.1. NCBI lineage: Eukaryota > Viridiplantae > Streptophyta > Magnoliopsida > Fabales > Fabaceae > Aeschynomene > Aeschynomene evenia. Next base: position 9,513,286 of record CM024271.1, read on the forward strand.
GTAAACGGTTTCACACAAAGCAAAAATTGATTCTTGGCGCGTGTGATATTATGTTGTGCAATATCCAAAATAGGGAGTTTGAGATTTTTGGGACCCACATAAAAATAAAAAGAGGTGGATCCTTGAGTAGCACTAATATTTTCTTTTGGTTACATGAGTAGCAATAATTATGGTTCTGAAAACCGGACCGGATCGGACCGGCCGGTCGGACCAGTCCAAAACCGGGCGGTTCGCAGCTCAAATAGTGGGTTCGATATTTTTCCTCGATGTCAAAATGGCGTACGGTCTCTGACGGCACCTCCATGCCTCTTTCTCCTCAGCCGCACTTCTTCCTCCGTCCAAGCTCCGCACTGCCGCTAGCTCTTGCCCGTCGCCGCCGCGTACAGGCTCTGTGCGGCCATCTCCAGCTCATGCAAAGGTGAGTTGTTCATTCATTCTTTTCAGATTGTTTTGGTTTCTTTTATTTTTTTAGTGTGTAGTGTGTGCATGGGAGTGAGGATGAAGAAGCTGCAAAGAGGAGTGAGAAAGAAGAAGCAGCAAGGCGATGCTATGTAGCAAGATGAGAAAAAATGAAAGTAAAAATTAGAGTTTATTTATTATTAAATAACATAACAATACTAAGGCCCAAAATAACAACAAAGCCCAAATATAAGAACATAATAAATGTAATTAATCATCTTAAAAATAAAAAGGAGCAACCCAAAATAAGATCAAGATAATAATAGCTCTGATCCTGTTTTCTAATTTAATTTTTTTATTATTATTTGTGTGTAACTAGCGAAATTTTTTTTTATTTATTATATCCTAATTTTAAACTTCCGGTTAAACCTCTAAACCTTTGAACCTTTTTCTCGACCAGATCGATATCCGGTCTGATTTTCAAAACTTGGGCACTAATATGAGTATACACATGATTTTTCTGAAATATAAATAGCACCCCTCTATATTCAATAGTGTCTCATCAATACACCTTTACGTTAGTGTCAATCCAAAACTAAGTTGTTTAATAACGGTTACTTGTTATCCATCAGCTAGTTGATCTAGCTGTTCTATTTTAGTTATCATATATATATATATATATATATATATATATGGGATGTTCTAGTAAGGATTTTTAATTTATATTAAAGTAAAAGAAAAATTGATTCGTATAATTATACATAAATTATTATTATTAAGTTAAAAGATTTTAAAATATTACATGATCATTTAAAATATTCACATGATTTTATGTTTAATCTTAACTATTCAAATAAAACAGATGATTCAGATTTATTTAGATTTATTTATTCACCCTATTCTCATCACCTTCACTTGATATGCGTCTTTTATATATATATATATATATATATATATATATATATATATATATATATATATATATATATGTGTGAGAGTTGGATTCAAATTATAACAGTACAGTACTAGTGTAACTTTAAACAAATTAAATTAAAGTTATTACACTGCTTATAACTTTGTACAAAATATTTTTTTTATTGATCCAATCATTAAATTATAATAACTAATTGTAAAGATCATTTATGCCAAATTTTATAAAAATTGAACATGATTAATTAAAATGAATTCACATATTTCTTGTTCTTGTTTATTATTATGAACAAATGTAGTTGATTTGTATGTTAATCAAAACTATATCAAATAATTTTAGATTATTTTGAAATTTATTGATATGATATATATGATGTGAACTTCTGATCTCATGATTAATTTAATAAAAGTTTAGTCTAAAAAAAGTTATTGAGCGGAGAATAATTACTTAAAGTTACATTATAGCCATTTGAACTCATATATATATATATATATATATATATATATATATATATATATATATATATATATATATATATATATATATATATATATATATATATGCAAAATCTCAAGTGCACAATAAAAAAATCTGTTAATAGATTGTGCACACCATATAATATGTAATATGCACACCATATATTACATATTATACACAACATATATAGCCTTTTGAGCACACAGCACACCATATATTATATATTGCAACATCATCTTTCTTTATAACATATGATATATGATATATGCGATATGTGATATATGATATGAACAAGATGTAATATATGATGCACATATTATATAATATATATATTGTGCATAACATAATGGTTGTTTTAACGGTTTTTTATTGTACATATAACAATGCTTATATATATATATATATATATATAATTAGGTTTAAATGACACCGATGTAAGTAAAGTTACACCAATTATAAGTTATAACTTCTAACTTTGTACAAAATGATTTTTTTATTGATCCAACTGTTATTGAATTATAATATCTCATTGTGAAGAGATCATTCATGCCAAATTAAATTTCATAAAAATTGAACATGATTAAGAATGAATTCATATATCTCTTATTTTTGTTTATTTTGAACAAATATATTACCTTGAATTTTATGTCTATCAAAATTATAACAAATGTTTTTAGATTGTTTTGAAAATTTATAAGTATGATCTAATTGATGTGATCTTATAATCCAACAATTAATTTAATAAAACATAATCCAATAAAAAAATATTGAGCAGTGTAACTATTGTTTAAAATTATACCAGTACCATATCAACCTAACTAATAACTTATATATATATATATATATATAGACGACAAGTAAGAGTGATGAGAGTGAGAGAAATAAATATGAATTATTGGATCTTATTTGAATGGTCAAGATTAGAATATAAAGTCATGTGACTTTTTAAAATGTTTTAATCTTGACCATTTATAGATGATTTTATGGTCAAGATTTACTCCTCTCACTTTCATATAACTTTAGTATTCTCACCTAGATGCATCCCTATATATATATATATATATATATATATATATATATATATATGTGTGTGTGTGTTAGATATATTAGTGTTAAAAGGTATGATTGTAATTTAGATAAGCATGATTAGTAGTTAGTTATTAGTTTTGTAGTCTATATAAGACATTGGTGATTGTAATCATTGATCATTGAATTCAATTTCATTTCATTTTCACATTTCTATCTTTTCTCTTCTTGATCTTGGGATCTAATACCATGAATTTTCAATATATATATATATATATATATATATATATATTCTGTTTTTCACGTGGATCGAGGGTGCAGGGGGATAATGCGCTTTTATATATATCCTTCGTCCAGTGTAATTATGCAAAGGCAATCTTAGTGTTATTGATATGAAAGATCCTCACCAATCATTTTAAGCTAAAGTTTCACTCTCTCATTATATATATATATATATATATATATGCAGATCTTAATGAGTAGGAATTGAAGTTGAACTTAGCACATATATGTGGGACATTACTTGGGTCGTGGCAATTGTTTGTGTGTGGGGCAAAAATGGCGATTCCTCATCATTTTTGTTAAAGTGTATCAACTTTATTCATGGCCATTATATTATATTGGCACATTAATTAAGTTGTAACAGTAGTTGATCCAAAACAATAATAATAATAATAATATTAAATAATAATTAGGTTGCACCTTAATTATCTCTCTCACTCATGCACTTGCTTACATTCGCATATATAAACACTAATAACTCTCTTAATTATTGTGTTTGAAATTATATTGAACTAGAAAACATGCTAACCATTTTAATTTCAGCATGTATGTGTGTGTTTTAATTATAGCCGATTCTGTGTTACATGACTCACCTAATAAGGACTTTCTAAATAAAAGACCGGTTGAATTATTGTATCATATCATCTATACTATATATTAAAAAGATACCAAAAAAAATAATAATAACTACCTTTTAGGAAGTGCAAGTCCGAGTCAAAGGAATCAGTGTAAAATAATTCTACCAATTGTTTGGTGTGAGAGTCACAATACCGATAGGAATAAGATCACAATGACTCAGTGACCAAATTGTAATTCCTTGTTCACTCTAATTTTGGAGTCCTATGTGTTGGAAGGAAGTCATACATATATGTGAGGGTGTGTTCTGAGTCAATTTTGAAGTCACTGTAAATCATCTGACTCCTGTGACATTAACTCTCTTGACTCTGACTTCGGAGTCATTGAAAACAAACATTATCTTAATATTCATACTTATTATGATAATTACTTTTTGAACTTTAAAAATAAAACCAAAAAATCTTTTAAATAAATTAAGTAAATCTAAAAATAACCGACTCTAAACTTTTTTCTCCATACATCTAGGTCTTCTATGCAATTCTTCACTATTTATTTTATTTTTTATCCAATCTATACAAAAAAGTTAAAAAAACAAAAAAATATGACTCGATAGAAAAAATAAAAATGCGACTAGACAGATGTGTCAAGTTGTTAGTATAAATAATTATTATACAGACAAAACAGTTACAATAATTTATTAGATCCTAAAATCAAACTAATAATTTAAATCTAAACCTTACCACCAATTGATGAGAATTCTAACAAATAAGCCTAAACTTGTACAAATGTCTTGCTAGTATAAATAATTATTATACAGACAAGACAAAACAGTTACAATAATAATTTATTATTAAATCCTAAAATCAAACTAATAATTTAAATCTAAATCTTACCTCCAATCGATGAGAATTCTAACAAATAAGCCTAAACTTGTACTAATGTTATAATCATTTATCGTTATTGAGTAGGAAAAAATGTTGTGTCCCTCGCTCATATGTGGAAGCTCTCTAGAGTCGAGTAGCGATAAGTATTAAATTGTTAATTAATGGATAAGTAAAAGGACTTAAATGCATATAAAGGAAAAAAGAAAAGTTTAAAATAAAGCAATATATTATCACATGTATGATGAATGGCTTACAGCGGTTTACAATAATTATTGTTAATTGTACATCTCTTTCTCCTCTTTTGATACAATCTTATACATCAACATGCACGATATTGCTAGAAAAACAGAGGAAAAGAATTCACGGTTTTATCATTTAGGTTGTGCATTTGCCGACAAAGATTTGTGTGAAATAGTTTCCATATAATAATATTTATTGTACAAATATTATCCAATAACTATTCAACATGTATTATATACAATGTGATATATGTATAACATACATTACGTATAATATATATGATGCATTACATATAATATATATCATGTATAATACATATTAGATACTAGTTTAATATATTTCGATCGTACAACAAATCATACTTGTTTTCATATATCCTAACAAATCTTACTTGTTTTCATATATCCTATGATAAGTCCACAAAATTTAGGGCTTCAAGGCAATATGATGAAGTAGTAATGTTTGATGTACAACAAAAATACATCAAACTTATATTCAATGTGTGCTATCTATGTTACAGGGTGTGTGTTAATTATACGTATATGTGATATATGTGATATACGTATAACACACATCTTGTAACATGGATAACACATGTTGAATATAAACATGGATACAATTTGCAACATTATTACATGATGAAGTGCTACCATTTAAACCACTCAACATATGGTTTTAAAATGTGCTTGTTATTGTTATTGTGATTTATATATAATGCGAAATTTTGCGAGAAAATAGCATCAACACCTATGATATATCTGTGGTGGACATCACAATGATAATATTGTGACCACAATTATGATTATGAACCCGCAATACGGTTCGCAACTGTAATTGTGACCATAAATTTACTTAAGTTAACATTTACAATGGTATTAGCAATAAATTAAAGCTTCACTTATAATAAAAATACGTCCAACTTGTATCCAATGAGTGCTATCTATGTTATAGAATGTGTGCTATACGTCTATGTATGCATATAACACATATCCTGTAACATGGATATCACACGTTAAATACAAGTTGGACGTATTTTTGTTGTACGTTAAACATTATTGTGATATTATACTAGCAATTGTGACCATATAAATAATATTCTTTTTAACAATTTTGTACATCACAATGCAACTAAATTAGCAACTACAGTCTAAAATCATGTGAAGTAGAAACATTTAAAGCACACTCACAACTCAGTAAGCAGCTTTGGTCTTGTGGGATGTTCTTTTTGGTTCCCAAATGGGACCAACCTCGTTGCTAATGATATGAACCTGCCCAATGCCCTCCTCTTTTGTCATGTGCAATTGCTCATGTGTCTTTATTTTGTCTTCACTCCTAAAAGTATCAACCCTTTTTTTTTTCCTTTTACATATTTGATAATCATTATTTTTCCTTGTCTTTTGTTATTTATTGGGGTTTGGAGAAGAGATATAGATGTTGCATGCATTTTTTAAATTATTCTATTTTATAAATACCATAATCGGACTTAAATTAAAATAGCATGGGTAAGATCCTCATTGAGATTTTTAGTTTCTTTTCTTTTGGTGTTTGGTAAATAATGATAAAAAGAAACCCCCAGTTTTTGGTTGAGTGGGATGAGCAATGATGGTTGAGCTTTTAGCCTTACACTCTTTTTCTTTTTGTTCTTTATTTGTTATTTCAAAATTTGAAAATCTCATCTCTTTTTATTTTTATTTTTATTTTTATTTTTTAATTAACTGTCTTCCATTGATGCTTCAATTATGAAAGTGGTAAACATAATGAATAAGTAAAAGTGGATATACTTTTGCAACAGAACACTAGATTCTATTGTCTCCTAGCCATGTAGATGATTTGGTACAATTGAGTGGGTTTAAAAGGTTAGACGCTTTAAAATAATCATCACTCCACTAATAATTATTGGTCATTTTAGGCGAGTAAATACTTGTATCGAAGTTTGATTTATTCGAATATTTTCTAGCTACACATATAATTAATGAATAATGCTTGACGTATAATAGAAATACGTCCAATTTGCATTCAATATATGTTATTCTTGTTATAGGATGTGTGTTATACGTATATCAGCACACATCCTATAACATGGATAACACACGTTGGATGCAAGTTGGACGTATTTCTGTTATACGTTAAACATTATTGTATAATTAAGTCAAATATATTTCTTGTTCTCTTTTGTTAACAAACTTCAAAATGTAGACTTCTTTTAACATAGCTTCGAATCTCTTGTAATTATTGTTCTAGTAATCATTAAATCCTTAACTTCTCTATTTTCATTATGATAAATAGTGCCCTACCCGTTTTAGGATATATATATATATATATATATATATATATATATATATATATTTGTCATTTTTTAGAGTTTACACGCTGGTTAAAAAAATTGTATATGCACCAATATCATAAATTATTTTCATTATCCGACATGCAATAGGAATTATAAGATTGGAAAATTATTGGTGTACAACAAAAATTCAGTCAAAATTATTAATATATTGTGTATAATATATATAATATAAAATATACAATGTATATCATATATAGTGCACACCATATATTATTTATTGTGCACAACATACATTATATGTTGCAGCATCATTTTTTTTTGTAACATGTGATATATGTTGTATACATCATATGATATATGACGTGTACAATATGTAATATTTATTGTGCAATTTATATTATATATATTATGAACAATTTATTGACTGCACAATTTATTGACTATTTTTTTTTATAGCTATAGCAATGCTCCATATAGGATTTTCTATATCTTAGGTCACTTATATGTACTTTCTAGAATGGTGTGATGCGATAATATAAAACCTTAACTAATGATATACTAGTCCATTATCCGTGAGATGGAAATATTAATAACAATATATAATTTAATTATAAAAATATTTTAAATTTTAAATTAATAAAAATAACATATTATTAAACTAATTATATAACTTAATAAAAATATATAAATCAAGTTATATAAAAATTATAAACATAAATTATACTAATTATAAACATGACAAATATTTTTAAATAAATAATAAAAATGAAATGTAGTATGAATTATTTAAATAAAATATAATTTTTTTGAAATCTATTTCAAATTTATTTCTTAAAATTAAATCTAATTAAAAGGAGAATTATTAAATATGATTAAAAAAATAGGATTCATTATTAATAATAAAATAAGAATTAATTACAATCAAATTATATTTATTATTATAATTAGTATATTTTCTAATTATACATTTTTAATTTAAAATATTTTAATGATTAAATAAATAACTTATAAAAAAAATCTCTATCTCTATTAGTATAGTAAAAGAGAAATTATGATTATTTACCTACTCACCTATTTATTGAGTTTCTATAAATGTGTCACATATGATAATTTAGGTACCTTTCAATTTTTTCTTTCAGAATATTTACAAATCTTCAATGAAACTTTTTTAATATCATTATTTAATATGTATCTTTCAATTTATTTAAAAAACTGATTTATACTAATTTAAAATAATTGTGTATAATATAGATTAATCAGCTACCTTTCATATTCTCAACATACTTCTAATTTTATAAATATAATTGCATGAAATTTAATTTCTTAAATAATAAAATAAGAGATTTCTAAATTGATGCAATATTGAATTATATATTTTTTAATTAAAAATATTGGACTATTCTTTTAACTATAAATATTGAAGAATATTTCTCTATCAAACCATACTTATATGCATACATATTTCACTGTAAAGTATTTCTTCATTTTTTTAGATCTATTTTTCTCTCCATCTCCTCAACTCTTTCAACTTCATTTTTTTTTCTTTTTCTCCTCAATTGCTCTTATTTTGTCATCTCTCTTTCATGTTCTTCCCCTTTTTTCTCTCCATTTTTTTAATTTTCTTTTCATCTATATTCTTCATCTTTAATCTTTCATGTTCTTCTTCTTCTTCTTCTTCTCTTTTGGTTTATCCTATTTTTTTTCTTTCTTTCTTCTTCTTATTTATTCTCATTAAATTTTTTCTTTAATTATCCAACTTCTACGCATTTTTCTTCTTATGTCTCTTTTTCTTTTACTATATTATTTTCTTCCTCATTTTTTTATGTATTTTTTACTTTTTTTAAAAATATTTTTATCCTCTTCATCTGTATTATCTATCATTGATTTTTACAATAAGATTTTATTCATCATTCTTTCTATTTCTCTTATTTTTTCAAAAGAATTAATTTTTTTTCTTTTTTGTATGGATGGGTGGTGTTGGAAACTTAAATTCTAAGGTTGCGAAAAAATCTTTTAATATTTTGTTTTTTTCTTTTTCTATTATTTTTATTATTTTTTAATTAAATAATTTTTTTATTATCATTTGAATGACTTTTTTTATTTTTTTTAAGGAATGAAAAAAATTAATCAGTTTCTCATGGATATATGTATTTTTTTTATCATTAAAGATAAAAAAATCTATTTTTTACTACTATATTTTCAAATAAAATAAATTTATTATACTGCAAATTTTTTATATATTAACTTGAATGACTCACTTTTTGAAAAGTTAATGTAATTTAGAGACACATATCAATTTAAATATTTTGCATAAAAAATTATGTTTCATAATTTTCTTATTATTATTGTTAGTTTTCTACGTGTATAAAAAAAATTGTTAGTTTCTTTCAATAATCATACCTCTCCAATCTACATTAAAACTATTAATAAATTTTATGTAATAACTTGATTTTTTTTCTCAAATCAAATTCATGATTCTTAAAAAATTAAAACATATTTTACTGAAATTATTTATTAAAAGAATATATCATTTATAATCATTATAATATGTAGAATCAATTAAAATTCTTAGCATAATCATAATCAGGGGTTAAAAAATTATGAGAATTACTCTTAACATCTTCATTAATTTAGACTTATTATTATTAATGTGTTTTACAATTTCATTCTTTTCTTCTTCATCTTCTTCTACTCTCTCATTTTCCTATTCTAATTCTTATCTCATTTCTAGTCTTATTTATTTTACTTTTAATTTCACGTCCATAATTCTAAGAACCCATAAGAGGAGTCATCGCTTTTGCTCCACGAATTGAGATTGTATCGTAAGGTTCTTGAGTCGACTTATTGATCAATACAAAAACTCGAAAAAACAGATAAAATAAAATAAAATTACTTTAAGTAGTATAATTACCAAAAGGGGTGATAAATGATGGGTGTTGAGTATGGTATGATGAGTTAATAATGGGTAAAGATATCACATTCTCTATTATCCACCTTGAAATGAAAAATATCATCTCCCTTACTTTCAAAATAAGTGCTTTTAATCCAACTGAAAATAAAGAGAGCGATTATTATTGTCACGTCCTATATTTATTGTCACATTTTTTTAGTGATTTTTTATTTGATATTTCTATACTAACCTTAACTCATAGTTAAATTCATTAATTAAATTTCATATTATGGTTATATATTTCTATTTTTTTTTACTTAAAGTCGAATATTAAATAATAAATTTTAAAAATTAATATTTATATAAATTATTATTTAAAATTATGTTTAAAAACTCATAAATATTGAAATTTATAATAGAAGATTGAAAGGAAAATGTGACAAAATGAAAAAAAAAAATATAGTAGTAAAAAAACTGAATATGTGAGGTTCCGAATTGGGTCATCGAATTGGGCCACAATCCGAAATGTGAACAATTCACTATAAAAAATATAATAAAAAATAAAAATGATGAAATATAACCAAACACACTAATTTTCATGAGAAACCATAATTTTATTGGCTCGCCAACATTTGCATAAAAATTGTAAGGGTGAAGAAGAGGAATATATTATTATTTTATGTACCAATAACACTTATTATTTGGTTTACATAATAACATTACTGCAATGTATTTTACCCAAAAAATATTTATGTCGAACAAGCGATGGGTTAGTGGGTTGTAAACGTAAAAAATTCCAACATTTCCTTCTTGTTGGAATCCATCATTTCTATATAAAATGTGAGAATAAAAAATGAAACAAACTTACAAATGGCGTGTGGGCTATATACTTGTCCAACATTCCCTTTCCTATGACAATCCAACATTCCTACATATAATGTGAGGATAAAAAATGAAGCATTTTTCATTCATGAGCAAATATTACTTCAAACATTGAACCAAATATAAAATACAAGAATAATTATTTTTCATCCTTATGCTTGTATAAATATCAAAAGATTCCATAAACCAAAAGATTCATATATTTTATTAACAAAAATATTATTTGTATATCCATCATTTCGTACGGTGTGTGCTAATATTATTATCTCTCATCATTAACTTTAGATGTAGTTTTCACTCCTAAATTTTAAACTCCCCTTATTTACTATTAATATTAATAAATATTTCATAAACATCGAATAAATATCGATATAGAATTACCCACTTAATAAAGATCTTATATATGATAAGGATGATAAAATATTTGAATGGGTGTATGTGTATCTCTCCTCCTACTTTGAATTTCTGTCCTACATACAAGGAAATATCATTAATAAGAGTAAATACACCATTTGGTCCCTCAAGATTAATACGCGAGGGACAAAATAGTTCCTCAAGATACGGAAATGACAATGTAGTTTCTTAAGATTTATTGTAATGGATAAAATAGTCCCTCAAGATATGAAAGTGACAATATGATCATTTAAGATTGAAATATCAAGACAATATGGTCCCTCAAAATTGTAAATTTAGGATAAGTTGAGGGATTATGTTGTTTTAAATTTTCAATCATGAAGGACCATGTTGTCACTTTCATATCTTGAGGGACTATTTTGTACATCATGTTATATTTTGAGGGACCATATTGTTAATTATTTTCTTATCTTGAAGGATTATTTTGTCCTTCATATTAATCTTGAGGGACCAAAATTGATATTTACTCTAAATTATAGGAGATCAGAATACTTCTATATTGTTTTCAATAATGTTTGTCGTACATCAGAAATACGTCCATCAAGCATCCAACGTGTGCTATACATGATATGGGATATGTGCTATTTGTATAACACATGCATGTATAACACACATTCCATATTATGTACAGCACACGTTGGATACTTGATGAACATATTTCTGATGTACGACAAACATTATTGGTATTGTTTTATACTAATACGTACGGTTTAAATATTAATTATTCAAAATTTGCTTTAATTCTTTTTGGTTGAGTGGAGAACCATTGGTGCAGAGATATATAGCTTATAAGTCGCATTCCATTATTGTGCAGCGTCTCTATACTTTATCATCTCCCATTGTGGGCTTTATAAATTTCTAAATTTTATCCATCATCATATACTGCTTTCTGATGGATAAACCTTTCAGGGTTTTTTGGGCCTTAGATACAAAAGCTCTCAATTTGCACTTTTATTGTTGCAATTGGTCTTTCAATCACGACCAATGAAAAATAAAGTGAAGAAGTCTCACAAAAATTCAAATAAAATCGGTCTCAATCATTTTTATCAATCTCATTGACTCAATTTATTTCTCAATAAAATAAGAGTATTTTTAGAGGTAAAAAAAAAAAAAATCAGCCAAAACAGTCAACAATAGAAATTGGGTCTAAATCACTCAGCCCATTAAAAAAATGCACATGGTTAATAATGTTATTTGGGTCAAAAATGTTAAAATGGACTTTGTTGACTGTTTTGGCGAAAAAATGTTATTCCCCAATCATTTATAATAAAGTAATTTCAAACAAATTAGTTCCTCAACAAAGATATACTCTTTTTTGTTATTCGTAATTAATATAAGACAAACTGATCATTCACAATATCTAAAAGAATGATAAGTTAGTTTACGTGTAACAAAAATATTTAGTCATTTAGAATATTTTAAAGAGACCTATATTTATAATTTTGAGAGGAAATAAGGATAACTTTTTTTAGTAACAAATTTATTTGATCTCATTTTTCATAGAAGAGTTATATTGGGTTTAATCAAAAACATATTTTCAGACTAAAAGAAAGTCATGGTTTTGTCATTTAGAGCAACTCAAACGTTATATTCCCTGAATAAAAAAAAATTCAAACGTTGACTTCGTGTATAAAAAAAATGGAAAAGGATGTCTCTTATCACGTCTCTTTTATTGGAATGAATTACAATGAAGGGATCAATCTCTTCCTTATGGGATGATCCCTTCAAAGATAGAATAATAAAAAATAAATATTATATTATTATTTAATTTGACATAATAAAATTTTAATAATTATTTTATTGTTTGTGAAGGGAGTGCAGAAATGTTTTTCAGTTTGAACTTTTAAATGTTGCAAAATAGAGTTGTTGGAAATTTAACTATTATAAAATTTTGAAATTATTATTTCATTAATATTGTATCTATAAATATTACTCTTTGGTCATTATTTATTTTTCAAAATCTATCTCTATCGTTTTCTATATCATTCACATTTATACTACATCTTCTTTTTATTCTTTTGTTCATAAAAAATGGATCCAAATGAGTTTAGTTTAATTTTTTTTTCTAGTTACTTACAAAATTCTAATTGTTCTTCAAATCCAAACAATAAAAATCTACAATCTTCTAACACTCAAAATCCAAATCCAAATCCAAATATCAATTTTCAACTTCCAAATTTCTTCATAAATTCAAACATTTAAAATCTCAATGCTCAAGCTCCTTCAAATTTTCAGCTTCTTCTTTTTCTCCCATGCATACAATCAAAATCCACAAATATTTTAATTTCCAATCCACTTTGCCTTTAATCTAATATCTAAAAATGCAGGTGCGGAAGGTAATGAAACGTGAGAAGGGGGTTGAATCACGTTCCAACTATAAATCCTGTTTATTTATGAAATTTACTTAAAAATAAGATCAACTCCAAGACTTGTCTTGCACAGCGGAAACAATAGTTAGTAAAATAAACATAAACAAGCCTATAGACAAGAACTTATGTATTCCTCGAAAATATTTTGATTTTCAAGTACTTATATGTGATCAAGGTTAAATCTTTAACCTTCAACATTTAACCAAAAGGTGATGTTGCGCAATATATAGTGTATGTGTGTGCAATGTTAAATTGTTAAAACAATAAAAATAAAGAGAAAGAGAAGAGAGCACACACAGTATTTTTATACTGGTTTGGCAATGTGCCTACTCCAATCCCCAAGATGCACTTGGAAGTTCACTAACACCACCTTAAACCAAAGTGGACCTTTTGCCTTTGCACACCACAAAGGGTTTCCCTTGCACCTTCAACCAAGGTGACTCACTGCCGTCTCACTCGAGAGGGACTTCAACTGCACTTCCAACCAAGGCGACTCATTATCGTCTCACCCGAGAAGGACTTCAACCTTGTCTTCCACACCGAAGGACTTTTCTACCCCTGTCTTAGTCTCACCAAGGACTTTTGCCTCACAAAAGTAAGGACTTTTTACAACGGATGATGTCTTTCACCAAACAAGAACTTACATGCTACTAAGTTTGGCTCTTGATGGTTTTTCTCTAAAAACACAACTAGCACAATAAAGCTCACAAGTTTTTGAGATATACAACCTTAACTCAAATAAAAATGTAAACTTTAGAGTTCTAGAGTATAGAGGTTGAAGATGAAAAGAAATAAGGATTTGATCTCGATAGAGTTTTGACACTTTTTAATTTTTGATTCTCTAACACTTGTAGGGCATAGATGTCTTTTATTTATAGATGAGGACCCTTGTGATTTTCGAAATTGAGGATTTAATCTCCACCATTGATGTGAATTTTCAAATCTTTGATCCAATGGTGAGAGTACCTTCATTTTGATTTCAAATTGATCTTCCCAAAATAAGGTTGATAAAAAAAGAGGAAGTTTAATCTTAGCCTTTGATTCAAACATATCCCTTAATCCAAAGGTATATATTTGATCTTGAAATATGGAAATATGTACCTTGCTCAAGATTATAGGAAACTTCATCTTGACCCTTGATTTAGATGTGTACCTTGATAACAGTAATCATATTTCTTATTTTAGGATTCTCCAATAATTTAAGGGCAATGTCATCAACAAATAGATCATGGATGTATGATAGGTTACACCCGAATAGGGGGATTAAGCCGGAATTCTATGCTGGAGTTGAAGAGTTTGTGGGTTTTGCTTCTATGTCCGAACAATTTCGGTCCGAGGGAAAAGTCAAGTGTCCATGTGCCAAATGTGTTTGTAGGTTTTTCTATGATTTTAACACAATTAAGGTTCATCTGTTCAAAAAGGGATTTATGGATAATTATTATGTATGGACAGTCGATGGGGAAGTGGAGTTAGTAGAGGATCAGTTTGTCGGAGGTAGTTCAAGTGGGTTTGATGCTGAACAATATGGAGAGGGTAATTTCAATTGGGGTGATAATTCTGGGTGTTATGAAGAAATGATCCATGATGCCTTTGGAGGGCAACATTGTAACACCTCAATTTTTAAGTCCTAATTGAGGGAAATTAAGGGTAATTGACCTTGGTTAGAATTTAATTAGGTTCGGGTGGATAAGTTTCTTCTAATAACCACTATGTGTTAGGTGATATATATATATATATATGTGTGTGTGTGTGTGTGTTATGTGATCTAAGTGTAGCTATATGTGATTTGCTATATGCTATGTGATTTACGTGTGTTTCTTATGTGTTATGTTAATTATGTATACCTATGTGAATGTTCATTGTATGTGGAGTGTTTTAGGTGTATATATGTGTGTTTTAATTGATGATTAGATGATGCATGAGGTTAGGAATGTGTATGGACGTTTATAGCACGAGTTGGGACGTTTTTGAAGTGTTTTTGGGCTAACAGACAGTCCTGTAATTGATTACTGTAGGATGGTAATAGATTACATCCTTTTGTGCTGTCTGTAATCGATTACACATCCGTGTAATCGATTAGGACGTGCACAGAGTGCGTTTTTAGTACGTTTTAAGTGTCGTTCGTGCCCCACGATGACTCTAAACCATATGTAACCGAGCCACCACGTGAGAAACCCTAATCCCCACTTCAGAAACACTCCAAACACTCTCTCTAATCCTTGTGCCTCCATTGTTCTTCCTCTCTCTCAAGAACTCAAAGCCATAACCATTCCAAATCACGAAACTCACATCAAACCTTACCCGTTCACAAAACCGATCACATATTTGTAATCCTCACACAAAGATACACCCTTCTATTGATTGCAATTCATCAATAGGATTCATATTCATCACTACACCGTCTGTGGGTCTAGAGATAGAAAACTAGCACGAGGGTTTCACCGGGATAGGATCGTCTCTACGTTTTTATTTGAATTTCTTCAAGAGGTAGGGGTTCTAGGCATTCTTTATTCTCTGTAATTTCATGCATGATGATGTGTATTTGATGAGATTATTGTTGTTGTTCGTTTTTCCCATAAGGGTTCATAAAAGAGTTATGTCTTACAAAATTAATTTCAAAGAAAAAGGGTTTCATCAATTGAAAAGTGTTTTTAACCATGTTTTATCAATGGGTTTTCATGTATCTTTGTTTTCTATCAATTAGGATGATTCTAGATTAAGCCATTGGCTTGTGAAAAACGTGTTTTAGAAACTCTAGAATCTGAGTTTTCGCGTTCGTAATCGATTACAAGAGGTTCGTAATCGATTACGAGCTGAGAATTTCCAATCGCGAGAAAACATGACTCTCTGGTAATCGATTACAAGGTCTGTGTAATCGATTACTTTAATCGATTACAGCCCCGTTGTAATCGATTACAGCACTGCAAATTTTACGAAAATTAACTGTTTTGACCTTTTATGTACCCTAATGCGTTCTACGACTTGTATAAGTGTTATACATGATTTATGCATGATTTATATATGATTAGATAAGATGTAATATATGTTTATATGTTTAATAATATAAAAGTATGATTATATGATAATATATGTTATATATGATTTGGTATGTTCATTATGTAATGTTACAAGTTGTATGTATGTTTAAATGCTATGATGTGAATATAATCATTGTATGAGATATATATGTTATACTGAGTATATATGTTGTTTTTATGATGAGTTAAATTGTTGACATGATTATATTATTTATATAATGATTAATGATGAGATATATGTGATGAATGTTACATGCCTATGATTATGTAATGTTAAAGTTTAATAACCAAAACGCGCTCAGTGACGCTATGTTAAAACGTCACGAGGTGACGCTATGTTAAACACCATTGGGTGACGCTATGTTAAAACACAATAGCCTTCAAAAGGGAAGGTGAATTACCCCCTCTCCCCATTAGTTTAGGATGAGCTCATGCCTAGGGGTCGGTGATGTGGAGGATAGGACAGGAGGGCGGCTATGACTCACAGTTAAAGAAAGATAGAGATGCTTAACATGTTAATATATATTTTCTTTATGATGTATTTATTGTACATGAGTTGAGGGCACTAGCACACTACACAGAGACCTTTAATTATGATATGTTATATGTATTAAATAAAATGAACAAGACGCACTTAGGTAAGACGTTCCGGGAAAAGATTGTTTCTAAACTTATATTTGAAATGAACTCATTCATACTTCACTTATTTTATAATTAAACCTGGGGCGGCTTCCTCTACTCAGTCACTTCCCAGTGCTCACCCTATGTTCTTCCCACCTTTTAGAGGAGCAGCCAGAGCAGGATGTCGGAGCACACGAGGAGATCGTGCAGACTTAGTCTATGATTTAGTTCCTCAGATATCAGAGACATGTTTTATTCCGTTATGCAGATTGCATGATTTTATGCTTCCGCTATATTTATTTAGCTATGTTTTCAAAGACCGGACCTATGTTAGCCGGCAACTATTTATTTATCCGTATTTGTTGTGGAGTCTCATAAGTCTCATTATCGGGCTACGGGATAACACATAGTAGTATATATTTCTTTGTGTTTGACTGTGTATAGGAGATTATTTATGGTTTGAATTATGTTCTAAGTATTATTCAGTATTAACTCATGATTATTATTATTATTATCGTGATATTTATGCGCAAGACCCTTATTTTCTATTTCGCAAACGATTTACGAAAATTTACTCCCACGTATTTTCCGCGTATGATATTTTAAATATAAAGATAAAACATGATAATAGAAGGTAACCCTTATGAAATAGACTAAAATGACTTAAGCGTTAAGGGCTATCTAGTAGGGTGTTACAAACATCATCAAGATTATAATGAACCCCGAGAGGAGGAACCAAATCCTGAGGCGCAGAGTTTTTTTTTCTTTGTTAAAATCTGCGAAAACACCCATTTGGGAATGTTCGGCCCTTTCTGAATTGTCAGTGGCAGTTAGGATGTTGTCTATCAAGTCTGAGGCAAACTAGAGTAAGAGTTCACTTGATCAATTGGCAACTTTAATGAGTGATGCTAGTCCACGACCTGAGTCAATTCCCAGGAACTATTATAGGGCGAAGAAATTAGTTGCTAAACATGGGTTGAAATCAGAGAAAATTGATTGTTTCATGAGCGGTTGCATGTTGTACTATAAGGAGGATATTGAATTAGATGAATGTATATTCTGCTAGTCCCCCATGTTCAAACCTAGAAGACCGGGAAATGGGAGGTATAAAAATATTCCAATCAAAATGATGCACTATCTACCCCTTATTCCTAGGTTAAAACGCTTGTATGCCTCTATGAGCTCTGCACCTCACTTGAGGTGGCATTATGAGAATAGGAGAAGTGACGGGATAATGACGCATCCCTCTCATGGTGAAGCTTGGAAGCATTTTGATAGGTGTCACCCTCAATTTGCAAATGATCCGCGGAATGTTAGAATAGGGCTTTGTTCAGATGGGTTCACGCCAAATAATTTATTTAACAAGTCTTATTCTTGTTGGCCTATTGTTGTTACCCCTTACAACCTCCCTCCTGAGATGTGCATGAAAGATTCGTACATGTTTTTAACATGTGTAATTTCTGGCCCAGATAATCCAAAAGCTAAAATTGATGTTTCCCTTCAGCCACTCATAGATGAATTGAAGCAGTTGTGGCACAATGGAGTCTTGACTTATGATATTTTCACCAAAGAAAATTTTATGCTAAGAGCAGCATTGATGTGGACAATTAATGACTTTCCTGCTTATGGTATGTTGTTGGGGTGGATGACACAGGGAAAATTAGCATGTCCAATTTTCATGGAGGATATAAAAGTCTTCACTCTAAAGAATGGAGGTAAGAACTCATGGTTTGATTGTCATAGGAGATTCTTGCAAAATGATCATGCATTTAGGAATAACAGGTATGAGTTTAAGGGAAACTGTGTTGAACATGAAGGACCACCTGTTAGGCTTACTGGAAGACAAGTCTGGGACAGAGTTAAAAATCTTCCCAAGATAACCGAATTGGGTAAAGTAGTCAAGTTTCCAAGATATGATGTGGAGCATAACTGGACTAAGTAGAGCATATTCTGGGAGTTACCCTATTGGAAAGATAATCTTGTTCGTCACTGTCTAGATGTCATGCATGTTGAGAAGAATTTTTGTGATAAAATCATGAATACGGTAATGGATAGTGAAAAGACTAAGGATAATCTCAAGGCAAGACTTGACTTAACAGAGTACTGTCGAGGACCCGAGCTGCATTTACAAGAGACACACGATGGTTGTGTTATTAAGCCGCGAAGGCAAGCTATGTTCTAAATCTTATGCAAAGGCAATCCATGTGTAAATGGGTGCAAGAGTTGAGAATGCCAGATGGGTATGCTTCAAACCTACGTAGGTGTGTGAATGTTGCTTAGGGAAAGTTTCATGAGATGAAAAGTCATGATTGTCATGTATTTATGGAGTGTTTGCTTCCAGTAGCCTTTCGAGAGTTACCTTTACATGTGTGGAAATCGTTGACCGAGCTAAGTTTTTTCTTTCGTGATTTGTGTTCTACCACACTGAGGTCCCAAGATTTGGAAGTGATGGAGCAAAATATTCCTGTAATTTTGTGCAAGTTGGAATGAATTTTTTCCCCCTCTTTTTTTGACTCAATGGAACACTTACCTGTGCACTTGGCTTATGAAGCGAAAGTATGTGGACATGTTCAATATAGATGGATGTACCCCTTCGAAAGAAATATTGGGACATTTAACAGAACTGTCAAAAATCGAGCTTGTATTGAAGGGTCAATATGTGAAGCTTATCTATCGAAAGAGACATCTTTCTTCTGTTCATTTTATTTTGAGCCAGATGTCCATTCCAAAAGAACAGCAGTAGGTCGCAATGTTGATGGAGGTGAAACTTCATATCCGCCTACTTTGTTTGTGTTTAATCAACCTGGACGTGGTGCCAGTAAACCCACAAACTATTGGCTCACTGATAGAGAAAAACATGCAGCACACCTACATGTTCTGATCAACTGTGATGAAGTGGAACCTTATAGAACGTAAGTGACATATCTCATTCATCATTCTAATAATGTTTTTGTACATATTACTGAATGTTGCCTTAAATATCTATTATTTCTACTTAATGTCAACAGATTTTTTGAATAAACCAATCAGAATCATACACTTGAAGAATTCCCTCAATGGTTCAATTCGTTTGTAAGTTTATAATCTTCCTACTATCAATCTTTGATTTATCTGAGGGTAACAATTCAATTTTTATGCTTCTATGCTCATTTTTTACAACGTAGGTGCTCAATCATGACAATAATGTGACAAATCCTCATATCAAAAGCTTAGCTTGGGGTCCCACCAATGTAAGTATTCTGTGGCCAATTATCCATGTGAATGGTTATAAATTTCGTAATATTGAGTGGGGTCGTGAGAAGACCACGTACAATAGTGGAGTATGTGTTAGAGGGGATGCTGGAACTGGGGAGAATAACTGGTACGGGGTACTTAGACAGGTCTTGGAGTTGGAATATGTTGCTGAGGACCCAACTCCAAAAAAAAGTTTTCTTGTTTAATTGTGACTAGTATGATCCTAGACATCCTGATGGAACACGCAAACACGCTTATTACGACATAGTTGAGGTTAATCATACACGACAATTTGGGGCATATGATCCTTACATCATTGCACAGAATGCTCGGCAAGTGTATTACACAAGGTATCTGGGAAAGTGCAAGAATAAGTAGTTAGTTGTTTTCACAACCAAACCTAGAGGCAGAGTTGAAAGTGATGATGTGGATGAAATTGCTTACCAAGTGGAAGTTACACGTGCTCCAAGGGTGGTTGTCGATATATGAGTCCCTCCTACTTTACATGATGATACTGGTGAAGATGACATTATTAACACATCTCTCGTCAAAACATAACAAGTCAGGGTGATGACTCCACTGAAGGTAGTGAGGAAGAAGATTAAGGATACAAAAGACGAGAGTGATGACAATTCACAACGTTCTGAATAAAATGGCTTTTGTTTTCAATTTAATTATTACTTCATTTAAGATACTTTTTCAAACACTTTTATGAATGAAAATGAACTTGTATTGTTGTGATTAGATATGGCGGATGACAGAGGCAGAGACAGAGGAGGGCGTAGGAAGATAGCCGCCCAGCCTCGTGGTTATCGTAGCATGGGTGTTGACTTGTATGACATCCCTCGTCGTGACCTGCGACCCTGGCTTTCAGCCACTCACCAAGCCATCACCATCAACATCTGATGGTGGTGCAACAGCATCTGATGGTGGTGCAGCAGCATCTGATGGTGGTGCACCATCATCACCCACCACTACCTCCTCACATGACATAGGGGGCAGTAATGATGGGCCTGTCGACATTGGTTGGACTGGTTCAGGCACAGGTCCGCGCCCCTCAATTAGACCGGCTCCCACCAGTCTAAGGTATGTGATTTATATTGTTATAAACGTAAATCCTTTATAATTTAGATATGTAAATCTACATTATATGATAAAATGCCACCTAATTATTTATGTCAATGTAGTTTTGTGCCTTCAAACAAAGGCACACAGCAGATCACCGCCATGATACAGTATCATAGGCCGATAGAGTACTTCTCAAAGCTGACTGAGTAGGAGAAGCGACGGTGGTATCAAGAGTGGAAGGTAATATGAAATAATCATAGCATATTGTTCCATTTTGTAGTAATTAGTAATTTATTTATGTTGTAGTTACTAACAAATTAAAATTTTCTATATATTGTAGTCTCACTTCACCATCAGCCTGGTCGATGATCCAGTATTGTACCGTGCCTTCTGCCATCGGGCAGCTAAGAGGCTCGGTGACATGTACTTGTGGGTCCGGAATGGCAAGGATGACACACACAGGTGTCAGAGGGCTACTTGCGTGTGCTACGTGAGTATTAGGCTTCTCCGAGGTTTAAGGCCAAGGCTAGCAGGGCATCATTGAACGGTGGCTCCCTTCATTGTGTTGGATCTAGTGCTGTGGACTCCACTAAGAGACGACTGGCACGTAATGTTTGCAATTAATTTAATTTTATGTTCTTACGTTATGTTCCTTATATATGAATTGATTAATTAATGCTTTGTTCAATTGTTTTAACTTATAAGAAGCAAAAGCTGAAGAGACCACCTACACAGGAGGAGTTGTTTAGGGAGACTCACACGAGGAAGGGAGACAAGACGGTGTGGGTAGACGAGCGGCCACAACGTACTCATGTAAGTGATTTCATCATAGTTCTATAAATGTATTCAATTAATATGGTTATGTATTCCATTTATATGTGTCGCATGGTGCTTGTGATTAATGTTTGTCATCTTCTCATTGTAGGCTAATTATACGCGCCGCTTGGAGGAGGTCCGCAGCCATCAGAGAGCGGCCTCAAAGGCCGGCGATTCAGTCCCACCCGTCGATAAGGAGGCGGTGTGGAAAGAGATTGTAGGCGACCCTTACAAGGGCCGCATATATGGGCGCAGATAGGTCGGAAAGAGCAATGCTTGTTTGTCCGCCGCATTTGCTGGAGCAGCTGGAGGAGTATCAGGATCTAGCAGTGACGCTGAGGTTCGTGACCGGGTCTGCCAGATGAATTTGGAGCTACAGACCCAGGTCCAGGAGCTGCAGGTGAAGATTGACACGCAGCAGACCAGGCATCAGCAACAGATTGCTAAGGAGGTCAGTTGGCAGATTAGGGAGCATATGTCCCAATACTACGGGATGTTTACTGCTGGAGGCTCGGCATCTGCCGGTGGCGTCCCTGCACCACCACCACTTTCTCAGCCACCCTATCCTCAGACACCATATCAGCATCCACCTTACCCCCCATACTAGCCTCCTCCTCCTCCATATCATCCAGGTTATCCTCCTCCATCTTATTCTACACCACCTCCTCAGCCTGCTGCTGCCTCCCTTGCCCAGACACCGCCTCCTCAACATGCTCCTGCCCAGACTCCTCCTACTCAGCCGAATGCATCCAGAGATGGTGGTGATGGTGACGACGATTGTGGTGATGGTGATGACGATGGTGATAGTGATGATATGATGGACTATCAATGATGTTTATATACATTTTGTTTTGGATGTTTAGACATTATTATTTTTTACTTTTATATATAGTGTTTGGATTTTATGTAATTTGTATTTTATATGGTTTATAAATATAGTAGTACAGATATATGATATTTGTTTATGATTTTGTTTATTAATATTATTCGTAATTTGTTATAAATATTTTTTTATAGTTTAATTATTATTAATTTGATTTTATTACATATTTATATTTTTTATAATTTTAAAAAAATACTGGTAAAAAAAATACTTCTTTTTTTATCATCGACAGATGTATCCGTCGATATATTAAAATATTTAACAATTTAATAATTTTCGAAACTCAATATCGAGGGATACTGTCCGCCGATAAAATATAATTACGTAAATAATTTTTAATTCTTCAAATAATTTATCGTCGGATAATTATCCGACGATAAATATTTATTAACTTTTTTAATTTTTAAAAAAGTGTTTATCGTGGGATATATCCGCTGATACATCCCTCGATAATATTAGACGATATTAACGGATGTATCCCTCAATAGGGTATCGACGGATTATTCCGGTTCATCCGTCTACAAAAGGTTTTCGACCATCAAGAAATCGTGGGCGTCTATCCGTCGATACACTATTTTATCGACGGATTATTGGGTGATCTGACGATAAAATTCGTCAATAATACGCTAGTTTCTTGTAGTGTGCTCTGTGGTCTCCCTCACAAGGTCGGGTCCTAAAACACTCGCCTCACCGGGGGTCATACCAACACAAGGGGGATCTGCACTTCCTTTATCGTACAAAGCCTCAAAATGCGCCATACCTATACTTGCCTGGTAGCTGTTATTGTAGGAGAACTCTATCAAGGGCAACAACTTATCCCAACTTCCCTTACTATCCAAGACACATGCCCTCAACATGTCCTCTAACGTCTAGATAGTTCTCTCTGACTGTCCATCCGTTTGAGGGTGATATGCCGTGCTTATGCTCAACTTCGAGCCTAGAGCCTTCTGGAACGCTCCCCAGAAGCGAGACGTGAATCTCGGATCACGATATGAAACTATCGTCTTCGGCACACCATGCAACCTCACTACTTCCCTGATATAGATCTCTGCCAACTTCTTCAGAGGGTAAGTCATCCTGATCGCCTGAAAGTGAACCAACTTGGTCAGTCGATCAACAATGACCCACACCGCGTCATGACCCGCCTAAGTCCTCGACAATATAATCCGGACACGAAATCCATGGATATGCTTTCCCACGTCCACTCAAGCACACTCAAGGCTACAACAACCCTGGTGTAGTCCTCCTATGTTCCGTCTTTACCTTCTGACACACCAGACACTTACCCATTCTGCCACAACCTGTAAGCTCCAGAACCCTTCTGAAAGAAATCTAAGTATTTCTCTTAGGGATATGAAAGTTTTAATGATAATAGACTAAGCCTTAGTGATAAAAATTTTACTTAAGAACGTGCTAACATGTGTGCTAAAGTGTACTCAGAAAGTTTAAATGTGTTTCACTCCTTGAGAAAGACTAAAAATTAACATCGAGTAACCTCAAGCTCAATGATAAAATCAAAGCTTATAAGGCATCTGAAAGGGTGTCTAAGAAGCATAAAGGTGAAAAATGTGTTTCTAAGAAAGAAACAAAGTATTCTCAGAAGGGTCTCAGAAGACTATGCAGACTTTGTTTCTCGGAAGGATGTTCCCTCAGAAAGGTTCGTCTCTGAAGTCTGTACACCTCTCGGAAGGATGGTTTCTTAAACAACCAAGTCTCATCACTCAAAGGAATTGAACACACCTCGGAAAGCTCAGAACAACAAGCAAACAACAAGCTGAACACGTTGGAACTTGTGCACTGTACACGTATGAAAAGTTCCAAGATTTTCGCTGACTACAGCAGGTATCCGTTCTGAAGCATCCAAGAGAGAGACACTTAGCCACATCAGCGCCAAAGGTTCAAATTTCGCGGGATTAAAGCTCTATAAATATAAGACCACTTGCAGTATTAAAAAACAACGAGAACTAAGAATCAAAGTGCTGAAACTTTGCCGAATCAAAATCCCATTTGCGAAAACTTAAAAAGATTTCTATACTCGAGTTGTTCTTTATTTGTGAAATTCTTCAAGCTTTGTATTGGTTTAAATCCTTACTTCTGTAAGTTAAATCTAGAAGTCTACTAAGGCATATGTAAGCTGTGTCTTAAATCTTAGTAGTGTTTTTCATTCAAACTCGTTTGTAAAAACGCTAAGTCCTTCTTTGTTTGAAGGCAAGTTAAGTCCTCGGGTTGAGGCAAGTAAAGTCCTCGATTGTTTGAGGCAAGTTAAGTCCTCAATTGTGAGGCAAGTGAAAGTCCTTTAGTGTTAAAGGCAAGGAAAGTCCTCTAGTGTTTGAGGCAAGTGAAGTCCTCATGTTGAGGCAAGAAAATCCATATCGGTTGTGAAGTGGTGAAAGTCCTTTACTGTGTTAAAGGCAGTTGTTTCGTCTGGGAAGGCTCAATAAGAAGAATATCTAAGGAAACTCTCAACTGAAGGTTGAGGACTGGAGTAGGTTTGTAATAACCGAACCAGTATAAAATTCTTGTGTGTGATCTTTTCTCTCTACGCTTTTATTTAAAACATCTCTTGAGAAAATATCAGCTTCATTTTAGAAGAACGAACCTTCTGAAAACTTGCTAAAGTTCATATCAAAAGAATTTTTAACAAGACTTATCTAAATCAAACTTCTTACAAACTCAGAAGGACAACTTTCTCAGAAAGTTAAAGTTCTCAGAACCTTAACCTTCTCAGAAGCTTAATTCCGCTGCAACTCTTAAGTTTGCCTTCTGAGAAGATTCTTCTTCTAAGATAAGAATTTAAAGAAATTAATTTTCAAAGAAGCACGATTCAACCCCCCTTCTCGTGCACATATACATCTTCACAACCTTCTTCAGTCCCTGCCACCAAAACATCTTCCTCAGGTCCTGATACATCTTATCTACTCCAGGGTGAATGGTTAAATGGATCTTATGAGCCTCCTCCAAGATCGCTCTCCGAAGGTCACCACTCTTCGGTACATAAACACGCCCCTCAAACCTCCACAGATCATCTCCATCCAACCTGAAACCCTACAATCTACCCTCACTAACTGTCTTAAGGATCTTCCCGAACTCCTCGTCCTCCTGTTGGGCCCTAGCGATCTCCCTCAAGAAATCGCTAGAAACATGAAGCTGGCTCACTCTAACACTGGTGGGGGTAAGGGTCACTCCAAGGTCAAGGTTCCTAAATTCCTCTATCAGCTTTGCCTCTCTGACCATCATATGGGCTACACTCACCGTCCTACGGCTCAAAGCATCTGCCACCACGTTCGCCATCCCTGGATGATAGTTCAACTGAAAGTCATAGTCCTCAGGAACTCCATCATTCTCCCCTGCCTCATATTTAACTCCTTCTGATCAAACAAGTACCTCAGGCTCTTGTGATAAGATAACACCTCGAACCTGACTCCATAGAGATAATGCCTCCACATCTTCAAGGCAAACACCACCGCCGCAAGCTCCCAGTCATGAGTTGGGTAACTAAGCTCGTGTGGCTTCAACTGCCGTGAAGCATATGCCACAACCTTGCGATGCTGCATAAGCACGCAACCCAACCCCTTCCCTGAAATATCACAGTAAACCTCAAATGGCTCATTGGGGTCTGGTAATGTAAGCACTGGAGTCTGGTAATGTAAGCACTTGAGTCGAGGTCAACCTGCTTTTCAGCTCCAGAAAACTGCTCTCACACTCCTCCGTCCACACAAAAGAAGCATTCTTCCTCGTAAGTTTCGTGAAGGGTAATGCAATTAGGGGAGAAGTTCGAGATGAGCCTACGGTAGTACCCTGTTAACCCCAGAAAACTTGGAATCTCCGACACCGTAATAGGTCTCTCCTAGCTCATCACAACCACTATCTTACTAGGATCCACCGAAATGCCTCATTTCGACACCACATGCCCTAGAAACTTCACCTCCTCCTTCCAAAACTCGCACTTCGACAACTTTGCGAACAACTGCTTCTCCTTCAGCACTTCCAGCACAATCTTCAAGTGGCTTTCATGCTCCTCTTGTGTCGTTGAATAGATCAGAATATCATCAATAAAGACAACAACGAATCTGTCCAAGTAGGGTCTAAAGATCTTGTTCATGTAATCCATGAATACAACAAGAGCATTGGCCAGTCCAAAGGACATGACCGTGAACTCGTAGTGACCATAACGAGTCCTACAAGCCGTCTTCGGGATATCTTCATCCTTCACCCAAATCTGGTGGTACCCTGACCTCAAGTCTATCTTCGAAAACACTTGTGCGCCTCTGAACTGGTCCATCAAGTCATCGATCCTAGGCAGAGGGTAATTATTCTTGATGATCACTTTGTTCAGCTGCCTATAGTCGATGCATGTAACTCCCAAGTAATTAGCCCTTAATTCTTAAGTCACTTTAGGTCAATTATTAAGGGTCACGTCTGATTTCATAGTTTTATCTTTTACTTTAAAATACAATACGCGGAAAATAGGCGGAAGTAATAAATGTTTAAGTCACTTTAGGCCAAGTAATTTACTTTGCATGTAATCGAATAATAAAAACAACGCATAATATACTAAGTCCTTTTCTAGCATTCCTAGGTCACACCTGAGTCCAAGGCCATTTTCTAGCATTCCTAGGTCACACATGAGTCTTTCCTAAGGAACACTGTGATACAAGGTATCACAAAATACTTCAATATTTTATATATTTTCACACCTTAATCACATATTAATTCTTGTTAGTCAATTTAGGATTCTCTCAATACTTCCAATACATATAATGAACAACAACAATGGAGGCCGGTGGGAGGGACGATGGGCTGGAGTTACGGAAATCAAATTTCAATTTGGGATAGTTTGAAAATGAAGATAATTTTGATGCTAAAATGAATTTATATATTCAAATTATTATTATTTCAGATATGCTTTATTTTACATTATTTTCTTGATCGATGGGTAAATGATTGTATTGAGTGTGCGACTATTGTACAAGAGATTATATAATTTCGAAAATACTTACTAAAGATTTGTCGATACTAGCCTATTTTTGTTCATACTTAATGGTATATGATGATAGTTTGCTAATATATCTTTTACTAGAACTTTATGTTTGATTTTGCTTTATATTTTTTATCAAGATTTTTATTTTTTATTTCATAAAATTTGTAAATTTTAGTGTGTTGAGGTATTGAAAATGTGTGATAATAGAAAAAATATTGGGATGAGGGGTAAACTAGAAATGTTATATAAAAATGTCATGTGGGGATGAGAATAGGCTAGACAGCCTGTAAGGGGTCTACAGTCTGGCTTGTTTTAGAAAATCATTAAGCTCAGGTCTTTTTAAAAGCCTATTAATGTAAATAGGGTACACCTAGGCTTATTGAAAAGTCTATTAGGTCTGTTAGGCCGGCCTGAACCTTTTAATTATAAACAAGTTTTTTTTTTAGTATAGAATTATAAGTTTGTTAGCAACTATTTCGATGTAGCTTGTTTATATGTGTGAGCATGTTTAACCTTTTAAGTACTTATAGATCTTTTAGCTTGCCGGTCTATAGTCTGTTGAGTTTTAGTACGTGACATTTTTATATATTTTTTTCATTTAAAAGGTTTTGTAACAAATTTCAGGCCAGACCAAACTTATAAAAATGTCAAATTCAAACTTAAAAAGTAGTATATAGTAGGTCACAGACCATGCTAAGACCTATATCTTATGGTACAGGACTTGTTAAGCACAAAGCCTCATGGCCTGACCTGTTCCCATCCCTAATGACTGTTCCCATCCCTAATGACAATAGACTCAAGGGTGTGGTATTACTCGTACCCTAGAATGTGGAACATATGTGTTATGTATTCAATCTAGATTTGGAATATTTTTTGGATTTGTAAGTGTCGTTAAACTTATTTATAAATTAAAATTTGTTTCATTTTGAAAGATATTCAATTAATCTATTTGACATATATTATCAATGAGAAATATTTTTTGTATACTACAAAATCAGTTATCATCAACTATCATGTGTAATAATCCAACATTTTAAAACTATTAATCCAACATTTTAAAAGTTGGATTAATAGTTTTAAAATGTTAGATGATTACATATGATGACTGATGATAATTAATTTTATGATGTACATGTAATATTATTCATTATCAATATATTATAATTTTACAATAAATTATTATATTCATGCCATATTTAGATTATCTTTTTTATATTCATTTTATCAAATTAAATAATTATTATTTATTTTTTCTTAATTTTTTTATCTTATTTTTAGAGACAAAAGATAATGATTTTTTTCTAATTCTCTTTATAGTATCTATAAAAATATATGTAGTTATCGAATATTTAGGTTAATCTTGATTTTCAACAAGTTACTTGTCACCGTTCTGTAAAAAAATATTTATTATTTAATTTTTTGTTTAGATAATATTTTTTCTTTTATTTTATAAAAATCAATGGTATTAACACCTTTAATTATTTATGATTAAAAACGAATTATATATTTCGATCAACACAAAAATTTATTTATTTTTCTAAAAATCAATGAAATTTCTATGTATAATCAGTATAAAAACATCCAATAAGATATGGTACGTAATCAAGAGTAACATTTTTTGCATCGCTATGTAGACAATAAAATCGGTCAAAATGTTCAATATATTATGCACGTCATATATTATATAATATGTATATTATATATTATATGTTATACATACTATATATATTACATATTGTACATATTATATATCACATTTTATAAAAAATAATAATATTACAACATATAATATATAATATGCATATTATATAATATATTATGTGCATAATATATTAACTGATTTAATTGATTGTTTTTTCTATATTAAATATTTAATTTTTATTTTGAAATATTGAGTTGTAAATGTCAAATAACAAGTTGGAATCACCTTATTGTCGATAGATTTTAATGTAAAACAATTTAAAACTAAATATGTATAAAATTTAAAGAGTAATTCTAAATTATAAAATTAGTTATTATCGATCATTATATGTAATAATTTAGTATTTTTAAAATTATTAATCCAATTTTTAAAATGTTGTGTTAATGTATAATATTAAAATTTGATGAAATTATTTTTTTTATGGGTTTTCCCCTCGGGTATCCGTCGATAGCTGACGACTAATCCCTAACTCCTGCAGAGATAACCTTTTGGTGGGTAGGGAGCTGCCACAAGATTTTCTGCTTACATACCGCCCCAAGGATCGAACCCGGGACATAATGCTTAAGCAGCCCAAGTATCTATCACTTGTGCTAACTCACATTGTTTAAAAAGTTAAATTATAACATATAGGAATTAACGATAGTTGATTTTATGGCAAATTGAAATCATAATCATTAGTTCTATATTTTCTATGAGCACTAAAGAAAATAAAAAAAATATTTTAAAAGAAAAAATTCAGTTGTTTTCTTTTTCCCTGGATTAGTGTAAATGACTTTATTAGTTAACCACGTCAACCCAAACTCTACATTCCAATTTCATGAACTCGGCCGAGTCACTCGTTCCAACTCAACTCAACTCGGGGCGTGCTGTTTTAAAACGAAAGAGGTCCTTTCTTTTCTTCGTTCCCTCTTTTCATTCTCTTCATCCTTCATTCCCCACATGGCACGCGAATTCACCCTCTGAAACAAAAACCCCACTCTACCACCAGGTTCTCTATCTTTCTCTTCTTTACTTTCTGCTCTTATATTTCACTACTTCTTTCAATGTGATTCATTATCTATATCCTTAAATTATTATATACATAACCCACATATCTTACATATATATGTATGCAAATCAACTAAATAATATATTCTTACATATTCATGTGCACGCTTCCAACACTTAGCCAATGTTCATCTTTTTCTGTTATCAATCACACTCTGGTTTCTCTGTTCTGGTTATCTATATAGCTTTTTTTCCTCCGTGTGTGTGTTTATGATAAAAACATGAGATAATTACCAAGTAAGACGCATAAGTATTTAATTTATTTTTGGTAGCGGTTCCATTAATTGTTAGCACTATGCAGTTATAATCATGTGGATGTGCTCAATCATCGAGTCAATGCACTTGTTTGTTTTTCCTTTGTTTGTGAACTTGTACATGTACATGTATATATATTGTTTATCAATCATATTTAATCATTAGCTTTGATTGTGAACTTGTACATGTATAGCGTGGATCTGAGAGTTCAGTATCTTCTGGTTTATTTGGTTGGTAATTAAAATTCTTTGCCTTTGTATCATTCTCCACAGAGGGTATTGTTTTTTCATTTTTGTTCCTGCGGAGATCGAATACATTGTGGTTTTTAGGTGGCGTGATTGTTCCGAAGCTGTGACGACTCGCGAAGAATGTTGTGTTAGAGTATAGACGAATTGGCTTTTCTTTTTCTCTGGGTAAAGAATTGATAGGGTTTCAATGAGTGCTTTAGTTTAGGCAGTCATTGTTTCAGGACTCTAATGCTTTATCATGTTAGCAAAGGGTTGTTAGAAAAATAATTTGTTTCTTATAAAATTAAAATGGATATTCAAGAATTCCTTCCCCAAAGATTGTTCTTTTGTTGTTTGAAATCTAATTCTATGAAGTGTGACCTCCAAATGTATCAGGGGCCAAGCACAGATTTGGTTTTGTTTATGGGAGTTGGGGGGTTTGAAGATTTATTATATTTTTAATTATTTTGTATAGGATATGATTTCATGCCTAATTAAAATGGAAACTCTTGTTATTTAAACAAATGTATATGGTAAAAATTAAGCACTACCCATTTAATTTTTAACACTTGATTGGTTTGACACTTTGACCTGCTTCAGGAAAGTGAAAACAACCTAAAATCCACCAGTGTGTTATTGCAAGTTTCTGACTTCCTCAATACCCAAATGTGCTTTTAGAGAGTTTGATAGTAGTGACAATTGACAAAATTCAAGGTGAAAACAAGGCGAGATCTAATATTTTGTTAAGTGACAAATATGAATATGTAGTTCTGGAAATATAACAAAACACAGAGAAATACTGATGATTATCGAATTTTAATTCCTCAAGTATGGTGCTTTGCATAAGTGCAGCGAGGAAAATATGAAATGGCTGATTAGAAACTAGTCAATATCAAACTCCCCCTGTGCAATACTTGTAGATGTAGTTGCTAGTTGCAACTCATGTTTGAAGTACATTCTTGAGCATGTTAACTTGTCTTGATTTTGTTTAAAATATTCTCAAATGTTGAGTTGAATTTATGATATTTCTAACCTAAATTGCTTGGCAGATGGAGTCAATTCACCAGGATTATGATAATTCCATGGAGCATGCATCTGATAAGGAGTTACCTCCTCCAAGTTCTCCTGATATAGATGATATAGTTGGTGCCCCACAGTTGGATCCTCGACTTGGTCATGAACACCAAGTGGAAGTTCCTCCCATGCTAAAGGAATCAGAACGACTTCAACTTCGAATGGATCTTGCTAATGCAGAAAACTCAAATCCCTTCATGTTTGATTTATTTGTCCCAACCATGTGGGTGCATAATGGAGTGGAGGATAGTTGTCTTGAAGACAATGGTGGTACAATTGATTTAAGTGTACCTGCAGAAGCTGCTGATGCGAAAAAGAGCAGTATATCAGATGATGGAACAGAATCAGGACTAACTACTTCTCAATCTGTGATAACAGCAGAGAACAAGGGAGATCAATTGGGTAAAAGAAAAAATTATGTAATGGTCCCTGGCACCACGACTAACTCCTGGAGTGATGCTGATGTGAAAAGTTTTGTCCTTGGTTTGTTTATCTTTGGGAAGAATTTCATCCAGATAAAGGGCCTTTTAGAGACCAAAGGGATTGGGGACATACTCTCATTTTACTATGGGAAGTTTTATAAGTCTGATGAATATCGTAGATGGACACGCTGCAAGAAAATAAAAGGGAAAAAGTGTATGACAGGACCTAAACTTTTTACTGGACAGAGGCAACATGAACTGTTGTCTCGCTTGAATCGTCATGTCTCAGAAGAAGTTCAAGATACTTTGCAGCAGGTATTCAATCATGCTATCTTTGAGAATTCATTGTCTCATTGTTGTTAATGAAATAGTATTTATGTTTCAGTTGCTTGCTAAGTGCTAACTTAGTCAAATGTCAAAGCATTATATGATCAGCATTTCTTTGATTTTCCTGTGTTACTTATTTGATTTAGTCCATCGTAAGTTACAAGCTGGATTCGTTTCCCCTTTTTTTATTTTTATTTTTTTGTGTTTGTGTGTGTGTACGCATTGACCATGGAGAATAGATAGGCTGCAATACAAGTTTATTAGATAGCCTTTCTGAAAAGAGCTATATATAAAAGGGAAATCCTGGTACGGGTTCTCCAACTTAATCAGAGAACAGAGAGTACTTAGGTTTTTAATCTCTTCATACAACATGAGGCATCAAACTAGTCCTCTGAATATGGGTAATTTTCTGCTCCGCATTTTCCTAATCATATAAATCATTATAACTGAGCTTCACCAACTTATCAAATGTTTTATTGCTTTAACATTATTGATTATTAAGATAAAATTTATGTCTTTCAGTTCTCACTTTGCTTTTCTTATGTCTATAATCAGATTTCTAAGTCCTATATGGAGGGGACAACTTCTCTGGAAAAATATATATCTTCTTTGAAGTCTACTGTGGGGCTTGTTGTACTTGTGGAAGCTGTAGGTATTGGTAAGGGGAAGGAAGATCTTACAAGCCTTCCTGTGGAATCTGGCAAGAATAACCAGGTGTTCTCATTACCAACTAGCAAAGCTTTGTCATCTCTTGGACCCTGTGATATACTAAAAATTTTGACAGGAGGAGTTCGATTGAGTAAAGCCAAAAGTAATGATCTCTTTTGGGAAGCTGTTTGGCCCCGCTTACTGGCAAGAGGCTGGCACTCTGAGCTGCCAAATAATCAAGGATACATTGGTTCCAAAGAATTTTTGGTTTTTCTTATCCCTGGTGTTAAGAAGTTTTCAAGGAGAAAACTTGTGAAAGGTGATCATTACTTCGTTTCTGTTAGTGATGTCTTGAACAAAGTGATTGCTGAGCCAAATCTTCTTGAGCTTGAAGGTGAAGAAGCTAATGTTGGTAGCGGCAATGGTGAAGAGATGGAAAATGGATTTGATGAAAATGATCAAGCGGATCACCATCGACATTGTTACCTCAAACCTCGGGCTTCTATTAACAATACTGACACTATGAAGTTTATGGTTATTGATACCAGTTTGGTTGATGGGGGGAAGTCATCTGGTATAAGGGAACTGAAACCCGTACCTGGTGATTCAGTGAGCAAAATCAAGGCAGAGTCGGCTACTATAACATATAATAGAGGGGGCAAATGTATCAGCAATGCGAACCCCAGCAAAGGTAGCCTTGATAGCAAAAAGTCAACACCACTCACAGTTGTTGATACTAGTTTTCCAGATGAAGGAGATTTATCAAAGGTGAGAGAATTGAGATGTCCACTAGTTGAATTGGAAGATACTTCTAAGATGACTGGAATTGCTGGAGTAAGTGACAGGAGCTCATCTGATGGTAATTCTTCAAGTGAGAGAGAAGCTTCCAAGCTTGTTCATGGCAAAAAGAATGTTAGAAATGCCAATTGCCAGAAAGGAACACATAGTTGTGATGCTACTAGCCGAAAAGAAGTACACGGTAGTAACCTAGATGATAATGCAAAGAGGGTGGCTGGAAACTGTCAAAATCAGAAGAATGGTTTGCCTGAAGGTAATCAACTAAAGCAGACCATAAAGCATCAATTCTGCCGGAGAGCGAGATCAAATCTTGGGGTTCATCCCATCAAAAGACGGAGGCTGACTGCTTGTGTCAAGTCTGAGACAAGCCGCATCCTAGAGAAATCCTTAGGAAGCTTGAGATCAGAGAAACTCGAAATCTCTCAGCCACCTAATTTTCCAGATGCTAACAAGACTGATGGTGATCTAGTCAGTCACGAGCAGAATGTACGTTCAGTGTCTTCTTCACCTGAAGGAAGTGCTGAAGAGATTAGTGAAGGAACCATACTCGACAGGTTTTGCCTTGACAAAGGCAATTCTTGTGTTGAAGTTGAGAAATGTGAATCAAAACCACTGATCAGGTCAGATGCACCCCAGCCCCATCTTCCACCGAAGTCTGAAGATGGTGACATGGTTGCAACGATGGAACAAGATGAGCTGTGGCAAAAGACGAAAGATACAAGACCGTCTTGTGATGTTAAGATGCCACCAACAACCTTCTGTGATGTTGGTTCCGCAGAGAAGAAGCCTGATATAACTCCGAGGAGGCAGAGCACGAGAACCCGACCTTTGACTGCTAGAGCATTGGAATGTATAGCTAATGAGTACTTGCATGTAAAGAGTAGACAGAAGAGAACAGGCATCCAGAAGGCCAAAGATCCACTCAGTACTCGACACAGGGATCGAACCGGTGGCAAAACAGTGCATCATCATAGTTCAGATCATGGAACTGCAATTCTGATGGAAGAAAATCATCTGAATTGAGCAAGCCTTTAGGTCTGTTTTGCTAGGAATCTCAGAAGTACCTGTCATGGTGAGATTTTATTGCGTTTTAAAGCTGCCGAAGTGATCAGAGACCATACTGTACAGGGTTTCGAGAAATTTGACAAGATAAAGGTTTTTTATTTTTTCTTTTGTGGTAATTGTAATAAGTTTCATGAAAAGAGATTCATAGGTAGTCCAATTTAAAATGGGAGTCTCAACAAGTTTTCCAGAACTTCTATGTGGCTTTTCCCGTTATATACTAATTTAGAGACCTAGAGAAACATATCCTTGTTGTTTTTCTTTTTAATTTTTGTACCATTTTGTTGATAACTTGATGCTCAGAAAACTATCACTTTCTCTCATTTCCTTTTCTAATTCGCATTTGAGTTAGAAAAGCCAAAAGTATTTCTTCTAGTTTTAGCAGGTCTAAGAATAACTTCTTGCTTCTACACTGCTTGTCATAAACTTGTTTCTTGCAAACTAAGTTATACTGTCTGGCTTCTTTTTGCATTTTGGATGACATATATTTAACAATAATGCTAAGTGTACAATGAAAAACCAGTCAATACAGCCAATGAGTTTATTTTGTCTTTGATTTTGGTCCAAATAATCATTGAGATTGTAATGGGCTGAGACAATATGGCCCAAAATCTCATTTATTGACTGGTTTGACTGGTTTTTTATTGTACATTTAGCATTACCCTATATTTAATTGTGCCTTTTACTCAACACCAACCTCCAATCCTTGTCTAGCTACGCAGCAATCCTAGAAAATTTAAAACTGACTGTGTTTAAATTGGGTAATTTAAGGAGATAATGTAAATTGAGAGATTTTAAAATTTTTTATCACAAAATAATTTATTTGAATATTTAATTGAAAGATATTTTAAAATCTAATAAATTTTGAAAAGAAATTTTATTTGTCTAAATATGAATTTTAATTTCTTTATTCCTCTCTCACCTCTATTTATTATTATTTGATTATCTTTCTCTTAAATTAAAATTATTATTATAATTATCTTATTCAAACAGAATATTTTATAAATGAGAGTATTATGATTTTTTCAACTAAATAAAAAATTCTAAAATTAAAAGAAATTCCAATGATATATTTCAAATTTCTTTTTATATTCCATCAAAACACAACCTTTGGATGCGTTCGGTGAAATGATAAAAATATAGGGGGTTCTCACTTGCACAACTAAAGTTGTCTACAATGTATAGACATAGTGTGGCATTCGTTGATTGGCTACTTTGCCATAGGTTTGGCCATTGTTTGACCCCTGCAAAAGAATATTACTAGAGTAAAGGATAAATAGGTCCCTATCAATTTTTGTCGTGGATACATAGGTCCCTAACCAAAATAAATAAGAGTAAACCCCAGACTGGTCCTTGACAATTTCAGTGTTAGACAAAGTGGTCATTGACAATTGGAAATACCCTAGCTGGTCTCTGACAATGTCAAACGTCGGACATCGTAAGGTCCTTGGACGGAAAACGTTAACTGTGTTAATGACAATTTCATTTTTAGACAAATTGGTCCCTAATAATTTCACTATTGAAAAAATTGGTCCATAATTTTATTTAAATTTTTCAATCATTTATTCTCTTTATTATAATATGCACTTTTAAGCACTCTCAAATCAACTTTATATATCCTCCCTTTGATTATTATCATTCGTTTTTAATGCATTTATTTTACCATTCCCAAAAGTCATTTATTAACTTTTACTTATTTAAATCTTCTTATTTTAAATTATGTATATTAAAATTTATACTAATAATTAATATTAAATATAAAAATTAATTATTTTAAGTCATATAAAATTTAGAATAAAATAAATCTATTATCTTGTAAGTAATTTAATATTTTCAATAAAAACTGAAAAAGTTACTTTATTTTTTTTAAACAAACAAGTAAATGAAGAGGTTTGGTACCTAAAATTATTTTTAAAAAATCAATACTTATTAAAAAAATTAGAAATAGCAAAATAATTTCATTAAAGAGTAAGTGACAATTTTCAAATTAAATAAATATAGATTTTATTTAAGAATGTTTAGAGTTAAATATGTTAATGAAAGTGATAAAAGAGTTTTAAAAATAATTAGGGACTGATTTTTCAAATAATAAAATTGTTAAGGACCAATTTGTTTAAAATTAAAATTGTCAATAACACTGTTAGTTTTTTCGTCCAAAGACCTTACGATGTCCAACGTTTGACATTGTCAGGGACCGATTAGGGTATTTCTAATTGTCAATAATCACTTTGTCCAACGCTAAAATTGTCAAGGATCAGTTTGGGGGTTTATTGAATAAATAATAAAATTGTTCCTAAGCAATACAAATGTTATACTCATAGGTCCCTCGGTCGTATTGGTTAGGGACTTATGAGTCAAACGGTGAAAGTAACTGAAAGACCTATAAGTCTAACATTTGTATTAGTTAGGGACAATTTTACTATTTATTTTTGTTAGGGACCTATGTGTCTACGACAAAAATTGATAGAGACCAATTTATCGTTTACTCATATTACTATTTGCTACATGGACCTGAAATGACTTTCCTGTCCTTACATTTGTTTTTTCAGTTTCCCGTCTCGTGGGGACCATGCATCACCCTGCATAAATATTATTTTTAAAATATTTATTTATGTTATTTTTTAGAAGATTTAAGTAATTTATAGTATTAAAAAATATATATGGATCATATAGTCCAAATTATTTCCTACAACTCAACTCAAATACTCTATATACAAAAAAAAAAAAAAGCTTAATCCCTAAATTTATTAAGCTTAAGATTGTTGAAAATAAAAATTGAATAAATCTTAAACTTAAATTGAAGTAACACAATTAAGAAAGAATGAAAGAAACCCTTACCCCACCCTACTGACTTCATTCTCATTCTTCAACCTCAAGCCTTAACAATCGTCGCTGCCCTGCCTCCTCTGAGCGCCTCTGCTTTGGGAGAGTGCCAACCCTAATTAAAATATTTTTAATTTGAAAATAAATATTTATTTTATTTATACTTTATTGTCATTTCATATTTTATTATCATTTTTAAATTTTTCAATAATTATATTTATTGAACTATTATGTTAAACTTAAATTCTGAATTGTTAACATTATGATTGAAGTAATTAAAATTTTATTATAATATTCTTTTCCTATTATTATGTTTTTG
The DNA here is from genome assembly GCA_013621005.1 of Aeschynomene evenia. NCBI lineage: Eukaryota > Viridiplantae > Streptophyta > Magnoliopsida > Fabales > Fabaceae > Aeschynomene > Aeschynomene evenia. The sequence continues at coordinate 9,552,288 of CM024271.1, forward strand.
AAAATTATTTTTGTATAAGTGTGAATTCTCTGTGGGGTCCCCGTGGGTAATGTGGGATGGCGGTGGGGAAAACATAATCGCAGGGGTGGGGGTCTGCACGATTGCCACCCCTAGGTAAAATACACTAACCACTCTTCAGGTTTCAAGATATGACACCCCACTCCAAAAGTTTGAAAAACCTACACTCCACCCCATTTGATTAAGGATGTGTTTGGTTCTTATTATTTTTAATGACTTGTTTTTATATATATTATTGTATATTAAATGATTAAATAAATAATATAACTTCTTTAATTTTAATACAATGGTAATATAAAACAAATATAATTTTAAAAATAAATAATATTAAAATATGGGAAAAAATATCATCTATTAATTTAGTTATCTTAAAGGACAAATGGTATTTTAACAAAATTTAATGCTAACATTAAAGGAAAATTTTGGTAGCACTGTAGCAACACTAGCAAAATTTATGGTTCTTGAATGTCAAATACGCGAATCTAGTTGGGGGAGCATTTGAAACTCAGTTGAATATCATTTTATACCAATAAATAAATAAACAATATATTTAAGAAGTCAAACGCTGGCTATCGCCTCGTCATAATCATGAGAGCAACTACTATGCATTCCTTGACTACGCCGACTTATCGTAAAGAGTGAAATGAAATTTTGATCATCCACTTTTATCCTTGTGTGTTATTATAGTCATTAACTTTTTAAAACAAGTAAATTATTTTTTCATTTTATAAATCACTTTAGTTTTTTCACTTTTCAAAATGACAAAATGAATTTTTTATAAATCTTGAGTTAAGTTAGTTTCTTTCTTGTGATCAAAATAAATAAAATGAGGGACCGACTTGAGTGGTTTGAAAAGTGAGAATGAAAATAATTCACAATTTGTAAAGTGAGAAATCAATTTGCTAATTTTAAAAAGTGAAGGGCTAGAGTGATTCACAATTTGTAAAGTGTGAGACCAATTTATTTTGAAAAAATTAGAGACCAAAGTAACTCACGTGTATAAAGTGAATGATCAAAGTGACATTTCGCTCTATTATATAAAAGTACAATAAAATTAGTATTAATTATGGGTAAAGTACAAAAAAGGAACAAGAAAGATTTTGTCGCTTACAAAACTAACCACCAAAGATGTTTTTGACAAATTTATCCATGAACGATTGTATAATTTTGACAAAAATGCATGATACCAAAGAATTAAAGGGATCAAGGAATGAATCACTTTAATAATAGGACTTGTAACATCCTAAATTTACTAGCCAAGATACATAATTTTTTTTGTAACGAAAAATCAAGAAATAAGCGTGAAGCAAAAAGCGTGGGAGCATTATATAACGAGGGAATAATAAAACTGAAATGTTGATTAAATACCAAGTTGAAATTCCAAAATCTCTTCAAGTCAACGATAATCACCAATGAAGTGTGTGAGTCCAGAATCCCTCACAAAACAAATCGAGGTACAACCAAAACGATAAATCAGAAGTGAAATGTGAAACCGATTTCCTAAATAAGACCGTGGAGTACATGAAGTGAAACATAACAAAAATGGATAACAAAGAAATATGTAACATCAAGCTCTCAGCTACTATCTGTCGGTCGCGTACTAACGTCTTCCTCCGGATCCTCATCCTCCTCCTCCTCGTCCATCGACTGATACGATACCTGTAACCTCCAAGTAATTAGTCATTGATGCTTAAGTCATCTTAGGTCAATCATCAAGGGTCACGTCATGATTTCATAGCTTGTTAATTTCTTTTAAAATAATATACGCGAAAAATACGTGAGAATTTATTTTGAAAATACAATATCGTGAAAATAGGGACAATCATAAATATATATAAATGCCATATATAACCATGCACCATATATCTATATAATGTATACATGCAATACAACTCTAACTCTAGACATACATCACGAATATTTCCCCAAATACATGAACCATAACAAGTATTTAATATAATATTTTCTAATATAAATATCGCTAGCTAACAATAGTCCGACCTTAACTAAAGGTGTTGAAAACAGAGAAGGAGAAGAAACTGAGAGAGAGGAAAGACGAGAGAAAAGGAATGAGTGAAAACTGATTTATTTCATTGAATGAATTTGGGTGTACAATGGGGGTATATATACAGTCTCAAGAAATTACTAGAAACGGTTACAATGGTACAGCTGTCACCAGCTAATCATAACAACCTACACAAACTAATTACACAAGATTAATACCAAAATACACTTAACATGCCCCCTGAATTCAAGCTCCTCTTCCAGCTTCATACAGAGATTCCTTTAGCCCTGCAACCTTGAGTTTATTTCTCAGCATTTCAAATCTTGTATTGCTGACTGCCTTTGTAAGGATATCAGCTGGTTGTTCCCAGTAGGTATATGAGTGACATGCAGAAGACCTTTAATCACCTTTTCTCTAACAAAAAAACAAGCTGAGTACCATGTGCTTGGTTCTTGAGTGGAGGACTGGATTGTGAGCCAACATAACAGTGCTCATGTTATCACAATACAAGGAGGGTCTAGGAGATGGAATTTTAAGCTCTTGGAGTAGAGATTGCAGCTAGACAACTTCTGCAGTACAGTCAGCCATGCTACGATATTCTGCCTCTGTGCTACTTCGTGCTACTGTCACTTGTTTCTTTGACCACCAAGTTACAAGATTGGGTCCCAAGAACACACAAGCACCTGATGTGGACCTCCTATCATCCACATTAGAGGCCCAATCAGCATCACAAAAGGCCCTAAGAACAAGGGGTTGCTGAGATGGGGAAAACACTAAACCATGCTGTAAAGTGCCTGCAAGATACCTCAAAACACGCTTTATTGCTTTCCAGTGGCTCTCTAGAGGTTGGCTCATGAACTGGCAGGCTTTGTTCACACTGTAGGCAATCTCAGGCCTAGTGATAGTTGCATACTGAAGAGCTCCAACTATGGATCTATACAGGGCAGGTTCTGCCATCACATCTGAACCATACCTTGAAAGTTTTAGGCTTGAGATCATAGGAGTTCTAATTCCTTTAGCCTTGTCCATTTTGCTTCTGATCAATAAATCCTTGATATATTTTTGTTGATAGAGGTGGAGTGAGCTATTTGGTAGGGTGTTTACCTCAATACCAAGGAAGTAATGTAACATGCCAAGATCCTTTAATGCAAATTTATCATTGAGTGATGTAATAAGAGAGGTAATGTGTGAAGTAGAGGAACCTGTGATAATTATATCATCTACATAAACAAGCACATATAGAAAGTATCCTTGGCCCAAGAGAATGAAGAGTGAAGGGTCATATTTACTTGCTGTGAACCCAAAGGAACATAGTGTGCTGGCTAATTTTTCAAACCAAGCTCGTGGAGCTTGTTTTAGCCCATATAAAGCCTTGTGAAGCTTGCAAACCAAGGAGGAATCACCCTGATCAAATCCCTCTGGTTGAGACATATACACCTCTTCTTGAAGATCTCTATTAAGGAAAGCATTGTTGACATCTAACTGTCTAATGGGCCATCCATTAGAGAGAGCAAGAGTTAAAATTACTCTTATAGTTGCTGGTTTCACAACAGGAGAAAAGGTTTCTGAGTAGTCAAAACCTAACTGTTGGTGAAATCCTTTAGGCACAAGTCTGGCCTTGTACTTATGAACAGTACCATATGGGTTTTGCTTCACTTTAAACACCCACTTTCAACCAATCGCTTTCCTATTAGGGGGTAGGGGAACTAAGGACCAAGTGTGGTTCTTTTGGAGGGCCTCATACTCATTTGTCATAGCTTCAAGCCATTTTGGAGAATCTAAAGCTTCTCTTGCTATACTTGGTTCTGTGTATGTGAGGAGGAGTTTTGGTTTAAAAATTCCTGATTTGCTACGGGTTTGCATGGGATGTGTGTTAATATTTGGGACGGGTTGATGTGTTGGTAAAGAAGGGAGGGGAGAATGCAGGTTAGGGAGTGGCTGGGCTGATATATGTGAGGAGGTTGAGGGAGAAATAATTGCAGGCTGAGTTGGTGAAGTGGCAAGATTTGGTAATGGGAGCTGATGTTGTTTTTGGGAATAAGGCTGGGTTGGATGAGGGGGGATATGTGCTGGTGAGGAAGGTGTTAAAGTGATAAGGGGTGGAATATGGTGTTGGTGAGGGTGAATAGTTGGAGGTGTAGGCTGAAAGAGAGAGGTATAAGGAAATTTTGTTTCATTGAATTTTACATACTTGGAGATGTAGACTCTGCCATTAGGAGCTAGACACCTATAGCCTCTATGATGTGAACTATATCCTAGAAAAACACACTCAATGAAGTGAAAATCAAACTTGTTTTTGTTGTAAGGTCGAATATGAGGAAAACAGGAGCAACCAAACACCTTAAAATTATGATAGGGTGGGGGATTTGTGAAGAAGTATTTCAAAAGGAGAGGAAGTATGCAATGCAGCAGGTGGAATCCTATTTATGATGTATGCAGCGGTTGCAATGGCCTCATCCCAATAAAGAAAGGGAAGAGAGGCTTGGGCTAGGAGAGTTAAACCTATTTCTGTTAGGTGTCTATGCTTTCTTTCAATGGTTCCATTTTGATGATGAGTGTGAGGACAAATGACTCTATGTTGGATGCCATGCTCATTTAAGAATGCACGAAAAGGCCTAAACTCACCTCCCCAATCTGACTGGACAGACTTTATAACATTGTCAAGTTGTAATTCAGCAAAAGCTTTGAATTTAAGAAAAGCAGGAAACGCATCAGATTTGTTTTTGAGAAAATAAATAATCCATGTAAATTTAGAGTAGGCATCAGTAAAAGCAATATAATATTTGTATCCTTGTGCAGAGATAACAGGAGCTGGACCCCACAAATCAGTAAAAATGAGCTGTAAAGGTTTTGTATATTCAGTTAAGGATGACTGAGATGGAAGTCTATGAGATTTACCTAAACAACATGCTTTACACAACTCAAAAGTATGTTTGTCTTTAATAGGTATTTTACAGCTTTTAAGAACAGAAGACACAACTGGCATGGAAGCATGTCCTAGTCTATTGTGCCAAATAGTAAAAGATTCAACAGTACGGCCTATATTACTTGAAAAACAAGAACTATTACAGAGAGAGAGAGTTTGAAACCACTGTAGGCTGTGTAGCAGCAGCAACTTTATTTGAAAGATGTTGTAAATTGAAATCATCAAATTTGTAAAGTCTTTGATCAGTGACAGTGCCTCGAAGGAGGACTTCATTTGATCCCTGAGGTTTAACAACACAATGTTTAGGATGAAACTCAAAAAATACACCATTATCTTCTGCAAATTTTTGAACACTAACTAGGTTTTTAGTAATTTTAGGAACATGAAGGAGATTTTGCAACAATAAATTATATGCAGATGTAGCAGATGAAATGACATTAGAGGATCCAATATGAGAAATAGACAGACCTTGACCATTTCCTACATGCAACTGATCTGATCCTGAGTATGGAGTAGCATGCATGAGATTATCAAAGGAAGGAGTGACATGATTGGTTGCTCCTGAGTCTGGGTACCATGCCGCATCAACTACTGACTCAGGTGTAGCAACTAAGGCAGAAGAATAAGTGGAAGGTGGAGCATAGGGATGAGGTTGTGTAGCAGATGTAGGGATGGAAAAAGGAGTGAGGATTGGGATTGGCAGTAACGAGGTGAGCGTATGGCTGAGGTGTGGGAGGGATAATTTGTGGTTGAGGTTGTGGTTGGAAGGCTTGGTCATACCTATGCCAGCAATCGAAGCAGGTGGGCCAGGCTTGTGACAGAGTTGACAGACTACCGATGAGCGCCCTCCAGCATGTTGACCTCCATGACATCTGAATCTGCCTCCACGGCCACCACGACCTCCACGGAAACCTCCTCTGTTTCCATTACGACCTCCACGGAAGTTATAGGAGTGATTATCACCTCCAGAGGCTTGAGCAACATTAGCAACATGAGCTTGCATCAGTGTTGTTGAGGAATTTCCAGATCTGGAATTAAATTGCTCAAGGCGTGCTTCCTGAGTGAGTAGGTAAGACTCAATTTGAACAACTGGGTACGGATCTTCACGTGTGGAGATGGCTGTAACAAATGCTTGATACTCTTGAGGCAAACCGCTTAGAACCACCTCAATATGCTCCTCCTCAGTGAACTTGGAGCCAATCGAGTGCAGACAATTAACTAAGGCCTTGATTCGAAGGAGATATTTCGCAATCGTAGACGTACCTTTCGAAATCGAACGAAGTTCTGTTTTAAGCTGTTGAACTCGTGCTCGAGTGTGAGAAGCGAAGTATGCTTCCAATCGTTGCCAGATCTGCCAGGCATGCTCACAATTAACCACAATAGTGAGGATCGAATCGGTCATTGAGGATAGGAACCACGAGACAAGCAGTTGATCTTGTTTGTCCCAAAGCAGAAACTCCTGTGAGACTCGATTCGCCGATCTGTCCTCTCTGGAAGCGAACTTCGCCGGAATCTTCTCCTTTGGATCGATGAAACTAGAAAGGTTGTGGCCTCTCACTATTGCTAGCGCTTGACGGCGCCATAGAACATAGTTCTTCTCCGTTAGCTTGAAAGATAGAGGATGATAGTTGAACTGGATCTGACTCCTACTTGAGTTTTTTTGAGAAATTCCTGAATCAAGAATGAACTGATCCTGTGATTCAATCTCATCATCGCTGCTGTTGTCGCTGTGAACAGCTCCGTCCGGTGGATTCATGGCGGAAGCGACGGGATCGAAGAGCTTCTAGGGCTTTGAAGCTCTAGATACCATGTTGAAAACAGAGAAGGAGAAGAAACTGAGAGAGAGGAAAGACGAGAGAAAAGGAATGAGTGAAAACTGATTTATTTCTTTGAATGAATTTGGGTGTACAGTGGGGGTATATATACAGTCTCAAGAGATTACTAGAAACGGTTACAATGGCACAACTGTCACCAGCTAATCACAACAACCTACACAAACTAATTACACAAGATTAATACCAAAATACACTTAACAAAAGGTAAAACAATACAAATAAGGAAAAGCATGTAAAAACAACGGAAGATCTATGTGCGTCCATCTTCACATCCACCGGGAGTCTCCGCATCCAAGGTCACGTGATTCACTAAAAAAGATAGGGTGAATACTGTAAAGTAACTCATTAGAGGAAGCTGCCCCGAGTTTAATTATAAAAGAGGTGAAACATGAATGAATTCAATTTAGATATAAGTTTGAAAATAATCTTTCTCCGGAATGTCTTACCTAAGTGCGTCTTGCTCATTTTATAAACACATATAACATTTGCATATAAACATAATTGTCTCTGTGTAGTGTACTAGTGCTCCCAACACGAACAAGGAATGTAACATAATAAAACATATATTAGAGCTTTCTTTCATCTTGTCTTTACTTTAACTTTATCTTGCATTAATCTTTTGGTCTGCCCACCCTTTGTAACATATCCTCCACTTCACCGGCCCCTAGGCATGAGCTCATCCTAAACTTATGGCGAGAGGGGAGTATTCACCTTCCCTCAGTGATAGGTTGCATGTCGAGGTTGCCATGCCTCCCTCAGCAACACTACCACATGTCGAAGGCCACTATGTGTTTTATCATGAACTTTAACTTTATCTATGCTCCACCCAGTGACGTTTTTGCCTTTAACATATATCTTTCAGCATTATATAATCATATAATAACATAGCACATCCACATATCGTCACAATTACATCACACAATCATATAATCATCATAGTATCACAATATTAAATCATAATACATATTGACATATAATCATGTTTATAACTTATAAATATGCTTTGCTTAGTCCAGTTATGCTCCACGCCATATCCTGGAAACTTGACTACTTTACCCAATTCGGTTATCTTAACAAGATTTTTAACTCTGTCCCAAATGGTTCTTCATGTTCAACACAATTTTGCTTAAACACATACCTGTTATTCCTAAATGCATGATCATTTTGCAAGAATCTCTTATGATAATCAAATCATGAGTTCTTACCTCCATTCTTTAGAGTGAAGGCTTTTGTATCCTCCATGAAAATTGGACATGCTAATTTCCCTGTGTCATCCACCCCGACAACATACCATAAGCAGGAAAGTCATTAATTGTCCACATCAATGCTGCTCTTAGCATGCAGTTTTCTTTGGTGGAAACATCATAAGTCAAGACCCCATTGTGCCACAACTGTTTCAATTCATCTATGAGTGGCTGAAGGAAAACATCAATTTTAGCTTTTGGATTATTTGGGCCAGGAATTACACATGTTAAAAACATGTAAGGATCTTTGATGCACATCTCATGAGGGAGGTTGTAAGGGGTAACAACAACAAGCCAACAAGAATATGGCTTATTAAATAAATTATTTGGCGTGAACCCGTATGAACAAAACCCTAATCTAACATTCCGCGGATCATTTGCAAATTGAGGGTGACACCTATCAAAATGCTTCCAAGCTTCACCATGAGAAGGATGTGTCATTATCCTGTCACTTCTCCTATTCTCATAATGCCACCTGTAACACCCCGACTTTCATTAAGTCCTAATTAAGTGAGATTAAGGGTAATTGACCTTGGTTAGGATTTAATTAGGTTTGGGTGGATAAGTTTCTTCTAATAATCATTACGTGTTAGGTGACATATATATATATATATATATATATATATATGTTTACTATGTGTTATGTGATCTAAGTGTATGTATATGTGTTATGTGATTTAGGCGTATGTTCATGTGTATTCATTTTATGTTGGGTGATTTAGGTGCATATATATGTTTTAATTGATGTTTAGATGATACATGATGTAAGGAATGATGTATGGATGTTTATAGCACGAGTTGGGATGTTTTTGAGGTGCTTTGAGGCTATTTGGTAGCCTTGTAATCGATTACCACGAGATGGTAATCGATTACAGCCCTTTGGTCTTCATATCAGAGCATTTTTGCTGTCGGTAATCTATTACATCCTATCTGTAATCGATTACCGTAATCGATTACATCCTGTCTGTAATCGATTACCGTAATCGATTACCAATTCGTGGTAATCGATTACGACGTGCGCAGAGTGCGTTTTTAGTATGTTTTAAGTGTCGTTCGGGCCCCACTATGACTCTAAACCATATATAATCGAGCCACCACTTGAGAAACCCTAAATCCCTATTTCAGAAACACTCCAAACACTCTCTCTAACCCTTGTGCCTCCATTGTTCTTTCTCTCTCTCAAGAACTCAAAGCCATAGCCATTCCAAACCCCCAAACTCATATCAAACCTTACTCGATTATAAAACAAATTACATCTTCTTAATCCTCTCATCAAATAGAACCTTTCTACCGATTGCAATTCTTGAAAAGGAGCCGTCTTTGTATTCCTACCGTTTGTGGGGCTAGTGAGAGAAAGTGAGAACGCGTTCTACGTCGGGATTCTAAATGTTATGTAATTGCATGATTGTTGATAAATTAGTGAAGTTTTGAATGTTGTTCGTTGTTTTTCCCATTAGGGTTCATGAAAGGGTTTAATTATGAAATTGATTTTGAAAAAGAAAGGGGTTTTATGAATTGGGAAGTGTTCTAAAAGTATTTTTATGTTTGATAATGGTATGACAATGTTTTCTATCGATTGGGATGATGTTGGATTCATATTTTGGCCAATGGCTATTGAAAATCGTGTTTTTGGAACTCTAGAATCGTATTTCACGACTTCGTAATCGATTACACGGGTTCGTAATCGATTAGGATGTCTGAATTTCCAATCGCGAGAAAACGCTGCTCTCTGTTAATCGATTACAGAGCTGCGTAATCGATTACAGTAATCGATTACCAATCTGTGTAATCGATTACAGTAATCGATTACCAGCCCGTGTAATCGATTACAGTAATCGATTACCAGCCCGTGTATTCGATTACAACAGTGTTGTTTGTGCGAAAATGAACCGTTTTGACCCTTTATGTACCCTAATGCGTTCTACAACTAGTATGGATGATATATATGAGTTAATTATGAATTGTATGCAAGTTTAAATGCTGTTTGGATGATGATGTGTTGATATGTTATGTTTATATGAGATAAATAATGATAATATATGTTATGCGAATATGTGATGAATGTATATGTTATGTGTTGTGAACTGAGACGTCACTGGGTGGCGCATGTATGTTATTAAGACGTCACTGGGTGGCGCGTGGTTAATAAAGACGTCATTGGGTGGCGCAAAGATACATAGTAGCCTTCGACTTGTGATTGAGAGGCTGTAGGAGGGGGTTGGCATCCTCGGCGCTACAGTCCTTCACTTGCAGTTGGTGAATATCCCTTTTCCCCGTTTCGTTAGGATGAGCTCATGCCTAGGGGGTCGGTGCCGCGGACGGTTACAGAGGGTGGATAGGCCATAAGAGATAATAAAGAGATAAGAGCTATGAAAGTGTATTACAGTAAAGTTTGAGTAAACATAGTATGATATATGATTAAGTTTCCCTATATGGTTAGATGGCACGTAGAGCACACACAAGAATGACATGACTAAGTATGATGTATATTGTTCTAAAATGAACAAGATGCACTTAGGTAAGTCGTTCCGGGAAGATGGTTTTAGAACTTATAACTGAAATTGAATTCATTCATGCTACACATATTGATTAATAAACCCGGAGCGGCTCCCTACTGAGTTACTTCCCAGTATCACCCCATGTTTTTCCCACCTTTTAGAGGAGCAGACAGAGCAGGATGTCGGAGCACACGAGGAGCCCGTGCAGACATAGTTTAGATATAGTTCCTTAGATATCAGAGACATGTTTTATTCCTTATCAGATGTTATGATTTTTATGCTTCCGCTACGTTTATTCATTTATTATGTTTTCTGAGTCCGGACCTTTGTTAGCGGCAGCTATTTATTTACTCGTATTTATGGGGAGTCTCATAGGTCACGGTTTTTGGCTTATGGGGTGAGACTAGTATTTATTTCATGTTTGTTACTTGATGGGAGTTATTTATATGACGAGGTATTTCTAGTAGATGTTTATATCGCTTATATTATCGTTGTATTTACGCGCAAGGACCTTATTTTCTATTCCGTGAATGTTTACAAAAAATCTACTCCCGCCTATTTTCCGCGTATTATATTTTAAATATAAAGATAAAACATGATAACAGGAGGTAACCCTTATGAAATGGCCTAAAATGACTTAAGCGTTAAGGGCTATCTAGTAGGGTGTTACATTTTGGTATCAGAGCAGGTCTATCCTACAGGGCTTGGGGGTAATGGACCTGTTATGCTATTATTGCATGTACCGTAGCTATGTCATGCGTAAAGCCTCTTATGTGTCTTAGTTAGTGTTGAGGTGCATGACCGTTTTGCTTGACTGTCAGAGTAACTGTGCATAATTAGCATTGATATGGAGCTTGATCAACTCAATGTTGATTGTTTTGTGTGCACAGGGACATGGCACCTAGCAGACGTATTAGGAACGTTTCTTCCACCATGAAAGACCAAGGCGTTCCAGCAAGGACATCTCATGGCAAGAAGCACGTGATGCAGTGCAAGAGTCATCATATGCAGCTGATTGTTACAGTCAGGAAGAGGGTTCTCAGCACCTACGAGTCTCCGGTTCCTGTGAGGTTAATTCCCTCATGTATGTCGGGTCTCCCGATGCGAGTGTGACTATCGACTGGATCCTCAAGATGGAAGAGGTGGCTACAAATATGTCATATCCAGAAGAACAGAAGGTTGCGCATGCCGCCCTTATGCTAGTAGGTGAAGCCGGACTTTGGTGGTCAGATGTGTGAAAGGTCTTGGAGGTTGTCGGTACCTCCATTGGTTGGGAACAATTCAAGGTCCTCTTTCACGAGAAGTATCTTCCAGAATCAATCATGCACGCCAAGGAAAGGGAGTTCCTCGCACTACAACAGGGTACGATATCAGTCTCAGAATATACTAAGAGGTTCAGCGAGTTGATTAAGTTCTCCCGTTTTCCGTCGAGTGATTTGGTTGAGGCCACCAGATGCAGCAGGTACTTGTGTGGGTTGAGGCCTGAGATACGGAGAATGGTGATTCCCTTGGAGATTCAGGAGTTCCCCGATTTGGTGGCAAGGTGTTGTGCTCTAGAGAGCGTCCTGGAAGTGATCAAGTACACCGAGACTGAAGAAGTGGTAGCAAGCGCAGACCCACCAGGCCAGAGCTCACAGTCTAGGCGCCAACCTCGCACCCGATTTCAGTCTTATGGTCAGTGACCAAGGACCAAGTCTCATCCCCGACCACAACAGCAGCAGTGGCGCCCAGCCATAGTAGCACCTCAGGCGTTACCCGCCTCACCACCATGTGCCACGTGTGGCAAGCTTCACATTGGGGCTTGTCGCCTCGGTAAGAATGTTTGTTATCGTTGCGGTAAGCCAGGTCACGTAGCCAGGGAATGCAAAGGTCCACAGTCATCCTTCGCTAGGCCACAACAGTAGGGACGCGTGATCACAGTCTGTGCAGAGGATACAGAGCGGTCAGACGATCGTATCAGGGGTAAGCCGTTTGTTTTCAAGTATGTGGATTTTATGTAAGTTTGGTTTTAACATGTTTGTGGTGATGACTAGCCTTAATCATCATTGTCTTGAACCCATTTAGTGCGTGCGTACGGTGGGTGTTATGTGATGCATGACTAGGCTCGAGGTCAAACTACTCGTAGTTTTGCTGAAGCCTAGTCAAGGTTAGTTAATGGTGGTCAACCTTAGTTAAGAGTTGATTGTCTTAACTAGTTAGCCATGGATGGTTGTACATCTCTGGTTGACCTTGGCCTCTATATGGTTTCTTGTGCGTCGATCGCACCCTTGTTTGGTTTAGAAAATAAAAAGTGTTTTTGAAAAGGTTTTGCACGCAAAAGGATTTGTTTTCAGACTTGTTTTCCGCTTATGTTTCGAAAGGATGTTTTGCAAAAATCGATTTCAGTAAACACAAGTGTTTTTCGCTTCGACTTCTTTCAAAGCCTCGATGGGATTGCCCTTAGGGAAGGTTTTGCTCTTCTAGTTGGATCCCCTCTCTTTAGAAAAACCATTGTTTTCCTCACACACCTTGAAACATAGGAGCCTTTACACTCTTAGGTTCCCAACACAACTTTGCTAACGCTTCGAGTAGAAAAAGAGTCTTTCCCTAACCACGTCGTCTGCATGACCTTAGAGAAAGAGAGACCATACTCCCAAAACGTAGGCTACTTCTTCTTAGAAAACCCTTTACCCACTCACACATATATCCATACGGACCCTATCATTGCAAGCTACCACACATGCTCCGACCTCACCGAACCTTAGGATCTATTGGTCTCCTAAACACCACAACCTACCATCTAGAGTTAAGAGAGAGTCCTTCCTTTACGTATACCCTTAGTAAGACCGAATAGGATCCTTGGAGAGTCACGTAGAAGATAGCTTTACCACACCCCAGCCTGCCATCAAGAGTATGTCCCGTTTGGTGGTTTTGGATGTATGTCGAAGTTGTTTACATCTCTTTGTCTTTACAAAATGATTGTGAAAGTTTACAAAATGGCGTTTTGTTTCCAACCTTGGTTTTTAAAGAGTGATTTCATACCCCCATCGACCTTAAGGGATGAAGTTCCTTAAGGCTCTTTTTACAAATCGTTTAGTGCAGACTTAAAAATCGTTTTGTTTTATTTGGAAATACTTTGGGAATTTCTTACTGCGCCAGTTGTAATTATGAGTCATAGGGTCCAATGTGTCTTGTGGTTTTTATGTGGTCAAAAGAATCATCTGTTTTGGGCATGGGTAGATGATTTCTAAGATAGAGATACATATAGGTTGAATAAAGTTTTCGAAAGTGCTTTCTTTTTATGTCTTGTGAAAACTTATGTGATTAAAGGATTAAGAGTAAAGACAATATGTTTTCGTTGGAGTGGTTGTGAGGAATCTTAAACCTATTTTGAGAGCATAGAATTGCCTTTGATCGCAAGTTAAAAAGGGTTTTGAGCCTTATGTTTAGTTCTAAAGATGAGATAAACATGTTTCAAACTAGTAGGAATTGGGAATTATAACTTGGGTTTTGAAAAATTTCTAAGATGATGTTTTGAATATAGGGATAAAGCTTTTTGAGGAAGATATTTGTTTTGGATCATGGACCCTAGGAACATAAGGATCGACCTGCCTTGTAAGATTATGGAATCATGCTTTTATAAAGGAAAATGTATTTCAGTTGTCGTTATGTTTCTGCAACACATGTTTGTTTCTTGAACTTGTCTTCCGCACAACCTGTTCACTCGGGTTAGATGCTTGTATGTGAGCCTTCCCTCGAGTCTCCGCGAGGGTAGGAGTTGTCATGTCTTGTGTCTTTGATGTAATAGTAGTGTCGAATTTCGAGGACGAAATTCTTTTTAAGGAGGGGAGAAATGTAACACCCCGACTTTCATTAAGTCCTAATTAAGTGAGATTAAGGGTAATTGACCTTGGTTAGGATTTAATTAGGTTTGGGTGGATAAGTTTCTTCTAATAATCATTACGTGTTAGGTGACATATATATATATATATATATATATATATATATATATATATGTTTACTATGTGTTATGTGATCTAAGTGTATGTATATGTGTTATGTGATTTAGGTGTATGTTCATGTGTATTCATTTTATGTTGGGTGATTTAGGTGCATATATATGTTTTAATTGATGTTTAGATGATGCATGATGTAAGGAATAATGTATGGATGTTTATAGCACGAGTTGGGATGTTTTTGAGGTGCTTTGAGGCTATTTGGTAGCCTTGTAATCGATTACCACGGGATGGTAATCGATTACAGCCCTTTGGTCTTCATATCAGGGCATTTTTGCTGTCGGTAATCTATTACATCCTGTCTGTAATCGATTACCGTAACCGATTACATCCTGTCTGTAATCGATTACCATTTCGTGGTAATCGATTACGACGTGCGCATAGTGCGTTTTTAGTACGTTTTAAGTGTCGTTCGGGCCCCATGATGACTCTAAACCATATATAATCGAGCCACCACTTGAGAAACCCTAAATCCCTATTTCAGAAACACTCCAAACACTCTCTCTAACCCTTGTGCCTCCATTGTTCTTTCTCTCTCTCAAGAACTCAAAGCCATAGCCATTCCAAACCCCCAAACTCATATCAAACCTTACTCGATCACAAAACAAATTACATCTTCTTAATCCTCTCATCAAATAGAACCTTTCTACCGATTGCAATTCTTGAAAAGGAGCCATCTTTGTATTCCTACCGTTCGTGGGGCTAGTGAAAGAAAGTGAGAACGCGTTCTACGTCGGGAAATGGTGTCTCTACACATTGCATAGGAAATTTACAAGAGGTAGGAGTTAGACATTCTAAATGTTATGTAATTGCATGATTGTTGATAAATTAATGAAGTTTTGAATGTTGTTCGTTGTTTTTCCCATTAGGGTTCATGAAAGGGTTGAATTATGAAATTGATTTTGAAAAAGAAAGGGGTTTTATGAATTGGGAAGTGTTCTAAAAGTATTTTTATGTTTTGATAATGGTATGACAATGTTTTCTATCGATTGGGATGATGTTGGATTCATATTTTGGCCAATGGCTATTGAAAATCGTTTTTGGAACTCTAGAATCGTATTTCACGACTTCGTAATCGATTACACGGGTTCGTAATCGATTAGGATGTCTGAATTTCCAATCGCGAGAAAACGCTGCTCTCTGTTAATCGATTACAGAGCTGCGTAATCGATTACAGTAATCGATTACCAGTCTGTGTAATCGATTACAGTAATCGATTACCAGCCCGTGTAATCGATTACAGTAATCGATTACCAGCCCGTGTATTCGATTACAACAGTGTTGTTTGTGCGAAAATGAACCGTTTTGACCCTTTATGTACCCTAATGCGTTCTACAACTAGTATGGATGATATATATGAGTTAATTATGAATTGTATGCAAGTTTAAATGCTGTTTGGATGATGATGTGTTGATATGTTATGTTTATATGAGATAAATAATGATAATATATGTTATGCGAATTATGTGATGAATGTATATGTTATGTGTTGTGAACTGAGACGTCACTGGGTGGCGCATGTATGTTATTAAGACGTCACTGGGTGGCGCGTGGTTAATAAAGACGTCATTGGGTGGCGCAAAGATACATAGTAGCCTTCGACTTGTGATTGAGAGGCTGTAGGAGGGGGTTGGCATCCTCGGCGCTACAGGTCCTTCACTTGCAGTTGGTGAATATCCCCCTTTTCCCCGTTTCGTTAGGATGAGCTCATGCCTAGGGGTCGGTGCAGCGGAGGTTACAGGAGGGTGGATAGGCCATAAGAGATAATAAAGAGATAAGAGCTATGAAAGTGTATTACAGTAAAGTTTGAGTAAACATAGTATGATATATGATTAAGTTTCCCTATATGGTTAGATGGCACGTAGAGCACACACAAGAATGACATGACTAAGTATGATGTATATATGTTCTAAAATGAACAAGATGCACTTAGGTAAGTCGTTCCGGGAAAGATGGTTTTAGAACTTATAACTGAAATTGAATTCATTCATGCTACACATATTTGATTAATAAACCCGGAGCGGCTCCCCTACTGAGTTACTTCCCAGTACTCACCCCATGTTTTTCCCACCCTTTTAGAGGAGCAGACAGAGCAGGATGTCGGAGCACACGAGGAGCCCGTGCAGACATAGTTTACGATATAGTTCCTTAGATATCAGAGACATGTTTTATTTCCTTATCAGATGTTATGATTTTTATGCTTCCGCTACGTTTATTCATTTATTATGTTTTCTGAGTCCGGACCTTTATTAGCCGGCAGCTATTTATTTACTCGTATTTATGGTGGAGTCTCATAGGTCACGGTTTTTGGCTTATGGGGTGAGACCTAGTATTTATTTCATGTTTGTTACTTGATGGGAGTTATTTATATGACGAGGTATTTCTAGTAGATGTTTATATCGCTTATATTATCGTTGTATTTACGCGCAAGGCCCTTATTTTCTATTCCGCGAATGTTTACGAAAAATCTACTCCCGCCTATTTTCCGCGTATTATATTTTAAATATAAAGATAAAACATGATAACAGGAGGTAACCCTTATGAAATGGCCTAAAATGACTTAAGCGTTAAGGGCTATCTAGTAGGGTGTTACACCACCTCATGTGAGGTGCATAGCTCATAGAGGCATACAAGCGTTTTAACATAGGAATAAGGGGCAGATAGTGCATCCTTTTGTTGGGAATATTCTTATACCTCTCATTTCCCGCTCTTCTAGGTTTGAACTTGGGGGCCTGATAGAATTTACATTCAACTAATTCAATATCCTCCTCATAGTATAACATGCAACCGTTCATGCAACAATCAATTTTCTCTAATTTCAACCCATGTTTTGAAACTAATTTCTTCGCCTATAATAGTCCCTGGGAATTGACTCATGTCGTGGACTAGTATCACTCATTAAAGTTGCCCATTGATCAAACGAACTTTGACTCTGGTTTGCCTCAGACTTGATAGACAACATCCTAACTGTCACTGACAATTCAGAAAGGGATGAACCCTCCCAAATGGGTGTCTTCGCAGATTCTAACAAAGAAAAATAACTCTGCGCCTATGATTTGGTTCCTCCACTCGGGGTTCATTATAATCTTGATGATGTTGCCCCCAAAGGCATCATGGATAATTTCTTCATAACACCCAGGATTATCACCCCAATTGAAATTACCATCCCCATATTGTTCAGCATCAAACCCACTTGAACTACCTCCGACAAACTGGTCCTCTACTGACTCCACTTCCCCATGGACTGTCCATACATAATTATCCATAAATCCCTTTTTGTACAGATGAACCTTAATCGTGTCAAAATCATAGAAAAACCTACAAACACACTTGGCACATGGACACTTGACTTTTCCCTCAGACCGAAATTGTTCAGACATAGAAGCAAAACCCATAAACTCTATAACTCCAGCATAGAATTCCGGCTTAATTTCCCCTATTCAGGTGTAACCTATCATACATCCATGATCTATTTGTTGATGACATTGCCCTTGAATTATTGGAGAATCCTAAAATGAGAAGTATGATTACTGTTATTATTAACATTGTTTTAGTTAATCTCACCATTTATACGAAATTTATGATAACTTATGACTTTTACAATTAAATGATAACCTAAACAAAATTTCGACAGAGTTTTTCCTTAATTTTGGAGAACTTAATGTAACACCCTGATTTCGTGTTTCATACGTGACGACGCTGTGGCTGTGTTTGATGTTGTGTACAGTGTTTTAATAACGTGTTTGGTTATGGTGTTATTCATTATGTACCTAATCGTTGAGCGTTGATGTGAATCCCTTGATATGGTTGACGTATTTGCATATGTTTGGATGATGTATTTATTGCATTCGAATTGTTATGGTATTAATTTTAGCTAGTTTTTAGTTCACTTGATGACGAGTAAAGTTTTCGTGTTGTTTAATCGAGATAAAATTTGTGTAAAATAATGGGGATAACTCAATATATTAATATTTGTTTTAATGAGGAATTTATGACATGCATGTATGTTAGACCCTGTGTTTCTTCGAGAGCAAAATACATATGAGAAATGGTGTTGTCTAAGATAGACATATTCATGTGAAGAGAAATGTAAAGAATGAAATATTTATGTGACAATACATATATACATAAGTGCATATGTGTATATATATATATTTTTATGTACCAAAGTAATATATATATATATATATATATATATATATATATATAATATATGCATTTCTTTATTCATGAGGAAGATAAGTATTATGTATGTATTTAGAGTAATATATTTATGTGTGTCATATTAAATGTAAGTGTGCCTAAATGAATATACACTTATATATATATATATATATATATATATATATATATATATATATATATGTATATGGGTGCATATATATGTATATATATGTACATGTATTTATGATATATGATTAAATATTATATATATGTGCCATGTGTTAGTGCATAATAATTTAAGTTTGCTTGAGAAGCAAAGCAGACTTAATATTATTATTTGTATGAGCTAGAGAACCACTGAGAGGGACAATGATCTTTGTAAAATTTTTTTGATGAGACCTTAATATTTATTTAAAAATTCCCAAATTGGTGTTTAGAAAATTCATTAAAAAATAATTCCACCAATATTGGAAAAAATTATTATTTTAAGCTATTATTATTAAATTTCACATTAGTATGATTATTGAATAATTCTTTTAATAAATAAATGATGTGGAATTAATAATGTAGTAATATAATTATTTTAGACTTATTGAGAGTCTCATAATATTAAGGAAATTTTCATAACGATCATATGCTATTCTCATTTTAAATATTTAGAGTTTAGTGAGTACGGTGAGAGAGTCTGCGCTTGATCCTAAACACAACCGAAACCAATGTTGAGGCCCAAAGTAAATTAAATTAGGGAAAATAATATTTTACCTCCCTGGATGTTTGGGTCGTTGCAATTTAGCCTCTGAACTTTTAAAACGGGCAATACGGTACTCTGTATGTTTTAAAACGTGCAATTTACCCCATCCGTCACATCTCCATCCATTTCTCCGTTAAATGGTCATTTGCAGTGCACATGTCATTTATTAAATTACTAAAATACCATTTTTTTACGTGAAAAAATCACTTTACCCCCCTGAATGTTTGGGTCGTTGCAATTTAGCCCCTGAACTTTCAAAAACGGGCAATCCGGTACCTTTTATGATTTGACGGAGAAATGACATGTGCACTGCACATGACCATTTAACGGAGAAATGGATGGAGATGTGACGGATGGGGTAAATTGCACGTTTTAAAACATACAGGGTACCGTATTGCCCGTTTTGAAAGTTCAGGGGCTAAATTGCAACGACCCAAACATCCAGGGAGGTAAAGTGTTTTTTCCCATTAAATTATACTCTCCCACTCAAATACACTTGCTCACTTTCATACACATACACATACAGATATTCATACTCACCACCTAAACACATAGAACACTCAAATAACACACACCCAACACCCATAACACACATATAACCGTGGCCAGCCCCCCCCAACCCACGACATAACACAAAATCACTTAAGAAAAGTCATCCTTTCTGAGCTCCCAAGAAGCTCTTCTTGGACATCCATTGAAGGAGGAGAGAACCAGCCCAAAAGCTCCAAAATCCACCATTGTTAGCCAAATCAAGGTGAGTTACCAACCCTTCTTTTCTTTCCTCTTGAACCTTCATCATTTCAGAGCTCTTAGTTTCCGATTTTCATTAAAACCTAGCCCTAGATTTCGAGCTCCTTCTTGCATGCCTTGGATTCTTGCTGAGATTGATGTTGGAGCTCATGGGTGTGCTTGGATGTCTAATTTTGATGCATGCATGTATGAAATTGTATGTTTTCTCGTATGAAATTTCTGAGACATGCAGTTTGGATATTGATCATGTGTGTATGTAAGTTTGATTAATGATTTCTAAGTATTTTGGATGGTTGTGTATGAGTTTTGGGGTGAAAATGGGGTTAGAACACGATTTCTGCACTTTCTGCAGAATCTGTGCTGTGGGGATCGATCCCCACCATTGGAGGATTGATCCCCCTGTTGAAAATGTGCTTATTTTGGAAAATTTCAAGTGGGGATCGATCCCCGTGCTGAGAAAATGTGTTTTCTGCAAGGTTCTGAGAACCGGACCAGATATCGAACCGGTCGAGAGGGAGATTCAGAGGTTCAAAGGTTTAACCGGTTCAACCGAAGGTTTAACCAGAAGATCAAAATCGAGGTATAACAAAATATAAAATAATAAAATACAAAATTTATAAATCATGATAATATCAATATCAAATAATCCATTAAACTTTGTTAGAGGCTTTGTATATTTTTATTTTAGTTGGGCTAGTCTATGTTATTCATCTTATTTTAATGTAAAATCATTTGTTTCATTATTTGTAGTCTTCCCAAATATTTGATTGTATTTTTTAGTTTTTTCAAATATAAAGCATTTATTTGTCCTTCTGATTGTAGTAGTTTTTTCTTTAATTTTTCTACTGGACTTGCAAGAGCATGGCCCATTCTCTAGGTCTCTATTGTAAAAAGTAACCCTAAAGCTTCCCTTGTAGAGTTGTAGTATTAAAAGCCATAATAAGCTTTTCAACTTTCTTTCTTTGATTCAGCCGCAGCTATTATTTGCTTTCTTTCTCTCTCTCTCTCTCTCTCTTTCATCTTTCTTCACTTTTCTCTTACAGCCTCTATCATGGACCTCCATCACATATTTCTCTTCTAGCGGAGCTGCACGAAAAATTTGACTTCCGACGCTTCTGCCTCCGCCGCCCTCTGAGTCATGTCTCTGGCGTGTGGATCTAGTCGTCGCCACCATGTCACGAATCTTCTTCTTTACGCGAGGAATCCCCGCGCTTGCATTATTCGCGCTGCACTCTCTCTCTCTCTCTCCATTGCATCGTCTCTTCTGGCCGTTCAGACCGCCAACCGCCCGGTTTTCGGTCGGTTTTCCGGTTAACTGGCGGTTTGCAACGGTTCAAATTCGACTCCCAAAAAACCGGTTCTAAAGGTGAAAACGGACCGGATGCCAGGCCGGTTCACGGTTCGACCGGTTGAACCGCCCGGTCTGGTCCGATTTTCAGATCCATGGTTTTCTGCAATTTTATATGGGGGATCGATCCTCTGGGAAAAATTTTACCCGAGAGGGACAATTTTAGTGCAGGATCGATCCCAGACCCTTGGGGATCGATCTGCTGCACCAGAAAAGTAAGATTCACTTATTTTCATCCTATTTCAAGTATAAGTCTTCCAATTATGATTAGGGGGTTAATATGCTATTTTAATATGATAAAAATGAGTATGTTGCAATGCTATTTGATCTTAAAAAGGGGATGGAAATTATATAAGTTTATGTGTAAAGAATTGTAAGCTAAAGTGTGACATAGGGACTTGATTGTATGCAAGATTGTTTATGATCTTTGTGAGATTCGATGAGGATGATTGTAGATTTAAGTTATGTGTATGATTTAAGATTTAATGCTTTAATTTAAAGTAAGAATGGTGCATTCAGAGAATTTGGATGCTTTTATGTAAGTGTTATGCAATTGAAATGGTGTGTTTTGATAAAGCATGATAGTGATATGCTAACTTGAAATGGTGGTTGTATTGTTTGGATATGACTTGATGATGCGTTAATAAATGAGGATGGTGAAGTACAATGTGATGATATGGTATGATAATAAGACATTAGATTGAGACTTGTAAATTCTATTGAAATGATTTGTATATGTGGATGAAGTTATATGTCTATGATGAAAAGATGAATCGTGTGGTGAATGATTAATGTGCATGTATTGAAATAATAATCTATGATTTATCGAGATAAAGTTATACGAGCTATGATTATGCTAATGTGAAGAAGTCTCTTACGTTGAAATGAAATGATTTTTGATACTTATTGATTTGGTAAGATGAAAATGCATTAGATGATTTTGTTGTATGAGTTGAGACAATTATGTGAAGTCATGCTATGTAATATGTGTCGTAGAATACTTTGATTGAGATTAAAGTGAATTGTGAGAAATTCATATTAAGTGATGTTGTAATGTTGAGATATGAATTGATGTGATGAGAAGCTATGCTTTGTTGAAATAAATTGATGGCAAGTGTTTGAGTTAATGTGATATACATATTACTTGTATGCGTAGTTTGTATATGATAAAGCTAATTAAGTTTAGAGTTGTGAATTATGTGAGGCCAACATGACGATATTTATGAATTGATATTAAACTTGTTATATGCGTCATGTATGGAGTGTATATGTTTTCCGGCTACCTAGGTGTTAGGTGTATGATAAACCGTATTTTCATGCTAAGTTTTCCTCATAACTTGAATGATTGTGTGCTCATAATTATGCTTAACTTGGTTTCTTATGATACATTTGATTTGTATTACCAGTTCGAGTATTAGTACCATTTTGCGTATTAATTGCTCTAGTTGATGCCACTGGTGCGTTTGATATGTTTTTGTTCGTGTTGTGACTTCTCAGGAACAGGTAATTACAAGATGTTTTGGAAGTTGCATCTGGAAACCAAGGAAAACTAGCTTACTGCCTCCAGCAGCGGACCAATCGCCCAGGTGAAGGTAGTGAAGCGTGAGAAGGGGGTTGAATCACGTTCCAACTATAAATCCTGTTTCTGAAAATTACTAAAAATAAAGATCAAGTATAAACTTGTCTTGCACAGCGGAAACGATTGTTAGTATAATAAACAGAAACTTAGCCTATAGACAAGGCTATGGTAGATCTTGAAAATATATTTACTTTCAAGCTCTTCTAAATGATAAAGGTTAAAACTTTAACCTTCAACACTTAGACAAAAGATGATGATGATTTCGCAATATGCTATATGATGTGTATGCAAAGATAAATTGTAAAAACAATTAAATAAAGAGTAAGGGAATAGAGAAAGCATACACAGAAATTTTATACTGGTTCGGCAACGTGCCTACTCCAGTCCCCAGGATTCACCTAAGAGTTCACTATCACCACCACAACTAGGTGGACTTTCTTGCCTCTGCAACACCACAAAGGACTTCAACCTGCACCTTCACCAAGGTGACTCACTGCCTTTGAAAACCACAAAGGACTTCACTTGCACCACAACTAGGTGACTAACTGCCTTTGACAACTCCAAAGGACTTCAATCCTTGCCTTCAACACCGAAGGACTTTCTACCCTTGCCTTAGACCCTCTAAGGACTTCTTGCCTTACAAAAATAAGGACTTTGTATAAAAGATGTGGTTTTTACCAATCAAGAACTTAGATGCAACTAAGTTTGAACCTTGATGGATTTTTCTCTCAAAGAATAACAAGCAAAGCTAGGATAAACAACAAAAGCTCACTCTTTTAAGAATTACAACCTTTACCCAAATAAAAATAAGAACTTGAGGTTTAGAGGTTGAAGATGAAGAGAAAATAAGGATTCAATTCGACAGTGTTTTGACACTTGTAAGCTTTGGTAGTCTCTTGAATTCTTGGGCATTGAGGTCTTGTATTTATAGGGAAAACACAAGCTCAATTTCGAAATTTGCTTGCTTGATCTCCACCCTTGATTTGAATTTGTAATCTTTTGATCCAATGGTGAGAATTCCTTAATATGATTTGAAATTTGATTTTCCAAAAATAGAAAAATCAAATAAGAGGAAGTTTCATCTTGGCCATTGATTCAAATAATTCCCTTTAATCCAAAGGTTATTATTTGATCTTAAATATGGAAACTTTGTAACCAAGTATATGAAATAAGGAAACTTCATCTTGGCCCTTGAATTTGAATTTGTGCCTTGATCTTGTGGTGTGCATTGCTTCATCAAATTTTCACAAAATCTTGCAAAATTGCAAGCTATGTTGCACCAACTTGGGAGTGGGAAAGGCTAGGGTTTTTAGCTTTTCTTTCTCCACAAGTGTGCCTCCATGTTGGTACGAATTAGGATTTCACAATTTCTCATTTTTTGAAAATCCTAAAACACCAAACATGGTCTTCCAGGGAATCTTCTGAAGGTTGATTATTGAATCTTGAAAATTCTTGAATCTTGTATCTTGAGGCTTGAGATTCTTCTGGAATCTTCACAGAATCTTCGGGAATCTTCTGGACTTGAAAAACTTGACAGAATCTTCTGAGGTCTTCTAACTTCGTGTAGAATCTTCGACAGAATCTTCTGGTCCCGCATGGAATACTTCAGGGAATCTTGTAGATTCAAATAGAATCTTTAGGAGGCTCACAGAATCTTTTTAAAGTATCCATAAAAATATTCTGTTACTTAAATGAAAAATATATTCTAGAATAAATTCTAGATAATTATTTTTATTTAATAATTTGCATTTAATTCTCCATACAAGATCTTTCTAGATTTCCCATACATATATATCTACTTCGAAAATATTAACTTATATTGTGTAAAATAGAGATTTGATTTTGATTCCCTATTTTAAATATAATTTCGAAATATATGTATGTATATATATTGTGCATGAATATTTAAATAGAGATATTTGATAAAGAAGATTCTCTATTTAATTTCATGTATTTTCCATAATTAATTTTTTAGGAAATCTTAGAGTCTTCCAACCAAACTTTCCTTAATTAGAAAAGCTTTGACTTGGTCTTCAAAAATTAGAATTGCTTGTAATCCAAGCTATATGTTGCGCCAACTATGCTCTATGGTGGTCAAGATGTGTCTTTTTATTTTGTCAAATAAATTAGATCCTAAAACACACTTAACAAACCATTAGTCCAACAAAATTAAAACTTTTATTTTAATTAAGAATTTTATCATTCAAAACCTTCAATGATGAGGTAAAGGGTTCTTGGAGCTAACACCAGGAAGATATGCACACCGCCCGGGCGGTCCTGCGCGCGTGATCTTTTCTTCTGGGACGCACCAAATTTTGCAAACCGCTCAGGCGGTGGTGACAACCGCCCAGGCGGTCGTGTGCGAGAAAGCCCAGACTTCAGCGACCCAAGACAACAACAATTGTGATTCTATAAATAGGCCTTTTGTAGCTAGGTCTAGGATCTGTTTTTTACCTCTTACTCTGATATTCACTTTTACACTGGTACTCTGACATTTTTAGGATTTACTTTTCCAAGGCTTTCGGTTCTTTGTTCACCGTTCTGTTCTGGGTGTTCTTTACTTTAAGCTTTTACGTACAGTTCTCCGGGGTTACATCCCTATTTGTTTTCCAGCTCTAGAATACCAGTCCAATTTCATTGTCTTTGCTTTGTTTGATTTCAGTCATTATCTTTACATTTAACCTTGTTTCTTGGGAGAGTTCACTTTGAATCTCTCCCCCGTTTTTATTAATATAAAGTTTTTATTCAGCAACCTCTTTTCTTTCGAAGTTTATTTTCAATTCAAGTCTTTAATCCTGTTTTCCTTTACATTCTTGTCTCTTTCGATTTTTGCCAATTTACTCATTTTGCAATTGCATTTAATTTATTTATTTCAATCGTCTTTACTTTAATCAATTTAATTTCTTTGCAAATCAACCCAAAACCTCCCTTTTTACTTATTGCTAAGTTTGAATCAACGATTGCCACACAGATTCCTTGAGAGACGACCTGAGTCAGTCTTACTACTTGCTACCAAGCTTGTATTGAGATTAATTCAGCAACAAAACCCTTTTTCAAACCCTTCTTCCAAAATTGACGGAGTACCGGAGAATTAACGACGCTCCGGTGCTCTGTCAATTTTGGCGTCGTTGCCAGGGAATCTAGGAAATTTTTGATATAATCATAGTACTGTTTTTCTTTTCTTTTATTTTAAATAAAAAAAATTCTCTTCTCTTTTCGCAGTCTTCTTCTTCTTAAACTTTTTCTCGCATCGACCGCCCCAGCGGTCGACACGTTCAAAAAAAAAAATTCTTTTCTTTTCCTTATTTCCTTTCTTGTAACTCCTACGGATGACTCGTTCGCAACCCGATAGCTCTCTGTTTCCTTTCGACCCTGAGATCGAAAGAACCTTACGGGGTTTGAGACGAGCAAGGCGGGTAGGCGAGGACGTAGGTAATTCTTTTCATACTCGTTCCCGTAGCGCGGAAGTTTGTGGTCATACCCGTGTGTTTGGTGATAATTACTTTGAGAGTGTTTTTGTAACACCCACCGACACACCAACCGACCCTCTCACTGTTACGCCTATGGCTGGGAGGAGAAATCTCACTCTGAGGGAGCTCATTGCTCCTGATCTGAACCAACAACCGCTCGGCATTACATACCCCAATGTCGATGCTGATTTTGAAATAAAAGGGGCACTCTTCCATCGGCTTCCCAAATTCCATCGGCTGTCCGGTAAGGACCCCCACCAGCATCTCAAAGAATTTCATTATGTGTGTGTCACTCTAGAGCCACACGGAGCTGGTATTGATGCTGTGAAACTCCGAGCCTTCAATTTCTCACTAGAAGGTGCAGCTAAAACATGGTTCATGAATCTACCCAATGGGGCGGTGAACTCGTGGACAGATCTTAAAAGAAGGTTCTTGGAAAAGTACTTTCTCGCTTCAAGAGCGGGGGCAATTAGGAAGGCCATCTGCAGGATTCAGCAACTACAAGGAGAAACGCTCTATGAATACTGGGAGTGTTTCAACAGACTGGTCTCAAGCTGCCCTTCCCATTAGATATCCGACGCCAACCTCATCCAATTCTTTTATGAGGGGTTGTGCGTAGCGGATAGGCGTACTATTGATTGCTCAAGTGGGGGAGCACTGATGAACAAGACCTTAACAGAGGCTATGGAGCTGATAGAAACAATAGCCTCCAACAATCAGCAGTTTGGAACCCGAGATACTCCTAATGCAAAAGGGGTGCACGAAATTGGCCCCTATGATCAAGGGTCATTGGCAAAGCAGCTAGCAGAGATGACATGTGCCATCAAAGAACTAGCTCTGATAAGCCAACAAAAGGTGGTGGCATCTGCCTCAATTCCAACCCCTCCACCAGTAATCCAGGCTTGCGGGATTTGTGCTAGTGACCATCCTACAGATGTGTGCCCTCAGCTGAATGAGGAATATGCCACAGTGGCAGCCACAAATTTCCCCAACCAAGGGCAATGTCAATTCGGTAATACCTATAACCCTTCCTGGAAAAATCATCCAAACTTCAGGCGGAGTAACCATAGCCAAACACAACAACCACCACAGTTCCAACCCCAAAACGCACCTCCCTTCCCCAATCAACAAAAATACCAACCCCCTCACCAGAGAGTACAAAACCATACACCCCTACCTCCCAAACCACCTCAATACACCCCACCTCAGTCTACTTCATCTTCTTCTGAGTCAGAGATACAACAACTTTTGAAGTTGATGATGGAAGAGAAGGTTAAAAATGAGCAGATGAGGAAAGACGTTGCCCAACTGATGGAGGAACGCAATGCTTCTTTAAACAATGGCAATCACATCCCCTCCCAAACAATTCCAAATCCAAAGGGGAATGTGAGTGCCATAGCTCTGAGATCTGGGACAGTACTTCCTACGGTTGAAACCCCAAAATCTAATGGGGAGCCTCAAATCATAACAACTGAGGAAGAAACACAAGTGTAAGAGGAAGAGGCGCGGGTGAAGACCTGGCAGAAGGGTAAGGGGAAGATGGGTGTGGAAAACAAAGAAGCTGAACCAGTTGCACCACCACCAAGACTACCTTTCCCTCAAGTTGCTACAAGGGGGAAGAAAAAGACGGGGATAGATGAAGAGGTCTTGGAAACCTTCAAAAAGGTTGAGGTTAATATCCCCCTCATAGAAGCTATAAAGCAAGTGCCAAAACATGTTAAATTCCTTAAAGATTTGTGCACTCAAAAGAGAAGGATAAAGGGAGAAAAGGTTCAAGTAAATGCTGCTTCTCTAACCCCTGCTCTCCCTCAAAAATTCCAAGACCCGGGTTCTTTCTCTATCCCATGTCTTATTGGGGAGCTGATTATCAAGGATGCCTTGGCTGACCTAGGAGCTGCTATCAATGTCATGCCGAAGGCAATTTACCAAGCTCTGAATTTCGGGGAACTCAAGCCTACAGGACTCCTCCTTCAGTTTGCCAACAGGAGTGTGCAAAAGCCCGAGGGACTTCTGGAAGATGTCCTAGTTAAGGTAAATGATTTAATTTTCCCCGTAGATTTTTATGTGCTGGATACAGATGCCTCTATTCCTCTAGACCAGCAAACACTCATTCTTGGTCGTCCTTTCTTAAAAACTGCAAAAGCCAAGGTTGATGTGTTTGCCGGAACATTGGATATAGAGTGTGGGGACATTAAGGCAAGGTTTTGCTTGAGAAGTGCAATGAAACACCCATCTGACACCCACTCTATTTTTTCTCTTGACATCATTGATGAGTTGGTTGATGATGAGGTGGGTCATTGGCTCCTTGAGCTTGGAAATCAAAATTTCAAAAATAAAAGCAGTGATGTTGCATGTAATGGGTATGAGAGACTTGATTTTTTATGCCAAATGTGTGAGGAGGATGATTTTGAACTCTTTGGGGATCAATCCCTTGTTTCTGACAGTGAAAACACTCCTCTAATTGAGCAAAATTGTGAAAAACCCACGAAAACAACATCAGCTGCATCTTTCTTTGTTTTTGACGCCGAAAAAACCGCCCTGGCGGTGGTCTCGACCTCCCCAGCGATCTTGACTGCTCCAGCGGTGTTGACGTCCGCCCCAACGGTCGCAGCGACTCCTGCCAAGATTTCCTCCCCTGTTTGTTCAAAAGATAAAAAGTCTGATTTGAAAATACTTCCCCCTCATTTAGAATATGCTTACTTGGGGGAAGGAGATACCTTCCCGGTAATTATAGCCAATGGTCTTTCTGTTGAGAATGAAAACAAGCTCTTGAAAGTTTTAAAAATAAATAAAAAAGCCATTGGTTGGGAATTATCGGATTTGGTTGGCATTAGCTCTTCCATATGCACTCATAGAATTTTTCTGGAGGAAGGTGCTAAAGCCGTAAAACAACCTCAGAGAAGAACAAATCCTCTCATTCTTGATGTAGTGAAGAAAGAAATTTCAAAACTCCTTCAGGCCGGGATCATCTATCCTATCTTTGATAGTGAATGGGTGAGCCCCGTGCAAGTTGTTCCTAAAAAGTCTGGAATCAATGTCATCAAGAATGAGAGAGATGAACTCATACCCACTAGAATCCAGAATTCGTGGCGGGTGTGTATTGATTACCGCAGATTAAATGATGTGACGCGCAAGGACCACTTTCCTTTGCCGTTTGTTGATCAAATGCTTGAAAAACTTGCGGGTCAGTCACACTACTGCTTCCTTGATGGATTCTCTGGGTATTTTCAAATACAAATAGCACCGAAAGACCAAGAGAAAACCACTTTCACTTGTCCATTTGGTACCTATGCCTATCGTAGGAAGCCATTTGGATTATGCAATGCTCCTGGTACTTTCCAAAGGTGTATGATGAGCATCTTCTCTGATTTTATTGGTGAATTTTTAGAAGTGTTCATGGATGATTTCACTGTATATGGAGATTCCTTCGACTCTTGCTTGCAACACCTCTCCCTTGTTTTAAAACAGTGTATCAGGACCAACCTAGTATTAAATTTTGAAAAATGTCACTTTATGGTTGATAAAGGTGTGGTCCTGGGACACATTGTCTCCAAAGATGGTATTGCAGTTGATCCTGCAAAGGTCGAAGTGATTTCCTCTCTACCTCACCCCGTCTCTGTGCGGGAAATTCGCTCTTTTCTGGGTCATGCAGGTTTCTACAGGCGTTTTATTAAAGATTTCAGCAAGATTGTGAAGCCGCTGACAGATCTGCTACAGAAGGATGTTGAATTTGATTTCAACAAGGACTGCTAAGAGGCATTTTAGCTACTGAAAAACAGACTGACCTCCGCACCGATTGTGAAACCTCCGAAGTGGGATCTCCCCTTCTAAATCATGTGCGATGCGTCCAACTATGTTGTGGCTACCGCGCTAACTCAGCGCGAAGGTAAGGAATCCTTTGTAATTTCTTATGCTTCTCGTACTTTAGACTCTTCTCAGGATAACTATACCACCACTGAAAAGGAGCTTTTAGCAATTGTTTTTGCTCTTGAAAAATTTCGATCTTATCTCCTTGGCTCTCATGTGGTGGTATACACAGACCATGCAGCTCTAAAGTACTTGTTAAAGAAACCAGATGCAAAACCACGCCTTCTCAGGTGGATGTTGCTTTTGCAAGAGTTTGACTTGGATATAAAAGATATGAGTGGTTGCCATAATCTGGTAGCTGATCATTTGAGCAGAGTTGAGCATATTCCAGATGACCCAATTCCATTAGATGATCAGTTTCCGGATGAACGCATCATGAGTGTGCAAACTTCTATACCTTGGTTCGCAGACATTGCGAATTATTTGGTTGCCAAAACTCTCCCTGCATATTTTTTAAAATCTCAAAGGGACAAACTTATCTCTGATGCAAAATATTATGTGTGGGATGACCCTTATTTGTGGAGATTTTGCGCTGACCAAATCATTCGCAGGTGCGTCCCTGACCATGAGCACCACTCCATACTTGATTTTCGCCATGCACAGGCTTGTGGTGGCCATTTTGGACCACAGCGCACTGGACGTAAAATTCTTGAGTGCGGTCTATTCTGGCCATCTATTTTTAAAGATTGTTATGAATATTGCAAGTCCTGTGCTAGGTGTCAAAGAATGGGAAAGAATTCTAGAAGGAATGAAATGCCCTAGCAACCATTATTGTTTTGTGAAATTTTTTATGTTTGGGGTATTGACTTCATGGGTCCTTTCCCTGTTTCTGCTGGTTTCAATTATATACTTCTGGCTGTTGATTATGTGTCTAAGTTGGTTGAGGCAATCCCCACTCGTACTAATGACTCTGCTGTAGTGTGTAATTTTGTGAAAAGCAACATAATCTCTAGATTTGGCATTCCTAAGGCCATCATCAGTGACCAAGGCACCCACTTCTGCAATAAAACTTTTGATGCCTTGCTTCGCAAGTATGGGGTTGTACATAAGGTGGCAACACCTTATCATCCTCAAACTAACGGGCAGGCTGAGGTGTCCAACCGGGAAATTAAAAAGATTTTAGAAAAAATGGTTGGACCGTCAAGAAAGGATTGGAGTGCTAAGTTGTCTGATGCTCTATGGGCTTACCGTACTGCTTATAAAACCCCGATTGGGATGAGCCCCTTTCGGTTGGTGTTTGGCAAATCCTTTCATTTGCCGGTGGAAATTGAACACCGTGCATATTGGGCGGTTAAGCAGTGTAACATGGACTTAGGGAATGCCGGTAAAGAGAGAAAATTACAGCTGCAGGAACTTGATGAGCTCCGGTGGGATGCCTATGAGAGCTCAAAAATCTACAAGGAGAAAACTAAAGCCTTCCATGACCAATCCATACTGAGGAAAGAGTTTCATGAGGGTCAGGAAGTGCTTCTCTACAACTCAAGGCTCCAACTTATGGCCAGAAAACTGAAATCAAAGTGGGAAGGACCCTACGTGGTAAAGAAGGTCTATCCTTTTGGGATGATTGAAATACAATGCAAAAAGACCAACTTTACCTCCAAGGTCAATGGACACAGGCTGAAGGTATTCCATCAAAACTTCAACAAAGAAGCAAATCAAACTGAAGTCCTCCTTTTCGAGGGAGAGAAGCCACCCAACTAGGTGGCCACACGTCCAACTTAGGGACGTTAAACCAAAGTGCTTGGTGGGAGACAACCCACTGTTGTTTTCTTTTCTTTTAATTCAGAGTTTCACCCCTTTCTATTTTTAGTTAATTTCTTTTTATTGCATGTCAGCTCAGTTGTTAACTTTATGCATATTTTTGGCTAGAGAAATGCAAGTATAGGGGCTGGAGGAATCAAGTGGCATAAGAAACGCGACGCTGAAATTTTCGTCGCAGAGGGACCGCCCAGGCAGAACCCTCTACCGCCCCAGCGGTCGCGACCGAGTGAAACGTCGCGTTTCACTTATGTACAACACGGTGCGTTTCGCATGAACCGCCCCAACGGTTTGATCGCTCTGAAACTTAAAAGCGGAGGATGAGCGACTTTTAGGGCATTTTCCCTCTTCTTCTCCTCTCTTGCCCGAAAAACCCTAGCAGAGCTCAAAGCTCCGCCTCCACCGCCCACCGTCACTCGCCGTCGCCGCTTGCCCCCTAGCCTCCTCCCCTTCATTCTTGCATCTCCTTGGTAAGCTTGCATGTAGTGCTTTATCATTCATTCCTCTTTCTTTCTTTTTCTTTCATTTTTGGTTGTACATTGTGATTATTTGAGGATTGTAAGTGTTTTTCCCCTGCCTAGCTCTATTTTATCATGATTCTTGGGGCTGAGTAAGCTTGGGTAGTGTTAAAAATGGTGGAAAATTAGTGTTGTTGTTGTTGTTCAGTTCGGCTCGCCGCGAACCGCCCAGGCGGTACACTCATGACCGCCCTCGCGACTTGGGAGCGGTCTCTCACAGTTTGGTAGTAACCGCCCCAGCAGTTGCGATGACCGCCCAGGCGGTCATACCGCGGCTGAACTGGTTCCATTACAGGTTGTGTATATTGCTAGTTGGTGTTTTTGCTACTAACTCCTAATTCCTCTATTCCCCCTTTGTGTCTGTGTTGATGTTTTTCTTGCAGATCAATGGCACCCAAGAGAGCTCGCCGAACACAGCAAACTCAAGGGGAGTCCTCTCAGGACTTTCGCGAGGTGGAAGCATCAGATAGTTATTTCTTTGATTGCTTAGTGGCTGAAGAGCGCTATTATGAGGATTTTCATAAGCGGTCCGTCCTCCATGAGCACCATCTCTGCTATGGCGGCTCAAATCCATCTATTGGGGCCGTAGTGGCAGAGATCCAGATGCGTCGATGGGATTTTCTGCTCGCAGAACCAAAGGAGGCCAACTTGACCCTAGTGAGGGAGTTCTATGCAAACTACCACACTATAGGAGCCACTCATGTCCATCTCCGCGGTCAGCAGGTTCCGGTGTCCCCGGGGGCCATAGCCGAGATTCTTCGCATACCCCTACCTACTTGCAAGACATGGCAGGACGATGATGAGTTCACCCGGCTCCGCCATCATCCTACTGCGGACCTATTAGAGAGGGTGCGGGCCAGACTTTGTGTAGAGGGGGGTGACTGGCACAGAAGCTCAACTGGTCTACCAACCCATCTACCTTCGAAGCACATCACCTTAGAAACCATAGCATGGACTCGGGCCATTTTCAGCCATATACGGCCTAATTCCCATCACTCAGACATCACCATCGACGACGCTATTCTTGTCTACCTGATCTTGGGGAACTGTTGGATTAATGTGCCAAAAATGATTTACACTACCATGAGTAAGGTACATGATGGTGCTCGTTTCCATAGTCTTCCCTATCCCGCTTTGATTTCCATTATGGCAGAGCGGGCGGAGGTGGAGGAGGAAGATACTGATGACTGGCAAGGGAAGATCCCCAAGGTGGGAGTTACTGGTCTGGTGCAGCAGGATGCCACAGAGCGGAACGCTAGGGAGCGGGCTGCCGCCGCTACTGCTGCCCGCGAGGTCCCTGACATTGCTGGCCCCCCTACTGATGCTCCTGGTCCTTCTTCATTCGATGGCATGTGCTCCACTCTCATGACACATATAGATGCTAGGTTTGATCGGATGCAAGGCGAGCTCGCAACGCAATTGCGGGCATCCCAGAGAGATACTATTCGGCAGATGCGGGCTCTGATGCTCGACCTGCAGCACCACTTTGATGATGAGGATGGTGATGATGAGTAGCCTGCAGCAGCAGGGCGAAGAGGCACACCTGAGTTGGTTAGATATGAGAACTCAGGGTGTGCGTACCACTCTCCATTGAGCTTGCCAGTGTCACTGAGGACAGTGACAACCCCAAGTGTGGGGAGGGGTAACACTTTCTTTTCATTACTCTTGTCTTTACTTTACTCTTGTCTCTATTTTCTTATTAGTTTGATTTTTCTTCTAGGTTATTAGTTAGTATTTTATCTGTTTGAGACTAGTTAGCTGTTAGTACTGGTTTTGTTTTGATGGTGAACTAGGTAGTTGATACTTGTTTCCTGTGTTTTCATTGAAACTGTTGACTGTTGGCAATTGTGTTGTATATGTTCTTAGATTGTGAGCAAATTGAATTAGGTTGGATGCACGCATGATGCTTTTATACCCTTAGTTTTGAGCCTTCAACAACATTATTTATTGCACACACACACAGGTACACCGATCCTGGACTTGCCGAATAGCCAACTCTTCTATACTCGATGTAGATGACACATTCATGCATTTTCTTGTTTAGCCCACTGCCATATAGACCTACCCTTTATAATTACCCTTGTTTAGCCCATTTGAGCCTTATTCCCCTTTGTTCATATTAGCCATATTACAAGCCAATGGTGAAAAACAATGATTACCCTGTGGAAATTAAGTGAACATGGTTTGTTTTGTATTATAACTGGGGTTATGCAGGCTTGATTGGAATATTAAAGGATCTTACATGCTTGTAAAGGAAGAAATTAGGTAATTGGTGGGGGTGAAAGGTTCGTGTACAGTGATTGGGTATTTGGTTAGGGAGAAAGTAAAACAGTTTATTTTACTTAATCTTAATTTTTCTTAGTGATTTGTTAGTTTGCACTTTATTTCCGCCATCTCATTTTGTTTTTGAAAAGCAGGTTCTGAAATATATATATATATATATATATATATATATATATATATATATATATATATAAATAAATTTCGTAACCTGCATGTCGGTTTGTTTTTTTTTCTTAGTAAAAATAAATAAATTTGTTTTTATGGCTCTTTGTACATAATTGGAGCCACCGCTGCTAAGTATGGGTTTTGTAGTGTATATTGTTTGGTTCTCTGTCCTTATGCTCATTTGGTATATTATTTTATAGACTAGGCGAACCATGGGATTTTGATTTCCACCTTAGTCCACATTCCCATATTTTCCCCACATATACCTTGGCCCCATTACAACCCTTTGGCATGTTTCTTAATGCATCAAGTTTGAATTGAGAGGCTATTTCCATCTTTGGCAAGTCTGTGGAAGAGTGTTAGTGTTGTGTGTTCTAGGGACTAGCCTATACACTTGAGTGTTATTGAGTAATTTATATCCGTGTGAAGCTTAGCATCTTTCTGATCATGCATTCATACCCGATTCTCCTGCTCATTGCTGGTGGAATTGCCAACATGTTTGATGCATAATTGTTAATTGGAAACTTGTATTTTCTTACTAGTTTACTACTGCCAGTCGTTGTTGCTAACCATGTCTGTAAAGTGTAAGTTATAGTTCCCTTTTGTTATTTTGTCTGCCTGCTGTGTTAGAATTCTGTATTTGTTGCTTGGTTCTCTGTTGCATGAGGACATGCAATTGTTCAAGTGTGGGGAGGTTTGATAAACCGTATTTCATGCTAATTTTTCCTCATAACTTGAATGATTGTGTGCTCATAATTATGCTTAACTTGGTTTCTTATGCTACATTTGATTTGTATTACCAGTTCGAGTATTAGTATCATTTTGCGTATCAATTGCTCTAGTTGATGCCACTGGTGCGTTTGATATGTTTTTGTTCGTGTTGTGACTTCTCAGGAACTGGTAATTACAAGATGTTTTGGAAGTTGCATCTGGAAACCAAGGAAAGCTAGCTTACTGCCTCCAGCAGCGGACCAACCGCCCAGGTGGATATGCACACTGCCCGGGCGGTCCTGCGCGCGTGATCTTTTCTTCTGGGACACGCCAAATTTTGCAAACCGCTCAGGCGGTGGTGACAACCGCCCAGGCGGTCGTGTGCGAGAAAGCCCAAACATCAGCGGCCAAAGACAGCAACAATTGGGATTCTATAAATAGGCCTTTTGTAGCTAGGTCTAGGATCTGTTTTTTACCTCTTACTCTGATATTCACTTTTACACTGGTACTCTGACATTTTTAGGATTTACTTTTCCAAGGCTTTCGGTTCTTTGTTCACCGTTCTGTTCTGGGTGCTCTTTACATTAAGCTTTTACGTACAGTTCTCCGGGGTTACATCCCTATTTGTTTTCCAGCTCTAGAATACCAATCCAATTTCATTGTCTTTGCTTTGTTTGATTTCAGTCATTATCTTTACATTTAACCTTGTTTCTTGGGAGAGTTCACTTTGAATCTCTCCCCCGTTTTTATTAATACATAGTTTTTATTCAGCAACCTCTTTTCTTTCGAAGTTTATTTTCAATTCAAGTCTTTAATCCTGTTTTCCTTTACAATCTTGTCTCTTTCGAGTTTTGCCAATTTACTCATTTTGCAATTGCATTTAATTTATTTATTTCGATCGTCTTTACTTTCTTCAATTTAATTTCTTTGCAAATCAACCCCAAACCCCCCTTTTTACTTATTGCTAAGTTTGAATCAATGATTGCCACACAGATTCCTTGAGAGACGACCTGAGTCAGTCTTACTACTTGCTACCAAACTTGTATTGAGATTAATTCAGCACCAAAACCCTTTTTCAAACCCTTCTTCTAAATTGCACGGAGTACCGGAGAATTAACGACACTCCGGTGCTCTGTCAGTGTACTATGGTAGTACCGGGCAAACCACCGGATACCTAGGTGTTGGGTGTACTATGGTAGTTCCGGGTAAACCACCGGGTACCTAGGTGTTGGGTGTACTACGGTGTAAGCTCCAGCACCCTTCCAAGAAGTGTTAATGATTGGAAATCATTAAAGACTTGGTTTTGAGTGATAACAAAATAATACAAAGAAAATATTTTGTTAGAATAATTTAATGGGTGTTGATATGTGTAGTGAGAAAGCTATTTGAGATAGCTAAAATACCCAAGAAAGTTGGAACTACAAGCACTCAAAGCACATGGTTCTGGAAGCGTAAGAATAAAGAAAAACAAAGCCTCTCAGAAGGAAATCAAGGCATGAGAAAGCTATTGAGCAACCTGCAAAAAAGACATGAGAAAGTACTCTGAGAATTGCACTCAGAAACTTCTCAGAAGGTTGCACAAGGTTTTCCTTAGAAAGGCTACCTCTCAGAAGGATCTGTTCTCAGAAGATTGCCTTCACTCAGAAGATATGAAAACCTTCTGAAGAAAGCACCTTCAGAAACTGAGAAGATATCAAGACCTTGAAAACTTCTCAAGTACACTCTCTAAGAAGCTGAGAAAGTCTTCTAAGAAGAGTTGGAAGTTTATGAGAAAGGCCAGTTCCAGAAAGCATTTCCAAAAGGACAATGGAAGCATCAGATTCTGATAAGAATCTTCAGAAAACACTTAAGAAAATCAAGGAATACATATAAGTACTTTCTGAGGCAGCATAAGGGACTTTCTGAGTAAGTATCAGAAGACACACCTTCTGGAGAAGGTTCAGAAAGCCAGCATCTGAGAAACTCTCAGAAGCTGTGAGCTTATGAGAAAGCTGTCCAAGAAGTTACCTCAAGAAGCTGAGAGAAATCTTCATCTGAGAAATCATCCTCTGAATCTAATCAAGGCATCTAGAATGAGAAGATACATCATTAAGGAAAGAAGAAATTCTTTCAGAAACTTCTCATTGGATTAGTCAAGAAATATCAAGAAGATGCATCAGCTTTCCCATGAAGTGCTGACTTGGTTATGAGAAAGCAGATTTCTCAGAAGGCTAAGAAGAATTTGTGAGAAGCACAAATTCTCAGAAGGCATTCCTCTCATAAGGTAGTCTTCTCAGAAAGCTCTCAGAAGGTAGTCTCTCAGAAGGACACTACAGCATGTCTTGGGAACTGTGCACAACGGCTATAACTGTAAAAGGCTTTAAATAAAGCTCTCAAGAAGACAGAAAGTGTGCTTGCACGTTGCTGCAATGCTGCCAAATTTCCTAGTGGTGTTAGAACATTAATTCAACTTTGTAATACATCACTAACAGCATCTAGGGTCACTCTAAGGAATTAAATCAAATCTTTTCTACTCATATTCCTTGAGAAACCCGAGATTCTGTAGAAGAGAAATTTTCTCTCAAAAGAAAATTTCTTGAAATCTTCTATTCTTATCCTTTCATTAGATAATATTCTTGTTGTTGCAAGCTTTGAATAGGAGTTGTTTAAGGATATCCTTTGTTCATTCAAAGTCCTTAAGCATTTGTTTGTAAGTGCTTTACGCACACACTTTCCAAACACAAATCTGAATTTATTTGTAAAAGTCTCACTCATGTGGAGTTGAGCAATTAGAGCCTGAAGAGGCTAGGAAAAGAATACTTGTTAAAGTCTCATGGTGAATGAGCATGTAGCCTGAAGAGGCCATTCAAAGAATACTAGTCTTGCTCATGGTGTTGAGTTAAGCAAGAGAAGCCAGAAGTGGCTTAGTGAAAGAATACTAATCTCTTACTTATAAGAGTGGAGTAAAAAGTCCTTAATTGTTTAAGGCAAGGAAGTCCTCTAGTGTTGGAGGCAAGGAAGTCCTCGTAATGAGGCAAGGAAATCCACTTAAAGGCAAGGCTGCCTGGGAAGGCACAATAAGAAGAATATCCTGAGGGAGCCTGGGAAGGCTTCGATAGGAAAGAATATCCATGCTTAGCCTGGAAAGGCTTGTGGAAAGAATATTCACTGCAAAGCCTGAAGAGGCTAGAAGAAAGAATACTTGAGAAAGCCTGAGAAGGCTTGATAATATCTGTAACTTTGTTGAAAGTTAGTGGAACTCAAACAATTGTTTGAGAACTGGATGTAGGCAATGTTTTGGCCGAACCAGTATAAAAACATTGTGTGATCTGAATCTTCTATCCCTTCATCCTTTTATTTATACTTATTCTATTTTAATCAGCTTTCTCATGCTTTAAATTAAAGTTCTATATTTCACATTTTTATTGAGAAAGCTGCGTTTAATAAAGCTTTAAACAAAACTGAATTAGAAGCAAATTCTGGACTTGATTCTATGAGTATTACTCATCAGAATTATAAGCAAAGAATCTGATTCTAAGTCTGCAGTTTTATATCAAAATGTTAGGTTTCTCATCAGATTTCTCATCAGCATTCTGATATCTTCTAAATCAGATTCTCATGGTTTAATTCATTTATTTAAAGCTTCACATTCTTTTAATCTGTCTCTGATTATAATTTGTCAATAATCATAATCAGAGAAGATTTAGAATGATTTCGAAATGAATTTAACACAATCACAATTGTTGAGAAAGCTGTTCAGAAAGCAGCATTCTCAAACAGATTCTCTTGGTTTAATTCATTTAATTAAAACTTATCCTTTGAGAAATTGTTTCTGATTATAGGATCTCAATAATCATAATCAGAACAAGTTTAGAACGATTCCTCAATGAATTTATCTTAATCATAATTATTGAGGAAGCTGTTCAGAAAGCCGTTGAGAAAGCTGCATAGAAAGCTGCATTCTCAATCAGGTTTCTAAACCAGTGATTTTCAAAGTTCTCATATATATGATGCACTTCATTCATCCTTCATTAAGGGATTATCTTTATGATATTTCTCATTGAAATATAAACCACTTAGAAAACTGTAAGAATCAGAAAGCTGACCAAGTGTGTTACACTTTGTGAGAAAGAATTACTTTCTGAATAAGAAAGTAAACAAAATTTAAAAATGGGTAAAGCACGATTCAACCCCCCCCCTTCTCGTGCTATTCAACACCTTCATACGGTAAAGCCGGGTGGGTCACCGAGTGCCTAGGTGTTGGGTGTAGTATGGTACTCTCGGTGGGTTTCATGGCTACCTAGGTGTTGGGTGTATTATGGTACAGCTGTAACACCCCGACTTTCATTAATTCCTTATCGAGGGAAATTAAGGGTAACTGACCTTGGTTAGAATTTAATTAAGTTTGGGTGGGTAAGTTTCTTCTAGTAAATCATTACTTGTTATGTGACCTAAGTATACGTATGTGTGTTATATGATTTATGTGTGTTTGTCATGTGCTATATGATTTATGTGTATGAATATGTGTATTAATTACATGTTCTGTGAAT
This sequence comes from Aeschynomene evenia, assembly GCA_013621005.1. Lineage (NCBI taxonomy): Eukaryota > Viridiplantae > Streptophyta > Magnoliopsida > Fabales > Fabaceae > Aeschynomene > Aeschynomene evenia. Next base: position 9,592,702 of record CM024271.1, read on the forward strand.
TATGTGTTATATGTTATGTATTTTATTTTATTTTATTTTATTTATATGCCTATGTGTGTATTTTAATTTATGTTTAAATATTAGAAGAGTTATATGAGCATTATAGTATTATTTGGGACGTTTTAGAGTCTTTTAGTAATTTTTAAGTAATGGTGGGCCCCACGGTAACTCTTAACCTAGTCACTCCCTATATAAACACTAGTAACCCTCTCCACTTCGAGGAAACACTCTTCTCATTCCTCTGAGCCGCCATAGCCATCTTTCTCTCAAGAGCTCGCTAAGCCATTGATACTCCAAACCACGAAACACCCATCAAACCTTACCCAATCTAGAAAATAAACTCATATTCTTAATCCTCTCATCAAGCCGGAGCTTTCTACCGATTCCGTTTCTCCGTTAAGAGTCTCCGGCGTCACCGGACCGTTCTTGAGGCTAGAGAGAGAGGTTTCCAACGAGAGCAACGTCGGGAAAGGGTTTCTCTTTGCATATTTCGTGATTGTCTTCAAGAGGTAGGGGTTTAGGCATTCTATTTTCGTGCATATTGATGATGAATTTATGAAATTGATGTTATGGTTATTTTTCCCATTAGAGTTCATGAAAGGGTTACATTTTTGTAAAATTATTTCAAAGAGAGAATGTTTTTACCGATTAAAAGTGTTGAGAAAGTGTTTCTATGAGTTGAAGGTGCTTTGAGAAAAGTTTTTCATCTATTGCATGTTCAAAAATGGCTTTTTGGAAGAAACACCATTGAAATCGCGGAGTTCTGCGAACAGGTCGACGCGCGACCGCCCAGGCGGCCAGAGACCGCCCCAGCGGTGGCGTCGTCACGCGACGGCCGCCCAAGCGGCCAGCAGCCGCTCCAGCGGCGCAGCACCTGGGTAAGGCCGCCCCAGCGACCGAGACGCCGCTCCAGCGGTGAGTGCTCTCTGCGAGGCCGCTCCAGCAGCAAGACCCTGTGCGCGGGCCGCTCAAGCGGCCGTGGACCGCCCTAGCGCTGGTCCTGCGCTGTTCCCCACTCCTTTTACGAAAATTGACATGTTTTGACCCTTTTATGCTCCCTAATGCGTTCTACGACCTGTATAAGTGTTATATATGATCTATGCATGATTTATATATGATTAGATGAGATGTAATAAATGTTTATATGTTATTATAATATAAAAGTATGATTATATGATAATATATGGTAAATATAATTATTATATGAGATATATATGTTATACTAAGTATATGTATTGCTTTTATGATGTCTTAAATTGTTTATGTGATTATACGATATAAATTATGATGAAATGCTCTGAATGAATTAACTCTGTCATCCGGTAAAGGTTAAAAGATGTTCTGAAAGATACTTTGATGCTCTGAAATCTCTGTTAACTCTGAAAGATTTGTGATAATTAAAAGACGTTCTGAAAGATCTCTGATACTCTGAAAGATTAAAATACCCTGTAGCCTTCAGCTTGTGATGAGAGTTGTAGGGAGGGGTGGCATCCTCGGCTGCAACTCCTTCACTTGAGGAAGGTGAACTGTACCCCCTCTTCCCCGTATGTTTTAGGATGAGCTCATGCCTAGGGGCCGGATTGTAGGAGTAAGGATGGGAGGGAGGCTTTGCCATGTCTGACAGTTCCAAGTAAAAGTTAATGATAAGATACTCTGAAAGAAAGCTCTGATAAATGTTCTGTTATGTTATATTTTCCCTGATTGTGATAGAAGCACATAGTACACTACACAGAGACCTTTTATTATGATATGTTATATGTATTAATAAAATGAACAAGATGCACTTAGGTAAGACGTTCCGGGAAAAGATTGATTTCAACTTATATCCGAATTAAACCCATTCATGCTTCACTTATTTCATAATTAAACCTGGGGCGGCTTCCTCTACTGAGTCACTTCCCAGTGCTCACCCTATGTTTTCCCACCTTTTAGAGGAGCAGACAGAGCAGGATGTCGGAGCACACGAGGAGCCCGTGCAGACTTAGTTTATGATATATTTAGTTCCTTAGATATCAGAGACATGTTTTATTTCCTTATCAGATATTATGGTCTTTATGTTTCCGCTACGTTTGTTCATTTATTATGTTTTCTGAGTCCGGACCTTTGTTAGCCGGCAACTATTTATTTACTCGTATTTAAGGTGGAGTCTCATAAGTCACCATTTTTGGCTTATGGGGTGAGACCTAGTATTTATTTCATGTTTGTTACTTGATGGGAGATATTTATATGATGAAGTATTTTTAGTAGATGTTTGTATCGCTTATCATATGCGCAAAGCCCTTATTTTCTATTCCGCGAATGTTTACGAAAAATCTACTCCCGCCTATTTTCCGCGTATTATACTTTAAATATAAAGATAAAACATGGTAACAGGAGGTAACCCTTATGAAATGGCCTAAAATGACTTAAGCGTTAAGGGCTATCTAGTAGGGTGTTACAACAGCCGTATAAATTCTTAACTACCTAGATGTTGGGTGTACTAAGGTAGGATAATAATAAATTCTTAACTACCTAGGTGTTGGGTGTACTAAGGTAGGATAATAATAATAACAAATTAATAACCACCTAGGTGTTGGGTGTACTAAGGTAGGCTAACAACGACAGATCCATAATTAGTCGCCTAGGTGAGGGGCGTATTATGGTACTTTGGATATTACAAGGTGAGGATATATATATATATATATATATATATATATATATATATATATATATATAGAGAGAGAGAGAGAGAAAGGAGGAATACTTTGACACCGGTGTAAGATTTAGTACACTTACACCTTCAATAACTTTTGATAGAATATTTTTTTTTCGATCCAACCGTTGAATTAGAATTGCATATCAAAGTGATTGTATGTGCCAAATTTCAAATAAATTGAACAACTATAAGATTGTGATCAAAGTATTCTAAGTTACACACATTTAGGAACTATTTATTACGTTGATTTATAGACATACAAAAAATGTATCAAATAATTTCTGATTAATGTAAAATTTATTAGAGACGATCTATAGTATATAAGCCTTCAATCCAACGGTGGATTTTGAAAAAAAAAATATTCAATAAAAAGTTATAACTAGTGTAAGATTAACATTATATCTTACACCGGTCTAAACATATCCCTCCTCATATATATATATATATATATATATATATATATATATATATATATGTATTCGGTTATGTGAGTGCATGCTTGTGATGATGTGGAAAATGAATATGTATTGATGATAATATGAGAGGAGATTGGTGCTATTTGTTTATGTGTTGTGAGCGATTCACGAGAACTTAGAAAGACTCTACGTTCCCTTAGAAACGGACCAGTAAGATGTGTGACCATTCAAAGTAAGGACTTAGTGTTTGTTTTTAAATCTTGAGAAAGAGGGTTGTTCCGACACCAAGTATTGCTTTGACTGGCTAGAATCGACTGCATGAGCATGTAGGTTCGTGTGCTCCGAGTAACTCACTAAGACTTCAATGTCTTATTCTATTCCTTTCTTGTGCCTCGATTCTAGGTCTTATCCCTGTCCCGACATCCGTCTCGGCACGCGCAACATTCTCACCTCTAAGACAAGTATTCAGACCTTCGTCAGACGAGCCCATCCCAGATCTCAACTCGGGGGGCGACGAGACCGCAGGGACATCTTTAGAGCTGGACGCAGAAATCGCAGAAGGTGAGGCGAAGGACCCCAACTCGGAGACAACGATGGATTCCACCCCAGGAGGACCACCGGCGTAGCTTGATGGGCTATGTCTTGTTCCCTTTAGTGGATATCTGTTGTATTCAGAGCTTTGCATATTTTGTATGGACATTTCTTATCAGTTCAACCTTGGAGCCCCTTTTCGTTGTATATTCTGGGACAAGGTATTTATTATCCATTATCGTTGTTTTGAGAAACTTCCAATTATAATATCTTGTAATTATTGGACTAAGCTTTTGAACTCAAGTATTTGTAATACAGACACATGTATTTTGCGGCCAAGTATGCATGGGCCTTCACTTATATTTTGGTTATCCCTTATTGTTAGGTTAGATGCTTATCCATGATATCCGTTCGTGCATGATTCATATGGTCACGGCTCTCGAGTTTCGACATTATTACTTATTCACAACACGGGTTTATGTTATACGATACACAAAAAAATCATGGGGTTTTTCGGGTTAAGTAACATAACAAGGTATTGATTGTGACCATGGCGCAATTGATAAATTGGGATGTTACACTTAACAACAATGATTCGTCATTATTTTAACAAGCAAAATTTTGACAGTCTCCCCTCAATCTTAAACAAAAATTCTCATTTTATTTACGATTTAATCAACCAGTATTGCCGGAGTTTAAGGACCGGTCTCAGACTAAGTCATCTACCCAAGGTTTTTGCAACAGTAACAACAAAATCATATGATCTAAAGGGAAAAATAAACATACCGATATAACCGTAAGCTCCTAATAAACCGTAAGCTCCTTCAACCGTATGCTCCAAATGCCAAACTATAAACTAATATACTCATAACATTTCAAAAATATATTTGTTATTGAAAAATTACTTACTTTAAATAACATATAAGTTTGTTAAACATTTTTTATTGTTAACTATACTAACAAATGTGAGATACGAAAAGAAATTGCTTATATATACATAATATATACATACAAATGATAGTATATAATGTGAGGAAGTACAAGTAGTAAGAATGAATGTGAGAGCTTTTTCAAACACAATTTTCAAAAAAACATTAAATAAAAAAATACAAGTATATCATTAATACAAAAATATATTTTGATATTTTCAAAACACTTTTTAAAAACAGTTTTTTACAAAAGCATTTTTTTAAAACACTTTTTTAAAAAAAATTGTTTTTTAAAAATAATTTTTTCAAAACTTTTTTAAAACTACATTTTTAAAAAAATCTTTTTTTTAAAACAGGTTTTTAAAAACTATTTTTATTAAAACTTTTTTTTTTAATTTAAAATTGTTTTTAAAAAGTAAAAGTTAAAAATACAATATAAAAGTAGAAATATATAAAAATAAATACAGAAATTGTAAAAATAATTTTATTAATACAAAAAAATTATTAAATCAAAAATTACAAAAAATTATAAAATACTTTTTATAAACTTACAATTTTAAAAAATATATATAAAAATATAAAACAAATATCTAAAAATACAAAAAATAATTAAAAAAATTAAGAAAAAATACCTCATTGAAGACCAAGGGTTGGGAGAGCGGTACACGGCGGTCAGCGGTGCTGCGGCGGTGGAGAGCTACAAAAACGAGTTGTCATTAGAGACCTCAAAAAAAATTCTAAACCGATTAAAATGTAGAGGAGAGAGAAACTAACCTTTTGGTACTTTCCGGTGGACGAACGAGCGACGGACGGCAGCGAAAAACACGAAAAACGCGGCAGAGAGAGAGAGAAAACAGAGAAGAGAGAGAGAGGGGAGTCGCATAATGAGAAAGGAGGAGACACTGTCTCTTCATATGTTCGGGTTATCGACGGATAAGTTTAATACATCCGCCAATAACTAACGTGTCATTAAATGAAATGGTGCGTTTCGGTTATCGGTGGATGAAATTGAACCAATTCGTCGATAATTCACTCCCCATATTAGGGTTCAGGGTTCAGGGTTAGGGTTTAGGTCAAAGGGTTTTATCAACGGATCGATTCATCTTTATCCGTCGATAAAACGAATCTTACCAAAAAAAATTTGGTTTGCACGGGATAACATTATCGGCGGATATTTTCGAAATACTTTTTCAATAATATCTTTTTAAAATTAAAAGGCAAAACCCTGCAATATCCGCCGATAAATCCGCCGATAATAGTAGTTGAGAGATCCGTCGATAAAATTCGTCGATAATTCGCAGGTTTCTAGTAGTGTTTGTTAGCTGACAATATTTATATTGTGAGACTACATTAATATTATTATTATTATTATTATTATCATTATTATTATTATTATTATTATTTATGATTATGTATATGGAGATTTTATTGTATTTCAATGATGTATGATTAGAGTTAAGAATGGAATGTATGATTATATGTAGTTATTATCTGTATGTACATGTTCGATGCTTATATGTATTGACGTTTGCCCCTAATTTTTATATATATAAGGTATTTTTGAAACAAATTTTCCTATATTTTCGATGTCTAGCTAATATTTTAAAAGTAACAACAAGCTATTAAATTAGAAGGTAATCACTTGATAATTGGTCTAAGATAACTTAAGCATTAAGGGTTAATTATTAGGGTGTTGTAAAGTGGCATAGACATAGGAGGATACAAGTTTTATTACTTGTTGGTGTTTGAGTGTGCGACTATAAGGTGTTGCAAACCGAGAAGTATTAAGTGTGCCACTGTTTCAGAAGAGATCGATTATATAGTTTTAATGATGCATGTTAAAGTTTTGGCAATGCTAGCTAATTTTTGTTGATACTTAATGATTTATGACGGTAGTTTATTTGTTGGTATATTTTTTAACTAGAACTACTTCATTTTTTTTTTAATCCAAATTTTTATTTTTTATTTCATAAAATTTGCGAATTACAGTCTGTTAGGTATTGGAAAGGTGTGACAATAGATAAAAGGGGACTACTTCAATGTTGTAAAGTGGCGTTCTTAGATACAGAAAAAGAGTTTGTTATAAGCAAAAGCCATGTGTTGTTTTAATAAGAAACATACATGTATCCCTTGCATAAACAAGAGAAAGGTGGGACGAACAGTATATGACTCAGTGATGACAAGATTGAATGACATTTTAATTTGAATAAAAAAAGGTAAAATAATGAAACAAAATTATATTTTACTTATTTATAGAAATGTCAGAAAGATCCATCTCTCTTTAGAAATCATTATAATAGATATAAAATTGAATTCTTAATTAAGTATACTACAAAATTTAAATTACACATTTTTAAGATTATCCATGTTATTTCATCAAGAAATAAAAAAAAAAAACTAAGATGTGAAACTATGCAAACATACCTGAATATTTATACCGCCTCCATTTTTTAATTGTGCTATATAAAATTAATTTTTCTTTTTTTTTAATTTGTTTATTTAAAAATTCTATTTAACTTTTATTATTTTTTCATGTATACCTTTAATTAATAGGTAAAATAATTAAAAATATAGATAATATATGCTAAATTAAAATTGAAAAGAATCAAATTTATTTCTAATTCTGAATAGAAAAGAAAGTGCAATCAAAGAAATATGTAATTTGCGATACACATAATCAAATTATTAATAATGGAAATTAAAAAATGAAAATTAAATAAAAACGAAAAATCAAAGTCATTGAATGAACAATCAATGACATATAAATGCAATAAAATTATTCATAAATAATTACAAATAATCCCAATTAGGATTAATTATTTCCAATTGATAGTGATAATGTTAAAGTTCTACTCTCATGTATATCATCGAGAGAGAGAGTTACTCACAAACATGAAAAATTTTAATTAAAAAAATTATGTATGAACAATTTGATAAAATATAATAATATTTAACAAGTTCAGTATATAATAATGTACAATTTTTTAAAGTTCATCTTCTGAAATATATTATAATAAATCTTCTAAAATTTATCTCTTAGAGTATATATGTTATTTCAGATTTTTAAACATTATTTCAAATCCTAATTCTTTTACTATCTCTATTAGCTCTGTAAAAATTATATTTTTTTAATTTATATTTGATCATGCATCACATGAGTTACTATGTTGGTATTATACTTATGAGAAATATTTTTTTACACTATAAAGTAAGTCACTATCGGTTACCACGTAATAATTCAATTTTTTAAAATTATTAATCCAACTTTTAATATTATACATCAATTCAACATTTTAAAATTTGATCGAATTAATAATTTTAAAAAGTTAAATTATTAAATATATATTTTATGATGTACATATAGCATTACTTTATATTTATTGATAATTTTTTACTTCCTTCGTCCTTTTCTTTTGTGGACTTTGAGTTTTTATCAGTTTTTAGATAATAATTGATACAATCTCAAAATTAATGAAATACTAATATATTTTACTATTCTATCATTTAATTAATGAAAAAAAATAAAGTTTATATATTGGTAGAAGAGATGAAGTTAATTAAGACTAAAACAAAAATATATATAAATATCACATAGAATTTTTAAATGGATAAAATTAATAAGGAGTAAACACTCAAACAGGTCCCTGACAATTTTCACGCCGGACAAGTTGGTCCCTAACAATTAGAAATACCATACTCAGTCCCTCACAATGTCAAACCTAGGACACGCTAAGGTCCCTAGACGGATTCTGTAACGTTTGTCCTACGTGTCAGTCCAGCACAGTGCACCCATGCTGACTTGACATTTAATACTTGAAACGACGTCGTTTCGTTAGAAATAATTAACATTAAACATGTTTGTTGTTGGATTTGAGTCACAAATTACCTCATCCCCATTAATAAAAGATGATAGTAGTATTTGTCTAGTTTTAACTGGCTACGCAGATTTATGATTAGTTTTACAATGTTTCAATTAAAAAAATAAGAATATTCTACAACATTATCTTTAGCATTCATTATCTCTTTACTTAATTATTTATTATATATATTCTCTCTTATATATTAATTAAGGTTATAATTGAGAAAAAAATTAATAAAACTTACATAAAAATTTTAAATAGACAAATAAAATAGAAAAAATTAATTTTTGACTTGGACAAAATAAAAATAAAAAAAAAGATGAAGGGAGTATAAATGTTCAGATACGTAAGACACATAAGATAACATGGATGATATTGAAAATGAAAAAAATTAAAGATTTGTAGCATATTTAATTAAAAATTCAACTTTATATCTATACAAGCAATGTCTTCTAAATAGAAATGGATCTTTCTGTCATTTCCATAAATAAATAAAATTTTGTTACATTATTTTATTTTCATATTTAAGTTAAGGTGTCATTCAATATTTTAATCTTTGATGTCATGTACTGTTCGTCCTACTTTCCTTTTATTTATGTAAGTAGTACATATGTGGTTATTGACTTATTGTTTGAACAACACATATCTTTTGCTTATAGACAACTTTTTTGTCTGTATTTAAGTACGCACCTTATTTGTAACATTATTAAAAAGCTGCACACGTCCTCTGCTATTTTCAGTGGAGTATACTTTTAATAAGGGTTAATCGGGAATGTTCTCCTTTTCATTAAATCTTTTATTTCTTAAAATAATCAGAAAATAAAAAAAAAATCAGTAATTGATTTAGGGACTTTGCTTGCATTAGGGTTCGAATGTTTCCAAAATGTTTCTAGCCGCTACACCACAAATGTCAATTTCAACCAAAAGCCAAACAAGAATAAGAACAAGGAGCTCCTCATCATGCTTCATAACTTCGATTTCAGGCCTGATGATTAGACCTTATAAGAAAAATGCTAAATGTACATGGTACAGTACCCCTCCATCCGTTTTTCACCTCATTCAAATGTTGACAACTTTGATGAATATGTTTGCAACTTGTCTACATATTTATCAAAGTTATCAATATTTAAATGGATGAAAAATGAACGGAGCTAGGGGTACTGTGCTATATTCGAATATCATTTCCCTTGTAATATTGATCCAAAAACAAAAACGTTTTTGCATGGTTTTTCAACTACTGTTCATATATTCAATTTCTTTTAAAGATTCTTTTATTTGAAAAAGGAGATAGGGGATACATATACATTAGTGTTGGTTCTGTATAAGAAAGAAAAGTAAAGACGTTGATGCATATTGCTGCATATCGATGGTGGTGAGGTCAAATAAAATGTTGAATTAATGACCTAGATAAAATATTGAAGTATCTTTTTATTGAGGGATAAATAAAAAATATTATGTAAAAATGTGGGTGACGATAAATTAAGGATGTGACAATAGATAATAGCCAATAATCTCTCTCCAAAAAATAATGTAACCTTAAATAGTAATACTAACTCGCCTTCATTTTTGCAAACAAGAATATTGAGATCACGAACTACTACATGACATTAACATGATAGGGACAAAATAAGAACACAAGAATGATAAATTAAACCTAAATATGTGCTGTTGAGCATACTTTTAAATGCTCAAGGTATCTATTATTGATAAATATATGATTAATTCTTTCAAGACAAGAATTCTTATGAGAGAGTATATCTTTAACCAATAATTTTCGTCGTACAACAGAAATACGTCAAACAAGTATCCAATATGTGTTATACATGTTATGGGATGTGTGCTATTTGTATAGCACATGTACGTGTATAGCACACATCCCATAACATGTATAGCATACGTTGAATACTTGTTGGACGTATTTTTGTTGTACGACCAATATTATTGTATCTTTAACCACAAGAATCCATATACACTCCATAAGAAATTAATGTTGACTACATGCTTTAGGGAATCCAACTAGCTATTAACAACACTAAGTTAAGTCTTGTGATTGCACACTTGAGCATATTAGACTTTATTCCATAATATCTCCATTTAAGATGATGAGATGTGATCTACTTCAATTCTCTTATCTATACCATATATAATATTGAGATTCCAAACATCAGTTAGGTTCCTTTAATATCAAATGTGAAGGCTTAAATATCATTTTAGTCCACTAACTTCACATTCTGATTTTGGTTCACTTTCTTTAGATTTATCACATTTAGTCCACTAGCTTTCAAATTGTGAGCACTTTTGGTCCACTATTAGTCAATTGGTAAGTCAACGAACACGTCAGCAAAAGTCAATTGACACGTCAGCAAAAGTCAATTGACATGTCAGCAAAGTCAACGTCCACGTCAACAAAGTCAACGTCCACATCAACAAAGTCAACGACCATGTCAGCAAAGTCAACTGTCACGTCAGCATTGTTAAGTCCACGACAGCACAGTAGACTAAAATTGACAATTTTTTAAAGCTAGTGGACTAAATGTGACAATTCTAAAGATAGTGGACTAAAATCAGAATTTGTATAAAATTAGTGGACCAAAATAATATTTAAGCCAAATATGAAAGTTGAAAAAGAATTCTAGAGTTTCACATAAAGAATGTAAACCTAACAAATTTGAATTTATAAAAGTACAAATGCTACTGCCACAAAATTAAAGATTGTCAAAAACATATAATTTAACCTAAAGTAAGAGCAATGATGAAAGAACTATGGTATGTAGAAAGAATTCTTTTTTAGGTTAGTTTAGGTCGGATTTGTCCAAAAAAAACATGAAAACGCACAAAATGTGCGCTCCACACTTTATTAATGTGAGTATAGTACGAACAAGATTATATTATTCTCCAATAATTAAAGACATTAATCAAGGGCATAAGAGTATGTCTAAATTATATATGATATAAGACGAATGGTAGTGGGGACAAATCATGGTAACTTTACTAACAAGTATTTGATTCCAAGATTGAATTTTCAAAATAGCTATTCTTGCATATGTTATTGTATGTATTTATAATATTTTACTAAGGCTGATTTGGATAAAGTTTTTTATTGGGGTGTTCCTACTCTTAAAAAATCAGAGCTCTTATTTTGTGTTTGGTAAATAAAAAAATAAAACTTTTACTCCTAGTTTTTTAGAGCATGAGATACTCTTGGGAGTCATCAATAGTAGCTTAGAGCTAGTTTTGGCTCTCTAAAAATGAAAATACATAAATGATTTTCATTTATACAATCTCTTTTAATTTAATATTATGTCTATTATGATCATTTTATATCTTGAAAACAACTTTTATGTTATTTTACCAAACATTATAATTATGACTTCTACTTATTATAGAGAACAATTTTTATACTATTTTACCAAACGATACTATTATGGCTCTCTAAAAATAGCTTTTTGAGAGCCCAAAGAGCTCAGCAATTTTTTAAGAACTACAACTTTACCAAACACAATCTTACTCAAATTTATCACAACCAAAAATAGAAATAAGATGGATGATGATTTTTGTATACTTAACTACTCTATTACCCGTGCAATGCACGTAAGCGTTAATGATAAAGTAAATATATAATTTAATTATAAAATAAAATTTTAAAATATTTAACTCAATAAAATAACATATTGCTAAACTAATATATATCTTAATAAAAATATATACATCAAGTTATATAAAAATTATAAAAATAAATTGTACTAATCATAATCATGATATGTATTTTAAAATAAATAATATAAATAAAATGTAATATGAATTATTTAAATAAAATATGATTTTTTAAACTCTATTTCAAATTTTATTCCTTAAAACTAAATCTAATTAAAAAGAGAATTAATAAATATGATTTAATAAAAAAAATAGGATTCATTATTGATAATCAAATAAGAATCAACTACAATCAAATTATATTTATTATTATAATTAATATATTTTCTAAATAGACATTTTGAATGTGAAATGTTTTTATGGATAAATAAATATTTTATAAAAAAACTAATAATTAAAAAAAATCAATTGTAATGAATAATAAGGTCAAGGTAATGAAACGTGAGAAGGGGGTCGAATCACGTTCTAATTATAAATCTTGTTTCTGAAAATTACTTAAAAATAAGATAAAGTCCAAGACTTGTCTTACACAGCAGAAACAATTTTTAGTAAAATAAACAGAAACAAGCCTATAGACAAGACTTATGTATTCCTTGAAAACATTTTGATTTTCAAGTACTTATACGTGATAAAGGTTAAAACTTTAACCTTTAACACTTAGCTAAATTATGTTGATGTGTGCGCAAATGTATGTGTGCGTGTGTGTGCAATGTTAAATTGTTAAAACAATAAAATAAAGAGATAGAGAATAGAAGAGAGCACACATAATTTTTATACTGGTTCTGCAACGTGTCTACTCCAGTCCCCAAGATGCACTTGGGAGTTCACTAACACCACCTTAATCAAAGTGGACATTTTGCCTTTGCACACCACAAAGGACTTCACTTGCACCTTCAACCAAGGTGACTCACTGCCGTCTCACCCGAGAGGGACTTCAACCTTGTCTTCCACACTGAATGACTTTTCTACCTTTGCTTTAGTCTCACCGAGGACTTTTGCCTCACAAAAGTAAGGACTTTTTACAACGGATGATGTCTTTCACCAAACAAGAACTTAGATGCAACTAAGTTTGGCTCTTGATGACTTTTCTCTCAAAGAATAACTAGCAAAGCTAGGATCAACAATAAAGCTCACAACTTTTTGAGATATACAACCTTAACCCAAATAAAAATGAAACTTTAGAGTTTGTAAAGTCTAGAGGTTGAAGATGAAGAGAAATTAGGATTTGATCTAGACAGAGTTTTGACACTTTTGAATTTTTGAATCTCTTGCTCTTGTAGGGCATGGAGGTTTTCTATATATAGATGAGGACCCTTGTGATTTTCGAAATTGAGGATTTAATCTCCACCCTTGATTTGAATTTTCAAATCTTTGATTCAATGGTGAGAGTACCTTCATTTTGATTTCAAATTGATCTTCCCAAAATAAGGTTGATAAAAAAAAGAGGAAGTTTAGTCTTGGCCTTTGATTCAAATATATCCTTTAATCCAAACGTGTATATCTGATCTTGAAATATGGAAATATGTACCTTGCTCAAGATTATAGGAAAGTTCATCTTGGCCCTTGATTTAGATGTGTGCCTTGGTCTTGTGGTGTACATGCTTCATCTTGTATCTTATAAAATTTTGCAATAAATTGCATAATCTATCTCCATATTTGTGCCACTTAGGAGAGAGAAAATTGGGATTGCATGAGCTTCCCTTGTTTCCCTTTTTGTGCCTCCTATGTGTGTACGAACTAGGATTTCATGATCTTGTCATGATTCACCCTAGTATGCGCCAAAATGGTCTTCCAGGGAATCTTCAAATGTTAATTCTTGAATCTTGATAATTTTTCATAATCTTGAAATCTGAGGTCTGAAGATTCTTCTGGATGCCTATAGATTCTTCTCAGATCTTGTGTATCTCGATAGAATCTTCGGGAATCTTCTAAACCTTGTGACAGCTCATAGAATCTTCTAGTCCCACATAGAATCTTTAGAATCTTGTAGATTCTTACAGAATCTTTTGGCGTTTAACAGAATCTTAATTTATTCTGTCATTAAATGCAAGATATATTATCAATATCACTTAAAGTGAATCTTTTATATCAAATGCATTTAATTGCTCCATACAAGATTTTTTTCTTTCAAGATTTCCTATATATGCGAAATATATATATGTATATGTATATATAGAGATTTGATTTTATTTTCCTATCTTAGATACATATTTTCGCAAATATATATATACATGTGTATATAAATAGAGAATTTTGATAAAAATATTCTCCATTTATTTACATGTATTTTTCATATAAAATCATGGGAAATCTTTGTTCTTCAAGATATGATATCCCTTTTTAGGATAATTCTTGATATTGTGGTCTTCATGAGATTTGAGAATATTTCCGTGTATTCCAAGTATGTATGCGCCACTTTTGGTTGTTGTTGTGCTAGGATGTGCATTTTTATAATTTAATTCAATTTAATCCTAAAACACACTTAACAAATCGTTAATCTAAACCAAATTAAAACTTTTATTTTAATTTATAATTTTTATTATTCAAAACCTTCAATTACAAAGTAAAAGGTTCTTGGAGCTAACACTTATAAGTTCAAAGAAACTATCTGATGAATTTTTGAAGCTTCAGAAAGCTCATAATAACTTACAAGCTAAGTGCACTGAAGTTGAAAACGAAATTGAAAACTTGAGAAATGAGAACTCTGAACTCAAAAATGATTCAGAAACCTTTAGAAATGAAGATTCTGAACTCAGAGCTGAATTAGAAAATTTAAGGAATGCAAACTATTATCTTTGTTTTAAAAATGAAAAATTGAAAAATGAGATTAACATTCTTAAAGTTTATAAATCAGAAACTACATCAAAAAGTGTTTCTGAACTTGAGAAATCCAATGTTTTGCTCAGAAAAGATTTAGAAAGATTTGTTCATGGTTCTAAATACTTAGAAATGATGGTGGGATCTCAGAAAACTTATTTTGATAAAAATGGAATTGATTTTGTTCAGAAAGCAAAGTTTAACAAAGATGTTTCTAGAAAACAGTTCAGAAAGGTTAAATGTATATATTGTTTTAAAAACAATCATAGGTCTGAGAATTGTTTCTATGTTAGATTAAAAAGGAAATATGTTTCTAATATTAGAAATCCAAGAGAAACTAACCAGAAAGGATCAAAACAAATTTGGATACCTAAATCTTGTTTAAATCAAATTTAAAAAATGTTTAAAGATCAAAACAATGGAACAAAGGAAGTGGTACATAGACTCTGGTTGCTCAAGACACATGACAAGCCAAAGGAACTGCTTCATTCAACTAAAGTCAAGAAGTAAAAGTCATGTTCAATTTGTTGATGGTACTTCTGCTAAGGTAAGAGGTATTGGAAGCATTGGTAAAACTTTCAAAAATTTTATTAGCAATGTGCTATTAGTAGATAAGCCTATACATAATCTGTTAAGTGTAAGTCAATTTTGTGATTTAGGATTAAATGTGTTGTTTGATAAATTTCATGCCCAAGTATTTGATACTATTTCTAAAACTTACTGCACATAGATTAGGCAACACATATGTTATGTATCTTGAAGATTTGGATGATTGTAATCTAAATTGTCTTCTATCTTTGTTTGATGATAAGTGGTTATGGCATAAAAAGTTAGGACACACTATAGTACGAGACTTATTTCTAAAATCTCTAATAAAGAACTAGTGAGAGGACTGTCTAAAATCAAATACGACAAAGATATGACATGTGATGAATGTGAAAAAGATAAACAAAATAAAATCTCTCTTTCAAGAGCATTAACATGGTTGCTACTATAAGGCCTCTTGAACTACTACATACGGATTTATTTGGTCCATCTAGAACAATTAGTTTTGGAGGAAAAAGATATGTGTTTGTGATTGTTGATGATTACTCAAGATACTATTGGGTTTTCCTTCTAAAATCAAAAGATGAGACCTTTGAGAAATTTTGCAAGTTTGTGAAAAAGGTTCAAAATGAAAAAGGTCTTATAATTTCATCCATTAGAAGTGATCGTGGTGGAGAATTTGTGAACCAAAGTTTTAAATCTTTTTGTGAAAACATTGGTATATCTCACAATCTATCTTGTGCTAGAACTCCTCAACAAAATGAAGTTGTAGAAAGAAAGGATAGGCGTATACAAGAGATGACTATGACCATGATGCTCAAAAGTAATGTTGCTAAATTCTTTTCGGCAAAGACAGTGAATACTGCAACCTATATTCATAATAGAGTTTTGATAAGTCCTATTCTTAAGGTTACACTTTATGAGATTTGGAAAGGAAAAAAACTAAATGTTTCTTACTTTCATGCCTTTGGTTGTGAATGCTATGTGTTAAACACCAAAGAAAATCTAGATAAATTTGATGCTAAATCTGATGATGCTATATTTTTGGGTTATTCAGAAAGATCTAAAGCTTTTAGAGTGTATAATAAAAGGACCCTTACTTTGGAAGAGTCCATACATGTAACATTCAAAGAGTTTTCTAAAGACTTGGCAGGTGTTTCTGAAAGCTCAAATATGCATAAAAGCAAAGATCATTGCTCTGAGATGGTAGATGAATTTGAAGTTCTCAACTTGAATACATCAAATGCTAGTTCAGAAAATAAGTTGATTTCATCAGAAACCAACATGTTACCAGAAACCAACATTTCATCATAAATCAATATTCCATCAGAAACATTCAATTTTCTTCAGAAAGAGCAAAATACTTCTACATCAAATCTGGAATCAGAAGCTCACCTTTAGAAAGGGTCGTTTTTATCAAACAACTTCACATCAAATCTAATCAAAAACTTCGAAAAGCATATTCAAAGGGATTAGAGATATGAAATCTCTAAATCAAGATCACATCATTGGTGAAACTATAGAAGGGGTAAGAACAAGATCATTCTTGTATAAAGATTAAGCTCTTATATCTCTTGTGGAACTAGAAACTGTTTCAGAAGCATTACAAGACCATAATTGGGTAAATGCTATGAAAGATGAGTTAGATCAATTTGAGAAAAACAGAGTATGGTATCTCTTAGAAAAGGTTAAATGGAAATCCATTATTGGAACTGAATGGGTTTTCAGAAATAAGCTTGATGAAAGTGGCAAAGTGATAAGGAATAAAGCAAGGTTGGTTGCTCAAGGTTTCTCATAGTAAGAAGGTATTGATTATGAAGAAACTTTTGCACCTGTAGCTAGATTAGAAACTATTAGATTGATGCTTGCTTTTGCTGCTTATAAAGGTTTTACTCTCTATCAAATGGATGTAAAATCTGCATTTCTTAATGGTTTTATAAATGAGGAAGAAGTGTGTGTTAAACAACCTCCTAGTTTTGAAGATGGGTAATATCCAAACCATGTTCTAAGGCTCACAAAGGCTTTGTATGGTTTAAAGCAAGCTCCAAGAGCTTGGTATGAAAGGCTAAGTACTTATTTGGTCAACAATTAATGGGTTTAGAAGAGTGACTGTTGATAATAGTCTCTTCACTTTGCATAAGGAAAAACAAATGTTAATTGTAAAGTCTATGTAGATGACATAGTCTTTGGATCAATAGATTTGAGATTATGTGATTTTTTTGTCGGATTGATGAAGAAAGAGTTTGAAATGAGTATGATGGGAGATTTAAAGTTATTCCTAGGACTTCAGATCAAACAAGGAAATGATGGAATTTATATTCATCAAACCAGGTATTGTATGGAACTACTTAAGAAATATCTGATGATAGGTTGCAAGTCAATGTCAACTCCCAAGCATCCATCTAAACAAATTGAAGTTGATGAACAAGGAAGTGATGCATCAGAAACTGAATACAAAGGCATAATAGGTTCTCTTCTATACCTTAGAGCTAGTAGACCAGATATCAAATTTAGTGTTGGTATTTGTTCTAGATTTCAATCTAAACCTAAGGTCTCACATGTTTCTTTTATTAAAAAAATTTAAGATATCTTAAAGGTACTACTAACCTCGGTCTTTTCTATGAGAAAGGAAATTGTTTTGATATTGTAGGTTTTACAGATTCTGATTATGCTGGTGATAAATTGGATAGAAAAAGCACTAGTGGTAGTTGTTGTTTCTTTGGAAAGAATATGATTGCATGGGCTAGCAATAAGCAATAAACTGTGTCATTATCCACTGCAAAGGCTGAGTATGTGGATGTTACTGCTTGTTGTAAACAGCTTCTATATATAGATTAAGAATCAACTAGAAGACTATAAATTCAGGTGCAAAATGTAACCTCCAAGTAATTAGCCCTTAATGCTTAAGTAATCTTAGGCCAATTATCAAGGGACACGTCCTGATTTCATAGTTTGTTTCTTTCTTTTAAAATATCATACGCGGAAAATAAGCGAGAGTAAAATTTTCGCAAAATGTTACGATATAAAAAATAAGGGCTTTGCGCATACAATAATCGATAATATAAAATAGCATAACAATCATAAACTGAATAAACTTCCATAAGGCAACAAAACATAAATTGGTACTAGGTGTCATCCCATAAGCCCAAAACCAAGACTCATGAGACTCCACAATAAATACAAGTCAATAAATAACTGCCGGCTAACAATGGTCTAGACTCAGAAAACATAAATAAATAAATGCATAAAATCCATAACTTCTGATAAAAGAAATAAACATATCTGTAATGTAGAGGACTATAACGTGAAACTAAAATTGTGTGGGTTCCTCACTCGCTCCAACGTCCTGCTCAGTCTGATCCTCTAAAAGGTGGGAAAACATGGGGTGATTACTAGGAAGTAACTCAGTAGAGGAAGCCGCCCCGGGTTTAATTATGAAAAAGGTGAAGCATGTATGAATTCATTTATCTTTATCTTGCATTAATATATTTTGGCCTACCACCCTCCTATACATAATATCTCCACATCACCGGCCCCTAGGCATGAGCTCATCTTAAACTTTTGGGGAGAGGGGGTAATTCACCTTCTCTTAACAATGAAGTTGTGTGTCGAGGTTGTCATCCCTCCCTTAACAACTTCATTGTGTGCTGAAGGCTACATTGGTTTAATCATTAACCTTACATGACATCATATCATCACATAACTTATTTAATATTAACATTGCATATTAACATATCAACATGTAAACAACTCATAATGTCACTTATATATCATAGACAATTCACATATATCATGCATACAAGTCGTAGAACACATTAGGCATATAAAGGGTTAAAACAGTTAATTTTCGTAGAAGTTACATTGTTGTAATCGATTACAAGTCCTCTATAATCGATTATGAACCCGTGGTAATCTATTACGAATGCGGGAATTCAAATTCTAGGGTTTCAAAAACACGTTTTTCATGAACCAATGGCTAAAACTTTGATCTAGAATCATTCCAATAATTGGTAGAAAACAAACATACCCACAAAACAATCGCTAAAAAGCATTCATAATCACTTTTCAATCGGTAAAACATGTTTTCTTTGAAAATCATTCGGTAAAAGTATAACCCTTTCATGAACCCTAATGGAAAACTGTGAGTTGATTTAAACAATTTTCTCTCGATGAATAGATTGGTCCCTAATTTATGCTATTCACTTTAATGATGCAGGGATTGCTTCCAGCCATGTAAGAGGTCATGCCTGGGGTGATTCACTGAAACTGTGTTATGCATATTTGGAAGAACTTCATCAATCATTGGAAGAATAAATAAATTAGAGGAATTGTGTGAGAGTGTGCCAAAGCCCTCACTGAGCAAGAGTTCAAGGCAAGTATGAAGAAACTGAAAATATTAAACAAGTCAGCCTTTGAGTACCTCACTACTAGAAACACAGAGTTTTCCGACGGGCATTTCCGACGGCTTTTATCCCGTCGGAATATTCCGAGGGGCTTCCGGTGGCATTTTCCGCTGACCACAAAACGACATCAAATGTAAGAAACCCCGTCGGAAACCCCTCGCAATATAGCGCGGGAATGCGCGCCATCATTCCCGCCATAATATACCGATGGACTTCCGAGGGCAGGAACTACCGTCGTCATAAGACCCTCGGAAGTAATAATACCTTTCGGCGGACTTCCGAGGGCAGTCGACAGGGTTAGGGTTAAGGTGTAGGGTTTCTCTAAACCGTCAGAAGACCCCCGGAAAATCATATACTATTCCGGCGGAGTTCCGAGGGTTCTCGACAGGGTTAGGGTTAGGTTATGGGGTTTCTGGGGACCGTCGGAAGACCCTCGGAAGTAATAATATGTTTCGGCGGACTTCCGAGGGTTCTCGACAGGGTTAGGGTTAGGTGTAGGGTTTCTGTACACCGTCGGAAGACCCCCGGAAAATCAGATATTATTCCGGCGGAGTTCCGAGGGTTCTCAACAGGGTTAGGGTTAGGTTATGGGGTTTCTGGGTACTGTCGGAAGACCCTCGGAAGTACTAATATATTTCGGCGGAGTTCCGAGGGATATCGACAAGGTTAGGGTTAGGTTATGGGGTTTCTGGGTTCCATCGAAAGACCCTCGGAAGTAATAATATGTTTCGGCGGACTTCCGAGGGTTTTTGATATTTAATAAACTTACTTTAATTATTGGATTTAAGGTGATATTAAACGGATTTAAATGTCTGGAGTGTTTGTATTAGTAAAATAATATTAATAAATGATATTTCGTCCAATAAAATGTTTAATTAGTTGAACGGTGTGTTCGAAGTAGCCAACAACATTGACGACTTACTTGAGAGCCAGGGAGACTCTCAAGTACTTATATATAAGAGAACACCAAGATAACTCATCAATTGAGTTCATCAGGACAATACAGCTCATGACAACAATAATATATGATGGATCGTTTGTTATATATTAAGAATTGAACTGATTAAATTAACTTGTTAGTATATTATAAAATAATATGTTAAGAGTTTCATGGACATTCGTCGGAAAACCGTCTGAATACGAAGAGTTCCGGCGGTTTTCCGAGGGCATCAAGGACTGTTTCGATTGAGATTCCCCTCGCGCGTGGGTGAAACGCTGCGTTTCACGGCATCCCGTCGGAAGACCCTCGGAAGTGATAGTGATTTCCGGCGGGTTTTCGAGGGGTCTGGATGCATATCATACTTAACTTTAAGAGTAAATACCCAAATTCGTCCCTGAACTTTTTTTCGGTGCCCACTTTCGTCCCTGATCAAATTTTATTAGTCTCGCAGTCCCTGAACTTGAATTCCGTGAGACATATTCATCCCTCCGTTAACTCCCCCGTTAATGAGTGACGGAGTAGTCCTACGTGGACCGTTAACTTTGTCCAACGTGGACGTTAAGTGACACATGTGCAATGAAGTTTTTAATAGGGGACAAATCAGTCCCCGGAGTTTCTAATAGGGGACAAATCAGTTACCGAAGTTTCTAATATGGGACAAATCGGTCCCTAACCCTTAACCAAAACGGTATCGTTTTGCAAATCTTCAATTACATTCTTCTTTCTTTCCCATTTGAAACCCTAAACCCCCATTACAGACCCCTACAGCTGTACCTCCATCCTCTTCTTCCTCCTTGGATCTTCTCTTTCAACCTCTATTGAAACACCTCCTTAAAATGGAATCTTGAGGTTGGGTAGCTGCTATGATGGTGTAACAATGGAATCTTGATGTTGAAAGAGGTGTTTCAAAGGAGGTTACAAGGGAGAGAAAAGAAAATAGAGGACATAAGAGAGGGAGTGGCGGTGCTAGTGTAATGGAGGGGTTTCAATGGAGGTAGAGGAAGAAGAACCAAGGACAAAGAAGAGGATGAAGGGGCTGCTGTGGGGTCTGCAATGGGAGTTTAGGGTTTCAAATGGGAAAGAAAGAAGAAGGTAATAGAAGATTTGCAAAACGACATCGTTTTGGTTCAAGGGTTAGGGACTGATTTGTCCCCTGTTAGAAACTCCATTGCACACGTGTCACTTAACGTCCACGTAGGACAAAGTTAACGGTCCACGTAGGACTACTCCGTCACTCATTAACGGGGAAGTTGACGAAAGGACGGATATGTCTCACGGAATTCAAGTTTAGGGACTGCGGATCTAATAAAATTTGATCAGGGACGGAAGTGGGCATTGAAAAAAAGTTCAGAGATGGATTTGGGTATTTACTCTAACTTTAATTATTAGATTTAAGGTGATATTAAACGGATTTAAATGTCCGGATTGTTTCTATTAGTAAAAAAATAGTAATAAATGATATTTCGTCAAATAAAATCTTTAATTAGTTGAACGTTGTGTTCGAAGTGTTCGAAGTAGCCAACAACATTGACGATTGACTTGAGAGCCAGGAAGACTCCCAAGTACTTATATATAAGAGAAGACCCTCGGAAAACCCTCGGAAATTTAAATTTTGAATAACCGAGTGTTTTCCGACGGAAGTTGGCCCATTAGGGTTTGGGCGCCATTAGACCGTTTAATGAAACAGTGCGTATCATGTAACCGTCGGAAGCCCATCGGAAGCCCCCCGGTAAGTGTGAACTTAAACATGAGACCGCGTCTCCTTCCTCACTCTGCGCCGTAACTTCTCTCTCTCTCTCTCTCTCTCTCACGTCCGCCGTTGCGCCGCCGTCGACGGTGGTTTACAAAAAAGGAGACCACCATCTTGCTCACAGTGAGTAGAGCTACATTTCTAACCGATTGGTATTTTTATTTGGTTTGTATTTTGAGTTTTTTGTTTTTCCCCAACAGAGCCGCCGCGAACCACCCCGCCGCCGCCTCGTCACCACCGGCGCTGACTCCGGCCCACTGCCGCGTCCTCTGCCCGACTGCCGCCGCTGCGCTGCCAGTCGCGGTTCGCTGCGCCACTAACACATCCGCCGCTGCCCGCCGCCGCCGCTGTCACCACCACTGCTGTTACTACTCTGTCAAGGTAAGTGTTCTTAATTTTTCAATTTGTTAAATTTTATTAAGTTATAATTGATAAATTAAAATTGAAAAAAAAGATATAATTGAGTTATAATTGTTATAATTGAAAAAAGAGATATAATTGAGTTATAATTGAGATATAAATTATTTAAGTTATAATTGTTAAATTAAAATTGATAATTAAACTTAAAATTGAAAAATATGTATGTGATAAAATATAATTGAGTGAGTTTTGGTAAACTAATTTCATAAAATAATATTTCATAAAGTACAATACATGATTAATAAGAAAGTTAGATCAATTAAAATTTGTACGTATACTTGAAGAGGGGGCGTACACAATTTCCCGTCTCTTGTGCGACTGGAACATGTCACGTCCCTGGTTTGAGCCAGTTATAAGACTTGTTCCAATCGCGAAGAGACGGGAAAAGTGTTATGTCCTCATCAATCAACAAAGATAAAAATTAAGAAAGTTAGATTGATTAATTAAGCAAAGATCAATTAAAATTTGTACGTATACCTGAAGAGGGGAGTACACAATTTCCCGTCTCTTTTGGGATTGGAACATGTCACGTCCCTGGTTTGAGCTAGTGATCAGACTTGTTCCAATCTCGAAGAGACGGGAAAAGTGTTAAGTCCTCATCAATCAACATATATAGTGGTATAATAAGAATTGTTATTTGATGGAAAATTTGACCAAAATTTTGATATTTGTTGATTGTTATGTTTGATGATAGTATGTTCATATATTAAATCAATCTCACGATGATATATGATTGTTGTATAATATGATTGGTATATGTTATGATATTGATGTTCAAATTACAAATGTTGCTAAGAACCTTAGGGTAGATGACTTTGACTGGGACCGGTCCTTATCTCCGGCAATTGATATTTATTGGTTGACTTTGGTTATATATATATAGGGGCACTCTGTCGAAATTAGGTTAACTGAACATGTGTTTAATAAAAACTTATATAATAAAGAGATATTAATGTAAAATATGTTTAATGAAATTTCCAACAATGCATTAGGTTGCTAGACTGTAAAACACACTATAATGTCTCGTGCGGATCGATCGTGGATGTACGATAGGCTTCATCATAATAGAGGCGGAATTAAACCATCGTTCATTAGAGGTCTCGATGTGTTTATGGATGTTGCATGTAGAACTGAAGAGTACATTGCAGAGGGTAAGATAAGGTGTCCGTGTGCCAAGTGTAGGTGTCGGAAACTTTCAGAGGTTGATAATGTAAAGGTTCACCTTATGCAGCATGGTTTTAAAGCAGACTATTATGTGTGGACCCAACATGGGGAGGAAATTACGGTAGAGGAACATGGTGGATCGGGAGTGGTGAAAGTAGTAATCCTGTTGCATGGTAAGAAAATTTGAATTGTTACGAGCAGATGATTTTTGACGGATACTTCCCGGAGACAAGAGGAATTCCCGAACCGGTTGAGGAAGTCCCTAATGAAGATGCACAAAACTTTTTTAGACTACTGGATGCTGCACATCAACCTTTATGGGAAGGTTGTGTTCATTCAGAACTATCCTTAGCGGTTCGAATGCTTAGTATTAAGTCTGAGGGTAACCATAGTCAGAGTTCATTTGACCAGTGGGCAGATTTGATACGTGAGCTTAGTGTTCAACCAGATTGTATCCCAAAAGACTTTTATCAAGCTAAGAAGTTGGTTAGTAAATTAGGATTGTGCGAGGTGAAGATTGATTGTTGCGTCAATGGGTGTATGTTGTACTACAAAGATGATTCAGAGCTTACACAATGCAAGTTTTGTGAAGAACCTAGGTATAAATCCAAACGTCGTGGCAGTCATAGGTCTAAGGAGGTTCCTCAAAAAAGAATGCATTATTTGCCTCTTATACCTAGGCTAAAGCGATTGTATGCCTCCATGAGTTCTGCTCCGCACATGAGATGGCATTTTGATAATCAAAGGTTTGATGGTGTGATGACTCATCTGTCGCATGGGGAAGCATGGCGACATTTTGATCAAACGCATCCTGAATTTGCCGCGGAGCCTCGAAATGTGCGCTTAGGTTTGTGTTCTGACAGATTTACTCCCAATAGACAGTTTGGTAAGCCTTACTCTTGTTGGCCGGTTGTGATAACACCGTATAACCTACCTCCTGAAATGTGTATGAAAGACCCATACTTGTTCTTAACATGTATAATCCCCGGTTCAAATAACCCAAAAGCAAAAATTGAGGTGTACCTTCAACCGTTGATTGATGAGTTGATTGAGTTATGGAATGAGGGTGTTATGGTGTACGATATTTCCTCCAAGCAAAACTTTCAGATGAGAGCAGCATTAATGTGGACTATCAACGACTTCCCCGCATATGGGATGTTGTCTGGGTGGATGACACAAGGAAAATTAGCTTGCCCGGTTTGCATGGCTGACACCAAGGCATTTACCTTGAAGTATGGCGGAAAGAACTCGTGGTTTGATTGTCACCGGAGATTTTTACCAGATGATCATCCATATCGGCGTAACAGGTACGGTTTTAAAAAGAACACAATCGAAAGAGATCCACCACCGGTAAGAATTACTGGTGAAGATTTATGGGAGGAGGTAAAATATATACCCAAGATCACAGAAGTTGGGCAGCAAGTGAAACCACAGGGGTATGGGAGAGATTATAACTGGACTAAACAAAGCATATTTTGGGAGCTTCCATATTGGAAGGATCTATTGGTCCGTCATTGTCTAGATGTGATGCACATAGAAAAGAACGTATGGGACAACATAATGCACACAGTAATGGATACTGATCGGACCAAAGACAATATAAAGGCAAGATTGGATGTGGCTGAGTACTGCAGACGACCTGAGTTAAATTTGCAGGATCTAAGGGATGGACGTGTTTGTAAGCCGAAGGCGTCGTATTCATTAACCAAGACTCAGAGAGAATCAGTTTGTAAATGGGTGACGGAGCTCAAAATGCCTGAGAGTTATGCCACTAACTTGGGGCGATGTGTCAACCTTGATCAAAGTAAGTTTGTCGGCCTTAAGAGTCACGATTGCCATGTCCTCTTGGAGAGCTTGCTTCCTATAATGTTTAGGGAGCTGCCCGACCATGTTTGGAAGTCATTGACGGAGTTGAGTGAATATTTCAGAGACTTATGTGCGACAACACTCAAGGTAGATGATCTTATCACCATGGAGGCGAATATCCCCATGATCCTGTGCAAATTAGAGAGGATTTTTCCGACTGGGTTCTTTAACTCGATGGAACATCTTCCAATTCACTTGGCATATGAAGCGAGGGTTTGTGGGCCGGTGCAATATAGGTGGATGTACCCATTTGAAAGAGAAATAGGAGTCTATAAGCGGACTGTCAAGAACAGAGCACAGGTGGAGGGTTCAATTTGTCAGGCATACTTGGCAAAAGAGACATCAAATTTCTGCTCATATTACTTCCAGGATAATGTCCAGTCTCGCAGAACAAGGGTTCCCCGCAACGATGACGGAGGAGAGAGTGAAATGTACCCATCTCTGTCAGTATTCAATCAACCAGGCCGAGCAACTGGTCAATCTGTGGATCGATGGTTGACGGTTGAGGAGTGGACTTCTGCACACCTCCACGTGTTGCTAAATTGTGACGCGGTCACACCGTATCGAAGGTAAAATATCAAACTTTACAACCTAATTCTAAAACAATGTAAATAAAAGTTCATCTAATCTAGTGTTATTAATAAATGACAGGTACTATGAACAAATTCATGGGGAGGATTCTCTTCAACAATTTCCGGCATGGTTCAAGGGCTATGTAGGTTACCGTAATAAAACATTTAATTGGTATTGAAATTTTTTTCATAACCTTGTGTAACAAATCATTTGTTTTTGTGAACAATACACATAGGTACAAGATCCCTCACATAGGGTAACTGACCAATTTTTGCAAGATATAGCTTGGGGACCAAAAAATAAAGTGAACAGTTGGTCAATATACTATGTGAATGGATTCAAATTCCACACTGTAGATAGGGGAAGGGAGAGGAACTCATATAATTGTGGGGTTTGTGTCAAAGGAGATGCTGGAGAAGGGGAACGAGATTGGTATGGTACAATTAAAGAGATCTTAGAGTTTGAATATGTTGGGTTACCAATTAAAAGAATTATATTATTCTATTGTGATTGGTATGACCCACAACGCCCAACTGGAACTCGATCTCACACTCAGTACAAAATAACTGAGATTAATAGTACACGACGAGAGCAGCGATTTGATCCATTTATCATTGCTCAAAATGCTCGTCAAGTGTATTACTTATCCTACCCTAGAAAGTGTAAGTCGAAATGAAGGGTCGTAAGAAGGACAAAACCAAGAGGGCGAGTTGAATATGATAACGAATCCGTTCTCGACGACCAAGCTTATCAAGTGGATGACCAGTTCCCACAAAGGTTGATTACTGACACTATCATGCCTCCCAACCTTTTATCCGATACAGGTGAAGTTGATATTGTTGAGAGTCCATCACATACAGTACGAAGCGAACCCCATAATAGTGAGAGTGAGGATGAAAGTGAAGAAACGGAAGGATCCGAGGATGAAGATGAAAGTGAAGAAAATAACGACCGATGAAGTCTTCAAGTATATATATATATATAATCATATACTAATTGTTTAGGAGAAAACAAGAAATGTTTACAATTAACAAGTTTACAAAATATTATTTTACAGATACATATGGCACCACGTGGACGAGGTCGTTCCAAAAAGGACGACCCGTCGAGGATTCGAGGTTCCACGTCCTCAGACGCAGCACAGACTACTCCCACCGATCCTCCAGAGACTGCCGTCACCCCACCCGCGTCAGTACCTGGCCCACAGTCTGTGGCTATTGGAGGTGCTCCAGAGCCCCATGTAGTCACTACTGATAGGAGTCACCCCGTTACTAGGGATGAGAGTCAGCCCACGGATACATCTGATCGTTACCCCGTGGGACATGAGCCCACTCGGATCCGATGGGATGGCAAGAATGGGTAAGTCTTAAAAATTAATTTCACTATCATGGATAAACAATATTTTTACTAATTTGTAATTTAAAAAATAATGGTTTATATTTTGTAGTTGGATCCCGTTTAAGGATGGAGCTCACAAGATTACGGAGATCATACAGAGCCATTTTGATGCTCCGTATCTCAAGTTCTCCAAGATCCCTGTGCCCACGAGATACATGTGGTATAGGGAGTGGAAGGTAAACTTTAATTTATTCACTTTTTAATAACTCAACTTAGCTTATTATGATCTTTTCTGTACATTCTATTGGACACTAACTTTTTTTCCTGTAAACGTTGCAGAAAGATTTTCTGATATTCCCTGAGGAGGAGCCAGCCATCAGACGGGCTTGGAACTTCAGGGCCGGGAAGAGGTTCCGGGAGATGCTCAGGGATATTCGGGACGGGACTTCACGCTTTCAGTGGATCCCTGAGCGTCACCTCCAGGTGTTGCGGTAGCACTGGGCCACCGATGCCTTCAAGGCTGAGCAGGCTCGCAACAAGTTGAATCGGGCCTCACTTAAGGGTGGTTCCCTCCACACCGGCGGCTCTACCACTGTTGAGGGCACACGAGCACGATTGGTATGTACATAATGTTTAATATTAATTAACTATGTTGTTAAACCTATTGTTTTAGCACAAAATACTAACATAAACTCACTTGAACACAGGCCCGAGAGTTGAGGCGCACCCCCACTCACAGTGAGGTCTTCGAGCAGACCCACATGAAGAAGACTGAGAGGGGGAAGGAATGGGTGGATGAGCGCTCCAGGAACACCTATGTGAGTATACAAATAAAATTTTTCTCTATATAATTTTGTGAGTAAACAGTTAATCTTTATTTACAATAGCACTTACATTTTTTAAAATTGTTTTGATACGTTGCAGGCAGAGTTCAGGCAGAAGTTTGATGAGGCAACACAGGCCTATCAGACTCAGCTTGATGCAGGAGAGACAGCCGAACCTCCTAGTGAGGATAATATTTGGCTGGAGACTGTTGGTGGGCCATATAAGGGCCGTGTTTATGGTACCGGCATTGCTGGGTTCACCGACACTCCATCTCCTGCATCGGCCTCTGCATGTGGTTCTGGTGTTGGAGATGACGCTCTTAGGGACCGTGTGCATGCCATGAATGTAGAGCTCCAGCAGCAAGCGCAGACCATCCAGGAGCTACAACAGAGGCTGCAGAGCCAGGAGTCGGACAAGAAGAATATGAAGATGTTATTCAAGATGTTTGCGTCTTCTAGCTCTTCCGGAGCCAACCTGCCATCGGGTCTGATCGATGATGATGATGATGATGATACCAGTGGTGATGAAGGCCACCCGGACTATGAGTAGTCTGTTTCTTTATACTATTTTATTGTTATGTTTCTCTGCTACATTCTCATACATTTAATTTCTTTGTTATTGTTATACTATTTTATAATTTAATTTTTCATAATATTTGTTTAAATAATATATATAAATATATCGATAAAACAATTCGATTATTTCGTACTAACGATAGCAGATATTATTATTCAATTTTATATGTTAATTTCGTACAGAACAAATTTCACAAAAAAAATAAAAAATAAAAAATTTCTTATTAATTTTCGTCGGAAATCCCTCGGAAATTAATGAAATTACCGTGTTGCTTCTTAACCAAAAATCATCGGAAATCCCTCGGAAACTTTAAACCCAAACCGCCGGAAAACGACCGGAAATATCCGACGGCAATTTCTAACCCTACCCGTCGCGAACCGATCGGAAACTTCCGACAACATCCCTAACCCTAACCGTCGGAAGTCCATCCGAAACTTCCGACGAGCTTTCAAACCCTAACCGTCGGAACTCTATCGGAAGACTCCGACGGTTTTTTCGAAATAAACCGTCGGAAGTTCCTCGAAGATATTCCGACGGTTTTTCTTCATTTTGCCGTCGGAGGTTTTTTCCGACGAACCGGATTCCGAGGGGTCATTTTTTGAAAAAAACCGTCGGGAACCCATCGGAATTTATTTTTTCCGTCGGAAGCCCATCGGAAATCCCCTTGGAATTTTCCGTGTTTCTAGTAGTGCCTGGATAAGATTGAATCAAAAGTATGGGTGAGAGTCTTCTTCAGTCCTTAGCCGAAGGTTGACAACATCACCAAAAACAACTGTGAGGTGTGGAATGCAAAGATAGTGAAGTATAGAAACAAACCCATCTTGACAATGCTTGAGGAGCTTAGATTCTATGTAATGAGGAAACATACATGCTACAAGAAGAAGATGGAAAACTATGTTGGGTGGCTTGCTCCAGCTCAAGTGCAGAGGCTTGAAAGGTTAAAGGTCCAAAGTAACAAATGGGCTCCCCAATGGGCTGGTGATAAAGATGGGTTTGTGTATGAGGTGTCTAGATGTGCCAACGAGGTTAAGGTTGATTTAGGGCACAAGTATTGCACTTGCAACTTTTGGCAACTCACATGACTGCTATGTCAACATGCCATATCTGCTTTGGCACACAAAAATCAATCTCCAAAAGACTATGTACAT
The DNA here is from genome assembly GCA_013621005.1 of Aeschynomene evenia. Taxonomy (NCBI): domain Eukaryota; kingdom Viridiplantae; phylum Streptophyta; class Magnoliopsida; order Fabales; family Fabaceae; genus Aeschynomene; species Aeschynomene evenia. The sequence goes on from CM024271.1 coordinate 9,623,153, forward strand.
CCACTGCTGACCATGGATGCCTTTAGGAAGACTTATGACTTTAATATCCGACCAGTCAATGGTCAATAGTATTGGACACAGACTGATCAAACACAATATTTTCCACCAACGATTAAGAGGCCTATTGGTAAGTCCAAAAAGCAAAGGAAGAAGCATCCTAGTGAGGAGGTTCCAATAAGGACCTGGTAGAGGCTTGAAGAGGAGCTATGAAGTTACTTGTATAGCCGTATAGTTTATAATACGAATCTATACATAATTTTAAAATAAAAATGATGAATATATTAATTAGTGCGTATATATTGTAATAAAAGTGATGGAATAAAAAACGGATAATAAAATATTGATTGAAAGTTATGTCTTTATGGAAGATTTTAAAACAAAATATACATATATTAAGTTATCGAATATAACACATTAATAGAATAAAAAAGGGAATTAATAGAATAAAAAAAGAATAGTAAGGTTTGATAAAAAAAAATTTCCTTTTTTAACAAATCATGATTATATTCTGCTATAATATCTCATGTCATTAATTACCATAATATAATTGATCAATCATATAGTATCTCCTATCAATAATTACCATAATAACTATTATATTTAATGCTAGAATATATTAAATCAATATTAGAAATTAAGTGAATTTTTTAAAAAAAATAAAAAATTGAAAAATCTAAGAAAATGACACGTGGCAAGAAATTTAATGCAGAAGGTTCGTAAATATTATATGTATAGATTCAATCTAACTTTTTGTACTGGTGGTTGATTTATTAGTATAACTTTTAGTGTACATGTAGGTAACAATTGCACGAGAATATAATTTGATTCAATTTTATATATATTGATGTATTATTGACTTTTTATAGGCGAAAAATTAAATGACCGTATGAATGACACGTAAGCATTTCTCCTATCTCCAAAATTCCATTCTAAAATAATATATATGATTGATCCATTTTCCCTGGAAAACTGCTGTCACAAGAATTTTTTTTCTTTATTTTGTGCACTTACTGCAGTCACAGATGAGCATGACTAATTAATAAACTATCGTTAATTATCATCATGTGTTTCATTAACTAAACATAATCCTTTATATATTTATTTATTTGTTTATTTTAACTCATGTATGTTTAGGTTCGAATTGAAGTTTGAACTACACATCATATTCTTTTAATTAATGGTAATGGAGAGATGAATTTGCAATATATCACTACTTTAATCTACCACACTATGATGTCATTTTAATTGGAATATAATTAAGATGAATTGAACATTTATATATAAGAAGTTATGTTGTGTTTGGATATAAAGAAAGGTGGAATTCGGAAAATGATTTTTTAAATTTAATTTTGATGTTTAATTCAATTTATTTTAGTGTAAAATAAGTTTCTATGTATATGTCTGTAAAATAAGTATAAAATCTGATTATTTTCTATTTTTGCTTATCAAGAAAAATTCAAAACGTGTAACTAAATTTTAAAAGTACTTGTTTTTCTTCAAAAGTATAAACAAGTGAGCCCATCATTGTCTATCTATAAAATTAAAGTCCATTATTATGTTTTTTTTTATCAAAGCATTCAAACAAAATGAAAATAATCGAATTATTGCTGCAATTCAATTTCCTAGCATTTTGAAGTCTATCTGAAATTTCCGTCCAAATTAATTAACCTCTTCAATATAATAATTAGCCACTTCTTTCTTAAAAATTGAAGTAATTAATTAGGTTATACAGTTATACTTCAACTACAGATAAATACCATCAATTCAGGATTTAGGTCATCTTATTTTCCTTCAAAATATAAGTCATCATGTTTTACGGCTTATAAAGCCTTAGTTTTTTTATTTAAAAAAAAAAAAAACTCATTCAATTACTTATTATTACATAAAATTTGGATAAGAATATTTTAAAATGAGATCTCCCTCTATGTGAGAAAGTAATAATGAGAAACTTTTCGCCATTAGGTCAATTGATAAGTCTCACACACCATTCACTTTATTGTTGATTATATTATTGATTCATGAAAACCCTCTCACTATTTCACACTAGAGGATCAAAATCTACAAACAAAATCAATTTATCTCTTTTAAACAAAAATTACATTCACATATTTTTTTTCTCTGTTACAAATTTTGACAAAATTAGGAGCAGATAAATTCAAATTCCCATTAATATGTATATGTCATCTTATTAATTACAAATGAACATTCCGGCATTCCTACCTGTGACATTCATATCGTGCTCCACAAAATATCGTTATATAGCTAGGAATAACAACAATAATCTACTTAAAATCATGTTTGTGTTCAGGGTTCGATCCTCGCATTGTGTACGGAAAAACTTTAAAATTCTGGGTCAGTTGTCCCACCCTTCGAGGTGCCTATAAGCCAACGAGGAATTAGTCACTGTGGTCGACAGTGGATACCCCGACCGTCCAACAAAAAACCATGTTTGTGCATCCACAAATAAGAAGGCAATAAGATGAGATTATTAGCTCAAATATATATAAATAATTGTGAGATCTGAATTGTTGATAATAGTAATGGAGAGTAATGAGACGTTGCCTATTGCAAATGTGGGGAGGATAATGAAGCAAATCCTGCCAGAAAGAGCGAAGATCTCAAAAGAAGGGAAGCAAGTGATGCAAGAGTGTGTGACAGAGTTCATAAGCTTTGTGACGGGTGAGGCCTCTGACAAGTGTCAGAAGGAGAATCGAAAGACCCTTAACGGTGACGACATCTCTTGGGCTTTAACTTCCTTAGGGTTTGACAACTATGCTGAGGCCATCACTAGGTACTTGTATAAATACAGGCAAGCTGAGAAACACAAATTACTACTCAACAATCACAATCACAATTATAACAAATTTCATGACGGTGACAGTGATGGTGGTGGTGGTGGTGGTGCCAGAGACGACTATGAAGGGTCGGCATCAAGAAGAAGGAGCAAGCATGGTGAGGAGGAGGAGCAAATTGAGTGTAGGGTTAGTACTGAAAACCACCCTACTCCTCCTACAAATCAACTAAGCATATGTCTTTCTGATGAGGATTGAATTACAAGGTGATGTGCAAAGAGGAAAGAACTTTTGTGATTTTGTTGGATGTTTTAAGGTAATTTAGCAACTATATACATATATATATATATATGTCTGCTCAAACAAGTTTCTTTTATTTTTCTTGTGTACTTTATAGTATGTCTGTGAGTTTTGATTTTAGAGGAGGAAGAAAGCTTATACCCTTTACAAGAGAAATTTTAAAATCTTACTTTACAATTACAAGTCGTTATTCCTTTTCTCTCAGGGTCTTCTTCAAAATCCAGACTCATGGACATATCCCTAGTATCTTACTAGGCTATCTACTGTATGTTTGAGCTTTATATATATTTTGGGTATAAGAAGAAACTAGCTTAATTAAATATGTATCTCTTAATTTTCTATAATTAATTAGTATTCATAATTAGGAAACTTTCTTCATTAACACAAGTAAATATAGATCTGTCCTGTGACTCTTCTGAGCGTACCTAGAAATTAAGCAATCTTCTGCACATATTTACATACAGATGAACTCAAGGTTCTATTATTAATATAGGTTTCTTATGATCCCTTTCACAATATAAATTTCATTATAAGACTAAATGCTAATTTTTGTATGATATAGGAACTAATTAATGACTTCGGTTGCAAATTCAATCTAGATCAATCTTAGTCAGTAGTGAGAGTGCAAAATCATTCAAACTTTTGATGAACAGAATAAAAAAGACACAGCTTATCTTCATTCTTTGGTTATTTAATTTTTGTCTTTATTTTATTTTGGAACTGCAAAACTTAATTATCCCTAGAAGACACTTATTGATCTTGCAGCTTCATGTATCAAATCCTTCACTCCTAATTTCAATCTCCTTTGTGTTTTTTTCTTTTTAATATTATCAATGAAATGCTTGATCCCTCACAGAGTGATGCAAAAGAAGCATAAGTGCTCATTAATTAGTACAATCAAAGAATAATAAAAAAAAAAAAAAACTAGGACTGAATCAGAAGAATCTAATAAAACCCTCAAACTGATCTTGTGTGTTAAGTTGTTGCAATGACATTTACTTTATTTATTTCCCTACCATATATCTTCTGTTAATTAGTCACCAATACAGATTCATTATATTAGTTATAAACTGTTTAGATATATCCTTGAGAGGCAAATTTTATGTCGGTTTTAGAATTTCACTACCTTGTTTAAAGTGTCCTCAATCCTTTTCCAATTAAGCTCCCATGGCGGAGCCTATCCTCCTCTAAACACCTAAATTAAGATAAGGCTTATCTCATCATAGATAAGATTCTATCGAGGGTTTTAAATTGTAGTTGCGGCAGTGCGTTGATGCAGTCACGATTGCTTTGTGGTTGTTGCAGTGCACATTGTTGCCGATGCATGCGATGCATGCGGTAGTTGCGTGAATCAAATTAGTCCTCCACTTTAGTTTTTGTTCAAAATAGTCCTTCACTTTAGTTTTTGTTCAAAATAGTCCTCCACTTTGCACTTTGAATCGAGTTGGTCCTCCATTTACTTTTTATGTTATAACTCTCTTAATTTTTGTTAATATAGACTGTTTATTGCTAACTTAGCAAGTAACATGTAATCCTAGAAATTCATAACTCCTATAAGTTCTCCGAATTACTTGTTTTTAATCAAAATAGTTATCTTTAAATAAGAGTAGATGATTATTTTAATTCAAAACAAGTAAAATGAATGACTAATATGAGTTATATGTATTCATATGGTTACATGTCACTTGCTAAGTTGGTATTAAACCGTCCACGGTAGCAGAATTTAACATAGTTATAATAAAAGAATGTAAGGAGGACTAACTTGATTCATATATTACAAAGTGAAGGACTATTTTGAGCGAAAATTAAAATGTGGAACTAATTTGATTCCTGCGAAGTGAATGACCAATTTGGGGTTTAACTCTTTTGTTTTATGATTGTAGAGTTTGATGCAGTTACATTACAACAAATTTATGTGATTTGATAGCACACCGCAACTGCAACCTGATTTGGTTATGAAAGTGACCGTGATATGATATTTCTCATCATATGGAACTTGCTACTAATCGTCTTAATTAGTTCTTAATTAGTCTCTGTCTCTGCTAAATCACACATGATATAATTCATTCTTATCTCTTCAATTCTACCTAGTTTGTGACCTCTCCGAACTTCTTAACTAATACACGCACGATATATGTGTTTAGCACATAATAGTCCACGCCTCAATGAGGGATTAATTAACCGCAGAAAAAGTATATATATCATATATGAGCTTTATAACCAAAAGAGAAGTATAACAGTGCAACGTTATAAAATAAAGAGGAGTATATATACAATAGAATAGATACATACAGATGGTGTACTAGGTTTTGGTTTTCTAACCCTAGAAGCAGGGACCACAATCTCGTTTTGCTTTACCATTTGCACATTTAACCGTGAAAATCGAATCATATCTCAGGCATGCCTGCATTCCATCTCTTCTATATATATAATTGAAGTATTACTGTTAGTGCATATCGTCCCAGTTAAGACAGCAAAGCCCTAATCAATTTGTACCTCTGTCAGAAATTTGGGTTAATTTCACCATTGAATATATATATATATATATATGGCCTGGGAGTTCCACAAGTCACAAGTATATAGTTCATGGGACCACTTGTCAACTACTTGCTGCCTTACAGCATTGCTATGCACGGTGACACACACATAAATACACATGTTAAAATAGTTTTATTAGAGCATGGCTAGAGACACAATAAAAATTACCAGCCAAAACAGTCAACAATAGGAAATTGAGCCTAAATCACTTAGCTCATTAAAAAAAATACACATGATTAATAATGATATTTGGACCAAAAGTGTTAAAATGAGCTTTGTTGGATGTTTTGGCCGGAAAAATGTTGTTCGCTAAGCATTAAAGGTTTTATTATATTATTGTATGTGCTCTCTCTCTCTTTTCTTTGACACACACATGTAACCTAATTTATCAAATAAAGTTTGTCGTATAACATAAATACTTTCAACTACTATCTAATGTGTTCTATTCATGATATGAAATGTGTGTTATACATACGTGTGATATACATATAGCACACATTCCATATCATCAATAGCACACATTAGATATTAGTCGGACGTATTTCTGTTATACAACCAACATTATTGGGGTAAATTAAAGATATTTTGACATCCATTTGATGTAGACATAAAAAAGATGAAGAAAATTGAGAGAAAATTATTGAAAAGAAAATAGAAATGTGATGAAATTATTGAGATTCACATTTTATTATTGTGAGTAGGATGTACGAATATTTGATATAAGTGAATATCAAAATAACATTGTTGTATATATAAATATATATACGCAGCATACGGTAGAAGAGAGGTAAATGGTACTGAAATCGATTAAGCTTCTTCCACCACTGAATGATTTTAAGTAATTTAAATAGAAGGAGATAGTGATATTTAAAATTCAGATCACATCTAGCAGATAAAAACCTTAGCTTTGAAACCAAAGAATTTACACATTGTTTAGAAATAATATTATGACTTAGATAATTAAACCTCAAAATTAAGGGTGATGTTAAATGTACAATGAAAAATCACCCCAAACCAGTCAATAAATTAAATTTTGGACCACACTTGTTCAGCCAATTATCATCTCAAGCATTATTATTTGGGCAAAAAACAAAGCTAAAATAGGCATATTGGCTGTATTAACTGATTTACCATTATATATCGAGCATTATTGCAAAGTTAAACACTTGAAAGCAAGAAATCTCAATATGATTTTAAATTAATTAGTCTGGAATGAACAAAAATGGCAGCTAGAATATTGTTATTGTGAGATGGTCTTGACAACTGCAACCTATCTTATAGCAATTGTAAATATTAATTTTGACGAAAAGTTGTTAGCATCTTAGCGGAACCGCCGCAACAGTGAATATTGCAAATGCGCACACAATTTAAACCCGTTTTTGTCATATATATTTCTCTGCCAGAGTAGAAATATTAAGTTATGGCCTAATTTAATGAACGAACAATTATATATATTCTTTAATAATAATGCTAAGTGGACAATGAAAAACCAGCTCATATAACTAATGGACCTATTTTGGCTTTGGTTTTGGCCCAAATAATCATTGAGATTGTAATAGGCTCAGTAATTATGACCCAAAATCTCATTTATTGGCTGGTTGGGCTGGTTTTGTATTGTTCATTTAGCATCACTCATTTTTTAAATTAAATGATTATGATTACTATTCCATGTGTAATGCTGCTATACGAGTATAATACAAATATAACAAGGGGAATGAGCAAAATAAAAAGTGAAAAATGTGTGTTTTACGAGCATATTCTCTCGTGCGCGAACAATTCACATATTAACGAACACATAATTAAAATGAACATATTTGATAGATTATCGGAAATGAAATATTTATTTATTAAAACGAATACACTTAAATATGAGAAATGAACACATTTATTTTAAAAAATATTTTAAGCTGATGATTTCTATCATCTTTGATGTTACGATGTGGATCGAACAAATATAATGTGTTCACCGATAAATAAATAATGTGTTAACGAATAAATTATTTTTTCATCATTGAGTAAGTTATGCATTCACTGATAAACAATAACGTGTTCATTGATGAATAAAAGACGTGTTCACTAATGAATAAATAATGTATTCATCGAAAAATAAGTTAAGTTTTTACTAATAACTAAATAATGTATTCATTGATGAAATATAATATGTTTATTTATGAATAAAAATATGTTCAATGATAAATAGTATAAGTATGTTAGAATAAGTTAGAATGATGAACTATATTAGAATAAATTAGAATGATGAATATAATGAATCTAGTGAATGAAAAAAGATGCAGAAAATTAGAAAAAGAATTGAAGATATTGATAACTAAAAAAAACTTTGATAATGGAAGAAGAGTGAAGTGAATGCATAGTAAAGAAGAAAGAAAACTTGATAATGGAAGATGACCGTCAATTATATAGCTCTCATAAAGAATTACAAACTTGTAATAAGAATATTGGAGTGGTTGATAATGACTATATGGATACATGAGAGTTGTAGAAAAAGAAGAATTAGAATTGAAGGAGGGGGAGAAGGAGAAAAGGAAGAGAGATAAAATGCAGAAGAAGAAAAAAACAAAATGAGAAAGTGTAAGTGGATTAGTGAGATGTAATGGATTATACTATAGATGTATAATGCATTGTACATCTATATTTTCTCCTATTCGATCAATACAAAAATTTTCAAAAAATGTAATTGATTTAATTTGCCGGATAATTGTCATTTTAATGAATTGCATATGGCAAAAAATAATTATTTTTTTGGCATCTACAATTATTTTCTGAATTCTAAAAATAAAACTAAAAAATTTAAAATAAATTAATAAAAATAATCACATCTAAACTTATTTAATTTAACTATAAACTATTATTAATTTTATAAACACAATTCAAATGAATAGTATTAAAATTATATTAACTAGTGTCTTGTCGGGCACTTCGTGCCCGTCAAACCATATTTTTATTTTTTTTGTCTAATCATATTATATATGTTTTTTAATTTTTCTATATAGATGTAAAAAAATAAAATAAATAGTAAAATAAATAACATGAAAATAGAGGTGATTATCTTTTATATTTATTTTATTTTTGTAATTTTTTAAATTTAATTTTAGAATTAAAAATTAACTACACAAATGAGTGTGAATACTAAAAGGATAATTATTTCTTTAAATCCTTTTTATATATAGTATAGATTATTCAAAAATTAAAAAATACAACTTGATAAAACACTGCTCCTTATACTCCAACAATACATACATTAGGAGCATTGCTAGGGGCACAACAAAAAATCAGCCAACAAATAAGAATTTGGGCCATAAAATGTTAAATGGGTTTTTGTTGGTTGTTTTGGCTGATTTTTTGTTATTCCCCAAGCATTTGTGAATATATTAGGGTTACTCCCATTAAAAGATAGAGAAGGAGGAGAAGCAAAAAAAAATACTTAATTAGTTAGTTAGTTATTTATTCACGTATATATGAAGTACATGAAAGTGAGTCTATATTGGAATTATCAATAATACTAGATGCACAATGAAAAATCAGTCAATATGGACAATGGGTCCATTTTAGCTTTGATTTGGGCCCAAATAATCATTGAAATTGTAATGGGCCGAGTAATTGTGGCCCATAATTTCATTTATTGACTGGTTGGGCTGGTTTTTCTTTGTACATTTAGCATTACTCGGAATTATTGTATAATAATGTGAGTACGGTAAAGATAAAAAAAAATGTGTACGGTTATACAGAGAGCACAATATAAAATGGGATGTTGAATTCTAGAGTTGGAGCACAGTTTGAAATGAACAGTGTAGGCATTGGCTCCGACCATGAAATTGCGGCATCGAGATTCATTACGTCTCCCTTAATAGCATTCCTTTTGAGGGAGTGGGGCCTTGTAACCAACCAATATGGCAAACCGCGCCAGATGTGCCTTTTTTTCATGACAGAAGGCAAAGGATCATGGCTTTGCTTGTAGTCAATAAGAGGTTGTTTGGTTACCGTTTTCATTTTCTGTTTTCTCTGTTTTTAAAATTTTGTGAAGAAAATACTGAAAACAGAGAAAACAATAAAATCTCATTTTCTCTGTTTTCAGTATTTCCTTCACAAAATTTTGAAAACAGAGAAAACAGAAAATGAAAACGGTAACTAAACAGCCTCTAAGTTTTCCCAGTTAAAAGCACTTGAATCCTCTTTTACCAGAGGCATCTATTCGAGTTACGTAGCAACAGTAAGAATGGCAATGCTCTCTATCTAGAGATTTATCACACTCGGATAATTTACAAGATTCGAATCCAAAACCTTTGATTTAATTAGAACATTAACTCCCACCCGTTGATTCACATGCTAGTGGGGCGAAAATATTACATCCCTAATATATATAAATATAAGAGAATGTTTTTTGAATTATTTTTAGTGTGGGACAAATTTAAAAATGCAATGGGGACAAAATATATACATTTGTATATATTTAAACACAAAAATTAAAAAAATCAGTAGGAGCATAGGCCCTCATAAATTCATACATGCATCCGCCCCTACTAGTGGGTGTGGTCAATATAAGGTTGCGGTAACTGAAAACTAGACTAATTGAAAGTTATCAACATATTTATTAAAGTGACATGTGTGAAGAAGGGATGTATAATATTGTTGTATGTAACAATAATATTTTTGTTTTACTTAAGTATATATGCATATAGCCATTTTCACCGTAGCACATTCGCTAAACTGCAATCCAATCTATTTGTGAAATATTAGTATTATTGACTCGGATTTCAGGTTCGACGAAGTCGAAAAGAAATTCTACAAGCTTGTTTTGCAATCTCGATTCGGGGAGCGAAGAGCGACTCCTCTTAGGTTCACAAGTGTTTTTGAAAGGGTTTGTGATTGATCAAAAGGAATATTTGATGAAATCAAAAGGAATATTGATTTGATGTTGAGAATATTGAATTAGTAGAAGATAAGTACTACTTATTTTGGACAAGAAATGTAAATCTACACTAGGAAAAATGCAGTAAATCTACTCTGAGTGGAAGATTCAAGCGTACTCATACATGATTCTTGATTTTGCTCTTGTGTGTGAGCTTTACAAGAGTTTGTTGTAACACCCTAATAATTAATCCTCCATGCTATAGTCACTTCAGACTAATCATTCGAGTGTCACTCTTGAACATCATAGCATATGATATCTTTTTAAAATAAATACTGTGAAAATACGTGGGAATTAATTTCGCAAATACCATACTTCAAAAATAGGGGCAATGTCATATATATAACCGCTATGATATATCATGCACTAGTATTACATAATAAATTACATACAGTTTCCCTAATTCTTACACTTCATCAAGTGTACAAATAGTCTCTCACATCATATATCAGCAACAAGACTAGTAATAATACAGCTATATAATAGCTCCGACTAACATAGGTTCGCTCTCAAAATAAAGTACATAAACTAAAAGAAAACTAGACAAGGGCGGAAGCTTAAAAGCATCCGTCCTCAAGTCCACCTAGCGTCTCCGTATCCAAGCCTGCTTAATTTCCTAAAATATTTATCCACGATAGGGTGAGCAACTAAAAGTTACTCAGTAGGAGAGGCCACTTCGGGTTTATTATAAAAATGTGTAGCATGCCAAAATCAATCAAATTATTAGTTTGCAAAGCTCTGTATCCCAAGATAACCTCAACCTAAGTGCGTCTTGCTCATTTTATTAATGCATATATATATATATATATATACATAATCATATATAAGTCCTTATAATAGTGTAGTGACCTATGTGCATCTTGCATCCAAACATATACAGTTCATTATTAAGTTTTAATAAATAAATCTGTGGCAAATCCCCACTTTCGTAACCTCCCGTATATTGTACTTCATCCAACTCATACTATGGCAATCGTGGGGGTCGATCACAATCCCAGATTAATAGGAATACCTAGGGGGTTGTCATCCCGCTACCAAGTACTCCCATTAAGGGGGATTATGATTGTATTTTAATCTTGTATTATAAGTGATCAAACATACACATAACATCATACATCCTTATATACGATTATGAGAATGTACATCTTTCATTAACTCTTTATAACTTTCGTAAACTTGTACTATTGCACACGTCTTTATTATCATTCCCATAGTTCACACACACACATACACACACATATATATCCATATGAAAATATTTGCATCCATAGAAAATCTTTTACTTCAACATACTTTTTCATAGATAATATAGTATTTTCATAATATAATTAGTATGGAAAATAACTTTATGCTCTTTCATGTAATATGATAAAGATGTACAAGTTCGCTGAACTCAGAGGTTGCTTTTTTTTTTTTTATGGTGCAGACTCAGAGGTTGCTTTAAATATCAGTGCGAACACACAAGTTGCAAGTTTAGACAGACAATCTTATATTCTCCAAGATTTTGAATAAAATTCATATTTTTCTACTCCCTCCGTTCTCTAATAAGTGTCCATTTTTTACTTTTCACACTTATTAAGAAAGTGATTGAATGATCTTGAAAGTATATTTAGTATAATTTACATCACTACTCTTATTAATATTATCTCTCATATTTAATTTATATCTTAGTTTTCTTACTCTTATAGGAGTATCAATGGAAAAAATAATTAATATTGTCTAGAATTCTTAAATGGACAAATATTAGTAGAAAAATAAAAAGTGTACGGTGGACACTTATTAGAAAACAGAGGAAGTAAATTTAATACTCTCTCTGTTATCTGTTCTCTTACTCAACAAAAAAATAGAACAGAGGGAGTATTAAATTTACACAAATCCAATACGATCAAAGTTGACCCCAGATAACATGTGTAGCTGTAATTTCTAAATTAGTATATAGAATGCCACACATTCGTTCTATAAACATTCGTTCTCAGAATTTTCTAAGTAAAAAATATTTGGGGTATAATACAAAGTTATCCAATATTGATCAAACATTCATTCTCACGGTTAAATATAGAGTTTAGATATAAGAGTTGGTCCATGTTAAAATTCAATGATAGGGATTAATGTTAGATAAGTGTTGAATAATTTTTTTCTATTTGTTTAGCATTGCTCCTTTCTAAATTATGTAGAACAGACAAGAAAGGAAATTTCAAGAAAATTTCAAGAATAACACTTCAGTTTTCACAAGAAAATTGACCAACCAATGCGCATGAAAATTTCATATCATCAGATTCAACACTGGTAGAAGTTACATTGTACAACAACAAACCTGGGATCAAAAAAATAAAAAATCAGAACCCAGAGGACTCAACTAATGAGGAATATGATGCATTTTCATCCAACTCTGGGGGGTTCTTACTGCCAGTTTTCCCTGATGATGCTCCATCACTATTCTTCCCAAGTGGCGCTGCCTCTAAACCGATGGTCTCGTACAATTCTAACCTTTGGTGTTTTGCTATATCCATGTCGGCATCCCAGCATGTCTCGCAGATAATTTCAATTGCTTTCTCAATCCTGTCGTCCGCCACAAGATTCGCGTTTTGCAGGAGGACGAGGTAGGCTTGTTCAGCTGCTGCTTTTCTGATCTGATTAACGAGAGAGAAAATATAGCAAAATAGAAGTATGAGAAGCCATATAGCTAAAATCAAGATGCGAAATTGTGTTATTCATGCTGATGATTAGTACCTTGGGATACCGGTGTACTAGAAAAATAACAAGTTGAGAAAAGGCCCTCATGTTAATTGGTTCTGGTGTTGAAGCTACATAACCAAGTATTGCAATGCCAGCATACAACTTAGAGAAGTCTTTGGATCCCTTCAATTCAATTGCCAGAGAATCCAGAACACCAGCACAAAAAGTTGAAGTATGGGCCTGAGTATTATTTATCAATCAACTAACTGTGTTCTCACAGTATGTAGATAAAATCAATAAATAAATCCGAAACTTTTCATAGCTCAAATTTTTTATCAGTGGAAATGGACTATATAGTGTTACGACAGTCAGCGAATGACATGGGAATCAGAGTTTAGGGTTTAGAAAGGAATATTTGACCACCAAAATGCAATCATAGATGACCTACTAACAGGGAAAATGAAAAATAAAGAAAAGTAAAGCACACTAACCTCCATATTAAGGAATATCTTTTTGCTGAACAAAATCTCAATGGTCTGAAATACAGAATAAGGTCATCAGTATGAGAATCACACACAATAATCAGTGCAAACAAACTTCTACATGAAATAATTTTAAGGATTGATGTGAAGGAGAGTGGTAACCTAGATTCTCTATGCTAAAAACAGAGTGGTAATATGATAGACCTGGGAGGTTTGGCCAGTTCTATCACAGAAGAGAGAAGAAGAAGGCCGAAGTGGCAGCAGCTGGTGTTAAGCTGGAAGGTAGTTAGAGGTAGTTACTTTTTTAGTTTGCAGTATAAATAGAATTCTTGTATAGGTTTTAAGGATTCTGTCACTACACATACTTCATTATGATTCTTGAGAGAAATAATCTCTAGGGGAGTAGCTTCCTCTATGTAATATTCTAGGGTTCTTGGTGATTGCCAAGCCCTAAATGGACAATAAAATCCTCCTATTTTCCCTACCAGTTGAGCCCTAACAATTTGGTATTAGCAGCTCTTGGATTCTGGAATGTGTGGATGGTTCACACCAGGAAGAATAAGATGAAAGCCATTGAAGCAAGTTTGTCACAGTTAGGTTCCGAGAAAGAGAAGGATCGGACGAGGATTTCCTCCATTGAGGTGTTGCAATCGGTGAGCGCAACCCTAAAGCACATGGAGTCGTGCTTGGACTCTGGAGAAGCCACGCGATGGTGGTTTCCACCGTGAGGTGTGCCATGGCGATGGTTCGCCTGGGCAACAGCGGCAGCAACTGGCGCAGGAAGCATGGAGGAATGTGGACATGCCTCTGTTTGCTGGATATGATGGTTTCTGTTGGCTTGATCGCATGGAGCGCTACTTTGCTCTGTGCATGGTGCCAGAAGATCAGTGGATTTCAGTTGCTTCTTTCACTGTTGAAGGTCGTGCTCTGACATGGTTCCAATGGTGGGAAACGACAACACCATTCCAATTGTGGCCAAACTTCAAAGATGCTCTGTTAAGGAGGTTTCAGCCTGAATTCCTTCAAAACCCTTATGAGTTGCTGCTGGAGTAGAAGCAAGAGCACTCAGTGAGAGAGTACTGTGATCAGTTTGATTTGTATGAGAGTCCTTTGCGCATCTGTTATGTACCATTGTAGTGATAAAGTAAGAGAAATAGAAAGTAAGGGAAGAAAATAACTAATTAGGGGTGAGTTAGTTGTTGTTAGTGTGAGTTAGTTACTAGTAGAGTAGTATAAATAGAGAAGGGAGGAGAGATTTTAGAGGTAGGAAACTAGTAGAGTGGGAAATTGGGGGAGAGTACTTGGCCTCTCAAATGCCAAGATTATCATTGTTGTAATTCTTGATTCTTGTTCATACAGAAATATACATTCTTTGCGCTATTCTGTTCATTCTTCCATTCTTCCTTTCTTTCTATTCCCAATTCTACTTCTGTCTTCCTATATTCTTGTTATATCCCTATTATCTTGCTGTTACTGTTCTTGCTGTTCTGTAATTGGGAGCTGTACCATTACAATTGGTATCAAATTCTCGACCTTGGCTTCTTCCTGTGGATGATTACATTCTTCATCGGCTTCAATGGAGAATCGAGTCGAAGGCTTGGAAAGGTTGTTCGAAACAGTGATGAAGCGGCTGGCAGATCTAGCAGTGCGATTTCCAGCGCCGAATACAACCCCTAATGCGAACCAAGAATTGAAGGACAGAGTTTCTGCGATAGTCGAGCCTCGTGGCGGAGGTCGTCGTCAAGGTCCGAGTCATCGAATGAAAGTTCCGACGTTTGATGGAGCCGACGTACACGGATGGTTGGTGTGAATGGATCAATACTTCAAGGCAAATGCGGTTCCGGTGGAGCACCGTCTGAACCACGCCGTGGTGGGACTTCACGGCGATGCTTTATCTTGGTTCGAGTGGTGGAAAACTCAAACCGCCTTCCATACTTGGTGCTGTCTTAAAGATGCGGCAGTGAGGCGTTTTGCTCCGAGGTCGGAGTTGAACCCGCTCTCACCGCGGCTGAAGATGAGGCAGGTCGGAACAATAATGGAGTTGGAGGCGCGAAACCAACTCAGAGGAGAAGAAGATGGGAAAGACTACCCTTGGCAGAGACGAGGTGTGGGTAGCTCTCACCCCAACTGGTCACCTCAAAGGCCCAACACATGGACCAGGCCCAATACATCCATTCCTTATAAAACTATGCAGCCCAATTCGCAACACCCAGTTTCGGGTTTGAATAAACCCAACTCAGCCCCACAAAATAAGCAATATAGGACTGGGCCCAATTCTCATTCTCCCAAGTCTAATATCTCAATGAACATACCTTTGGGTCAATATATTGATCCAGTTTCTACTCAAGTTGTTGGGCCGTTCGGAGCCCAAAATTCTGGCCCCAGCAAAAATTCCACCTTGGAGAGGTCTGTATTGAGTAGTGGGTGGAGACAGCAAGCCATTGCGTTCGATCAAGGGGAACAGGAGGTTGACGGTGATGATAAGAAGGGAAAGGTACTGACTTCCTTCCACCGCCTGCTCCACTGATTCACGGTGTGGCAGTGACCATGGTATCCAACCAATTACCACCGCCGAAGCCACCGGAACGGTCCACCACAGCAGAATGGCGGCAGAGAAGCGACGCGGAGCTGATCCACAGTGAGCTCGGCGCTTTCGCGATCGGAGAAGGTGAAGGCGATGGCAGCACCAGCAAAGAGCGGCACGAACGACAGCGCGAGAAGGACACCGCGCGGCACAATGGGCTTCGTTTTGGAGAAAGGAACAGCGGCGGCTACAATGGGTTGAACCGCCACCATCGCACTCTTCCATTCGCGGCGAAGTCTCCGACGCTCATCGCGGCGGTGTTTCCATGGGACCGCGAGAGTGCGACCCATGCTTCTGAAGCTCTCTATCTCGGACTCCGGCGGCGACGCGAGTTGCAAGGTCAAGAAAGGGACAACGGCGGCGAAGGTGATGACTTGGGGTTATGGGTGGTGGCGCCGGCACGAGGGAGTATGAAGCTTCTGGCTTCTGAATCTGTTGGAGCTTCTTCAGGAAGAAGAAGTGGGAAGGTTGGGCTAGGGTATGAGCAGGCTTGCATATCTGGAATGGGTTTTTTTTTTAAAGGGCCCAAGCTGTTTCATGAGGATGAAATGGGCTAGAGGTTATTACTTCATGGATCAAGCCCAATTTAACAATAAGTGTACAGTAACTAGTGGCTTTTTTTCTAAGGGCTCAAAGAAGTTTCTAGTTAGCCCAATTAAAATTTGGGACCCAGGTGGAAGCTATATATATATATATATAATTTTTTTTTACTGCACTAGTGTTTCTATTTTCTCTACACATCACCTTGAGGACAAGGTGATTCTTTTAGGGGGGAGTATTGTTATGTACCATTGTAGTGATAAAGTAAGAGAAATAGAAAGTAAGGGAAGAAAATAACTAATTAGGGGTGAGTTAGTTGTTGTTAGTGTGAGTTAGTTACTAGTAGAGTAGTATAAATAGAGAAGGGAGGAGCGATTTTAGAGGCAGGAAATTAGTAGAGTGGGAAATTGGGGGAGAGTACTTGGCCTCTCAAATGCCAAGATTATCATTGTTGTAATTCTTGATTCTTGTTCATATAGAAATATACATTCTTTGCACTATTCTGTTCATTCTTCCATTCTTCCTTTCTTTCTATTCCCTATTCTACTTCTGTCTTCCTATATTCTTGTTATATCCCTATTATCTTGCTGTTACTGTTCTTGCTGTTCTGTAATTGGGAGCTGTACCATTACAGCATCATGGACCGAAAATTTCTCCTCGACTTGTTTCTTAATGGCCTTAAAGCAGAGGTACGTGCCAAACTTAAATTGCACCAATTTCATTCTTTGGATGGGCTTAAAGCAGAGTCGAAATATCATGTTACAAAAGGGGGCATACAAAGCATACAACAGGTCAGGAGGTTACAACAGTGGGAGTGAAAATTGGAACAAGAGTCCTAACCCTGCTATAGGAACATAGCAGTCACTTCCTCAGGGTGAGAACAGGGGGCAGGATGGTCCTAGAACAGAGGACTGAGGCTGATAGGATCGGAGACAGCAACAGGATGCACGGGTTAGTTTACAAGAGAAGAGGAAAGTAGTTAGTTTGTTAGGCTGAGTTGGCACTTAGTTAGCCAACTAAGTAGTATAATGTGTAGTTAGTTTAGGAGCATTCTCTCTCACCAGGAGGTAGTTCCTCCCTTGTACTCTCCTTGAGGGATATGGTTTTCCTTCCCTGTGGCAATAAAATTGGGGATTTACTCTACCTAGGGTTTATCCTATCAATTGGTATCGGTTGCTCAGGGATTCTGGAGCCTATGGATGGTGCAATGCAGAGGACAGAAAATGGATTCAATAGAAGCGGCGTTAACTCAGATCAAGAACCGATCTGACTTGATGGAAACAACGATGGAAGAGAATCGTGCAGCCATGGAATCTCGCATGGAGGAGAACCGGGCGGCGATGACAGGTAGTTAGAGGTAGTTACTTTTAGTTTCTAGCATAAATAGAATTGTTGTATAGGTTTTATGAAATTTATCACTACACATACATTCATTGTGATTATTGAGAGAAATTCTCTCTGGGCGGGTAGCTTCCTCGGTGTAATATTCTAGGGTTCTTGGTGATTGCCAAGCCCTAATTGATCAATAAAACCCTCCTATTGTCCCTACCAGTTGAGCCCTAACATAATATCTATGCTATTCCACGAGAGAGACAGTTAGGTTCAAAGTAGAATGAAATATTTTGAAAGTTCAGTTAAATGAAGCAAGAATAATTAAGCATTGCTTATAACTATGTTATACCTTTAAAGCAGGTATGATAACTCTGTCACATTTCTTATATTGTTGAAGAATCCACAGCATGTCAGCAGATAGCATGTACTCCCTGGACATTCTTGCATCATGGTCTTCAGATTCAGCCCCTTCTAAATACTCCAACAGTGCCGAAAGTGATACCCTCTTCAAAGAATCTTGCAACCCTCCAATAGATACAACTAAACCAGATAGCACATCTCTACAGTAACAACCAAATTGAAGTAACTGTACGAAGCGTGGATAAGAGTAGGAAGGAACCTGCAATAAAACAGCATGGCCACTCAACAAAAAATAGAATAAAACCTATGCTATCAACCTCAAAAAACGGATGAAAGATCTATAAACTTACAGCCCATTTTGCATCTGCTTCCTTAGGAATGATTTCTTCTAACTTTTCTCGGAAAGGTATATATGGAATATAAATAATCTGGTTGTACAAAATTCTGTGGAGAACATTTGCTGCTGCTTCTCTCAGCTTATCCATCTTCTCCACTGCTTGCTTACAAATTCCCCTAACTAAACTGGTAGCAAGATTTTCATCGAATAATAAAAGCTCTCGGTCATTCTTAAGCACGTTATCAATCAAAGGCTGCGCTACAGATTCAGCTTCAATTCCATCTGATCTTCCAGACAAACAAACTGGCTTATCAATCTTACAGAGCATGTATGTACATTTTTCAAGGCCATCTAATGCAGCCTCACGAACCCAAGAACCAACATCTCCTCTGTTATCGACAGAATAGTCATCAAGGGCTCTAAATAAAGTTGCCATCACCTCATTCTTTATCAGAGCAAAAAGAGAAGTGTCATTCTCAATTAAAAGTGTAGGAGTATCTTCCGTTCCACTAACTAATGTATCACAAACTGATATGAGCCCTTTAACAGCATTTACTCGTGCTTCAGCATCTCTGTCTTCAGGGTTTTCCTGCACAATGAAAAATTTTCTATAAACAACCATTGAACCAAAATGGTATAGTAACCAGCATTTGAAACCACATAAAGCACCTCAATTGCACAACAGCCACAAAGCTTCAAAAGCACATTTTTCCACTGACTGGCCAATAACTCATATGGCAATATACCCATTGCCAATGCAGATCCTCTCCTTACAGCGACATTTGGATCAGTCAACATATTGAGGTACTTCACGGTCACATCACTTCTACCTTTATTATCTGAAGCATGTAAGTATGCACGGATAAAGTGTTTAAGGGCTTTAACAGCAGCATTCTGTTCATCAAACAAAAAATTTTACTTGTCAGATATAAGATATCCTACAAAAAATGCTACTGACATTAAACAAAAAAGAAATTACAATACAAATTGCTTGTATCAAAAGAATACCTGTATCTGAGAATTAGGATGTCTCAAATTCTCATTAAGAGTATCAAGTAAGCTTCTCCTTATCTTTTCTGATAATGGCACTTTAGATACAGAAATACATTCAATAAATCGAGAAACAGCTGAACGCATTATCTCTCCTCCCTTGCCACGATAAAGCCGCGCTTTTTCAATGGCAGGAACAACACCAGCAAGAGTTTTCTGCTTATCTATCAAAAGAATATTAAAAAAGTCACAACTCTGCTAAAATAAAAAATATTTCTAGACTTATTATCTTCAACAACTAGAGGTTTAACAATGAACATTACTGAATCAGCCATACTTCACTATTTTCCACTACTAACAGCATAATCAAAAGTCACAAAAAGATAGTATTGACCTGAGGGAAGGGTATAGTTGCATTGATGTAAAGCTAAAACAAGTTCTCCAGCTGCCAATGTTGCCCCATGGCGCATGCACAAATCAGATGAAAGAGTACAAGGTATTAACTTTTCCATGACGATGGTCGCAAAATACTGAGGGTCATACTTTACAAGAAAAAAAAGAGCCTCTGCAGCAAGTTCTCGCAAGCTTTTATCCTGAAGATGTAATTTCTGAGTATCAGTATCGGCAAAACTTGTTCATACTATGGCTTTATTGAGAGTGACTAAATCAGATCATACCCAGTGACAAATTTTTCTATCCAGCAGGTAATCTGCAAATGGAAACAGATATCCTTCATACTTAGCAATGGAGACTGAAACGTGAAGGTAACAGTTTACTCGTGAAGAAAGTGAGAAATAATCTGCAGTATTCACTATGTCAATGCCATGTGGATAATTCCCTTGCCGTCCAACATTCTCTTGAAAAGCAGCTGCTGCAGCTCTTCTGCAGTTAACCTACATATCACAGGTTGATTAGCCATGCTGTTCAACGGAGTGAATCTGACACATTCTAAAACATCATGTATAAGAAGTGCATAAAAGATATAAGGACCTCACGGTCATAGCATGCCACTGTTAGCAGGTGTGGGGCAAGCTGTTCTAAGATGTTCCTCATATCTGTGTGATAATATGCCCGTCCAAATGCCCAGCATACATATGCAGCAGCATCACGTACATGAGACCCAATACTATGTGGACCTCTTCGAACATCATAATGCAGTGCCTGTTTAAAAACTCGTTCTTATAAATTTTAATGGTTACAAGTGCTCAGCTTGACTTTGCATTTAGAAGACAACAACAATTAAATAAAATCCTTGGCACAGTAGCAAGAAACAAAGTAAAAAGGTTCTCATGAAGATTAAATATATGAAGAATAGATCTAGTTAAATCAAAAACAGTGATTGGAAGGCTTGATCAGCCAACTAGAAGATGGAGAATACGGGAACAAATGGTGTTTCAAATGTTATATCTCTAAACCTACAAATATGACTCAATCAATGGTAAGCATCACCTTCACAACAACAGGAACAACTTTGGCAAGACTAGTAGGCAAGAGCAGGCCTCTACGAGCAAGTTCAGCCAAAGCTAAGCAGCCTCCATGCCAAGAACCATCTCCCTGCAAAAGTGTTTTATGTGAGCTTCAACAGTGGATCAGAAAAACAGTTAAGCATAGTGTAACTCCCGTATAATAAAAATTTAAACCAAGGTAGGCTATGTAACATGAACTGGAAAAAATTATAGCAGTTAGGTCAGGACCATATACAAATGATAGTCAAGTATCATACCTCACCAGGTGAAAACAGCTCCAAAACAGATGATAAAACCTCTTCAGAAAGGGAAGATGTGAAACGTGAAGTTATGCGCCCAATACCTTTTGCTGCAGACCATCGAACAACAGTATCCTACACCCCAAACAATTATTTTGGTAATTGAAGTGATGGAAAAGAGAGAGTGAGAGATTATGTTGAAGAAAATATGATCAGCTCAGGTAGCTATTCGTGAATTCATGTGATGCTCATAAACAGTAGTATGTCATGGGTAGTGGCATGTTTATTCACCACAATTGACAATATTTCAGGATTTATTACACATGCATGATGTCAACAAAGTTATTACAACATTTGACAGCTTAATGGATCTTCTATACAAACCATCTATAGAGAAATCAAGCATCCATTTGCTTTCAGATGTATCATCAGTTACATGCATCAAGACATAATTTCATACTTTTTATCATCTGATCACAGCAACTTTATACACAACTGAGTGAGAAACAAAATTCACTATAAGAATCTAACCTTTTAGACATACCATATCCCTCAAACCAGATAACAACATCTCAATAATCTCTTCAACATTTTCCGGAACCTCCATATCTTCATCTTCTGTCCCATCTACAACTTCAATTGAGTTGGAGGAGTTGTCATTCACAGTCATAATGGACTGATCAATTTCACTGGATGCCTTCAAAGAAACATTTAGCTTGGTGGTTCTTCCCTGCATGATAGGCATAAGACATCAAGGCAAGAAAATGGTCACAGACATGAAGGTTCCACCATTGCTTATGACAAAGTCCATAACTAAAATAAAACTGTCCTTACTAAAAAGTACTGCTAAAAGAAGCTATAAACTAAGCAACCCATTGCCTAGTAACACTTTGAAAAAGAGCAATAAATGTTACCATTGAGCACAACACTATATATATATATTTGCATGAAAAAAAAATAATGGCAAAATTAAAAGGGTAAGAAAGCCAAATGTCAAAATAAACAAAATAGAAATAAGAATAACAAGTGTCTTCAAATATTTAATTAAGATATAAAATAACATCAAACAAGGATGAGAGAAAAACTAACTGTATAACGCCATGTGGGCAAACGATGTGGAAGGGAAGTAAGCCCAATCCGTTGAGTTAACTTAATAAGAAACTTGCGAAGCAAAGGACTTCGAGCCGCAGTTGGGGATTTATATAATATTGACGTGTCATTCCAAACAATGGGAATTACTTCAAGTAGCAGATTCCGGCTACCAGCCTGCTTACAGAATTTATGAAATAACAGTTAGAATCATTAAAGATAATAAAAAATGTTTTCAGAAATGAATCGATTTGATAAAAACAATGATAAACATACGAGCCTCAAGATCACAGGTGCATTTGATCAACTTTAATCATGAGATTTACATTATCATTCTTAGTTCTGAAAGGAGGAAAGATTTTCAGGACATGCTATAAATAATAGAGCAAATTATTAGCATTAAAATGAGTGAATGAAAGAATAAAAAGAAAAACCTTGAAAATAGCAGCCAATGCTTCAACAGCACCAAGTAATTGGAAATGATGGAGTATATCATCAGTTACAGAAGACATGACCTCATGTGTCCACTCAACAAAGCTGAAGCAATTGAAAAAGTTAACTTTAGCAGAAAATATAGTGGAATTCATCTTCTACATCGAACAAGCTATAAAAAAATCAAGCAGACCTCATAAAGGCTTTTGGCATGTCTGGACGAGTTAGTAGCCTTGAGAGAACTAGTCCAGCCATAGTACGCATGGGCCCAGCAGTTGCGAGGTAATCCTTACAAAACCCTATTATTCTCAACACAAGAGGGGCAAGCTCAAACTCATTCACATTGTCATTGTTAGCAATGCTGGTATCAACAGTGGAGATGTCAAAAGGAACCAACACAAGTATATAAAGCCATAATAGCATCACACATTTAGCTTCCATCTCCCCTGTGCTTTCCTGCCTCAACGATGATTCTGAGATTGTGTGATGACACTTCTCCATTAGAGATACAGCAAGTTCAAGATCAGAAACTTGATGCGGAAAGAACTTGATCACAGATTTGTATCCACAAACCGTGACTAGCGAATATATAATGATACATATCGGCTTGATTATTTCAAGAATTTCATCCGAAGCGACCCCGAGTTCTATTGTTCTTGAACGAATAACAGACATCAATGGGGAAACCATACTTTCCAGGTAAGGTTCTAGAAGTTGACCCTGCTCTTGGTACTTGTCCACCTGCATATAAAGAACAAAAAAGGATAACTCTCACAGTAAGCAATACACACACCGTACCAAAAATGTATAGCACTTCGCACTGCATTGTACATTTTACTTAACCCAGCAGCATCCCTATAAACCAGTACTTTATTAGAAAAAATAAATAAAAATAACATTCACCTTGCTTATATTCAAATGGGTCTAATCCACCAAGCTCATATACCCACACAAAAAAAAACCCTTAATCCGCAAGTGCATACTTTTTTCAACACAAATCACAAATAATTACTGAAATTAAATGGCTGCAAAATGTTCAGCAGAATATAAAAATAATAAATAATCGTAAAGAGAAAGGAAGAGAGTACAATGGATCTGAATTTATGAATAGAGGAAGGGTCAGAGACACGGCCATTGGAAACGGTGTCGTCAACGAGTGACTTGAGTAGCTTCCACTCTTGAAGGAAGTACTTGTGGAGCACCCTCTCCTTGGAATCGTACTCATCATCCTCTTGATTCAAAACCACCTCTTCCAAAACACCTTCCTCTTTGTTCTCCACTGTCACTTGATTCGGTCTCATCTTCCTCTGTCACGAATTCACCAATGCACTGATCTCTCGGACTGACTCTGCTACTGCCAAATAGGGTAAACAATAATATGAAGAGTCGATGAAAAATGTTAGTTTTTTTTGATACAAAACCACCCGTAATTGCCAGAATGAGAATTAGCCAATGTTATGATAATAGGACCGGAGATCAAACCGTCTTGTCAAGGCACTAGGTCATTAGTTCAATGGTTCAACGGGTGAGTCATTGTTCGAACCGACAGACCGAGTCTCTTAAATAAAATTTTAAATAGGGATTTATTTGGTACCCAATATTTTTATTGGTTACCGGTATCCAACAAAAATATACGTATACTAAATATAATTTAGTACCAACGGAGCACGGTGGTCACGATCGCAGTCTTCCTAGACGTCTCTCACTCTCAATCACACCTCTTCTTCATCTTCCTCTAGCATAATGTGCTCTCTCTCGCGATAGATCATGAATTCAATGTTTTTCTTAAATTGATAAAGTTAGAGGATATCAATCTAAATTAAATTAATTT
This sequence comes from Aeschynomene evenia, assembly GCA_013621005.1. Taxonomy (NCBI): domain Eukaryota; kingdom Viridiplantae; phylum Streptophyta; class Magnoliopsida; order Fabales; family Fabaceae; genus Aeschynomene; species Aeschynomene evenia. The sequence continues at coordinate 9,648,068 of CM024271.1, forward strand.
TTTAAGATTAATAATGGTTATCAGTTATATAAATTTAAAAGATTTAAGTTAATTTTATCTATAAATCATAACACATACATGTGTTGGGTATCGATACTCTATATTTTTCTAGGTACCGAATCAAAATCCATTTTAAATACATGTATACAAAAATATAAAATAATAGGGTAAAATACACTAACCATCCTTGAGGTTTCAAGATATAACACCCTACTCTAAAACTTTGAAAAAACTACACTCCACCCCATTTGATTAACTACACTCCACCCCATTTGATTAAGGATGTGTTTGGTTCTTTTTACCATTCATGACTTTTTTTATATATTATTGTATATTAAATGATAAAATATAATGTATTTAATTTTAATACAATGGTAGTATAAAATAAATATATTTTTAAAAATAAATAATAGTATTATAAAATATAATTATATAAATAATATAAAAAATATGAAAAATAATTATCATTAATTAATTTAGTTAATAATTATTTGAAATAATCACGATATTTTTATTTTTATATACCTATATCGTAAAAAAAAATTTTATTTTATATTGTTAACTAATAGAATTTCACTAAAGTAAAAAGCATAACTAGGGATGTCAAAGTGAGTTTGGCTCGTTGGACCGGCCCGTTTAGCTTGCAATTTTTGGTGGGCTGGACTATGATTTTGGGACCGAAAAAAAAGATTGGCTAGTCTGCTAGCCCGTCATAAAATGGACAGGGCTAGAATTTTCGGAGCGCCAATTTTTCGCTTTTGGTGGAACGGGTCTGAATGGGAGTGCCAACCCATTTTGACATTCATATATAGCACTTACTCGTATGCGTTATGCAACAACCTATTGCTAGTTGTAGATCCTTAAATAGAGCTTAGATCCGCGATGGATTTGTCTTGGTCTATTGGACTGTGAGGTATAGTGGAAAACGTGATCTAAAGTTGAAAAGTACGACATTTTATGAAATATTACACATATTACTATCAAAGGCCACACTTTACAATGGTGGTCTAATGAGCTATTTTCTTGTACTTTAGTTAAATTCTATTAGTTAATAACAATATAAAATTATTTTACTATATGAGTGTATAAAAATTAAAAATATCGTGATTGTGTAGATAATTATTAAATAAATTAATATATGATAATTCTGATTTCATATTTTAATATTATTTATATAATTATATTTTATTTAATGTTATTTACTCTATAATATTATTTATTTTTAAAATTTTATTTTTTTTATACTATCATTGTATTAAAATTAAGAGTATTTCTATGTTGACATCCATAAAGTCGATGTTTATGAACATTCATTCAAATCCAATGTTGGAGAGTAAAATAAATAATATGTAAGTGAAGGTCCCATAAAAACTAAAGGTGATAGGTTGAATGTATACACGGTATATGAGATAATGGATGTTAAAATAATTTTGTTGTAAAATTACAGACATTATATTTAATTATTTAATATACAATAATATATAAAAAAATAAGTCATGAATGATAATAAGAACCAAACCAAACACATCCTTAATTAAATGGGGTAAGAGTGTATATCATTTGGAGAGTCAATATATCATTTTCCTTTTTTTTTTAAAGAAAATACAATAATGACCCAATATGGGTCATGAAACCGTTTGGGTCATGAAACCTGATCGGGTCATCGAATCCACTAAAAAATCGAGTGTTTTACCGGGTTGACACTGGTTTCCATACAAAACCCCGATCCAATTAGTAAATCAACCCGGTTGCATATTCGGTTCATCAATTTTCTGGTTGAACCGGTCGGGTCGGTCTAGTTTTTATTAGATTGGAATTAGCTTCTTCAGTTTTGGAGTTGCAGAGAATAATAATAAGTCGATGGGTCGTATGTACCCGTTTAAACCTCCCACTATCAACTTAGTCGAGTCTGAAGGTGCTTGTGACGTGAGAAGGGGGGTTGAATCACGTCTACTCAAAAAAACTTTGTTACCTGAAACTTGCAAGTCTGATTAAGCTATAAGCTTGTCTTGTTAAAGAGTGCAGCGGATTAATGAATGTAGCAAGCTTAGGTTTCGAATTGCTTAGCCTTAGGTGTAAGGCTTCCTTATGTTTTGATAACTTAATGATTGTAGATTAAGTTAATTAATCTATCCTTTGAGCTTTGGCTCTAGGTGGCTAAGTTATGTTACTTTAATCAAGTTAGGTGCAAGTGTGTGTGTGCTCTATGTTATGCGAAAATACTATGTAGAAGATAAAGGTAGAGAGAGTGCACACAGTAAGTTTTTATACTGGTTCGGCAAAATGCCTACTCCAGTCCTCAAGCTTCACTTGAGAGTTTACTAATCACCACCTCCAAACACTTGAAGGATTTCTGCTTCATCACACCACTGGGGACTTCCTGCACTTCACACCTGAAGTGACTAACTGCACCTCAGCCTAGAGATGACTTCCTTGCCTTCAACACTGAAGGTCTTTCTACCCTGCCTTGAACCTTCAAGGACTTCTGCCTTCACAACTAGAAGGACTTGTACAAACAGTAAATTGAAGAGATTCTTGTGATTCTAAGAATCAAATAAGAACTTAGATACAACTAAGTTTTGCTCTTATTTGATCTTCTAAGCTTAACTTGCAAAAGCAAGAGTATTCAAATTGTTCTAGCTTAAACCTTACAAATTACCCATTTTGATCTAAATATATATGAATTCGAGTACAAAGAGTTGTTTGGATTTTTGACAGAGTTTCGACTTTTCTGTTCTTGATTCTCTTGATGTTCTTGTCAAATGATGAGGTATTTATAGGCATCCAAGTCCACATCCAAATAAGGAAACTTTGAACTTGACTTTAATGCTTGAGCTCATGCTTCCATGCGCTTATGCTTGCTTGAGCTTCCATGCGTCTATGCTTGCTTGAGCTTGCTTGAGCTTGAGCTTGCTTAATCTTGAAATTCCTTGGTGTGCTTAGCTTGTTTTACTATCACCAAGCCTAGGTGATTAGCTTTGGTTATTAGGTAGCTTTGCTTACTAGCTTGAGCTTCCCTTGATGTGTTGAGCTTGTATTTTGCTCCACCTAGAGGTTGCTTGTGTTGCAAGAAGCTTCCCTTGGTGTCTTGAGCTTATGCTATGCGCCACCTATAGCTTGCTTGTGGTGCAAGAAGCTTCCATTGGTGTCTTGAGCTTATGCTATGCTCCACCTATAGCTTGCTTGTGGTGCAAGAAGCTTCCATTGGTGTCTTGAGCTTATGCTATGCTCCACCTATAGCTTGCTTGTGGTGCAAGAAGCTTCCCTTGATGCTTTGAGCTTATGCTATGAGCCTCTAGCTTTATCTTGTGCTATGCGCCTCTTAGCTCCCTAAGCTTATGTTATGCGCCTCTTAGGTGCTCTTTTGCTTCAAGTGTTTTCTTAATATTTTAATACCCCATAGGTTAACCTCCTGAAACACTTGATGAAACTATTAGTATTCACAAGCAAAATTCTTATCCAACACTTAGAGATTTTTATCATTCAAAACATCTTATGACAATGTAGGGTTCTTGGAGCTAACAATCTCCCCCTTTTTTATGATAACAATCTTAAGTAGAATAAGAGTTTTGTTTGATCTTATTACGAAAAATTATTCTTAAGTCTTGGGGACTTAGGAATTATTTCTCATAGTAGCATAATCATAATATGGAGAGATAAGCAAATAGTAGAATTTAACTTTTGTAATTTAACTTATGCAATAGCAAAATACAAAGAAATGCTTAAGGTTATGCATAAAGAGAAATAATTAAGATAAAATAAGCTACTTGCTCCCCCTAGCTAGATGTATGCACCTATACTACTAAGATCATACTAGAAGCTACTTAGAAGCTACTACTTCTTGTACTTTTCTTCTACTTTTTCTCCCCCTTTATTTTCATCAGAAATCAACCCAAACAGGGGTGGTCTTCACATGTAGCGCCTATTGCCTTCAAGTGCTAGGAAAAGTAGGTCCCGAATTTCACTAGAGTGTTGGTGTTAGGTGTTGCATTAGATGAACTTGATCTTTCCCGGTAGTAACCCAAACCTTGAACTTCCAAGTTGTGAAATGAAGCAACCAAGTCTTGATGAGGTTGTGGAGGTGGTGATGATGGCCGAATGACCTCTAGAAAAGGATCAAAAATTGCTTGCCTTGGAGGTGGAGCAATTTAATGAACCACATGCTCCTCTTCAACTGCATTCTCTTGCACATTTTCGGGTTCTTCAAGGTTCTCATCATCTTCCATCATGTTATCCTCATTAGGTGCATCCATAAAGTCTTGCAATTCATCCACCATCATGTTTATTGTTCCTTCGGACATGAATCCATCATCTGAAACTTCTTCAAGAGTGAATGGAGGTGCCTCTAAGTTTGAGCTATGAAGTTGTGAAGAGTGTGGTGGAGGTGGTAGAGAAACACGAAATTGAGGAGAAGGTGGGGGTGGAGGTTGTGTTTGTAGAGGTGAAGGGGGTGAAGGGTGACTTTGAGAGGTAGCCCTTGAGGTGGTTCTTTGAAAAGTTACCTTTTTAACAATAGAGTGGAATAACTTCTTTCTCTTTTGAATGTAATCTTTATGAGCACTTTTTCTTTTCTTTTCATTTACCACTCCCTTGGTGACTTTTGTTGACTTGTCACCTTGGTCAACACTTTTTGCAACAACCATTGACTTTGTACTTTTGACTACCTTGTTAACAACTTTCTCTTGGGGAACCACTAGCTTCTTCTTATTTTCTTTACTCCTTTTCTTCTTGATTGCATCAATAGTGTTGAAGGTGATGGAATGTTTGTTGAAGAAAAATTCAAACTTTTCTAGCTCCACCTTCTTGAATTCAAATATCTTGGTGAGTAGCATACCATATGGAAGGTAAAGGTGAAGACTTTATGTGTAAAGGTGAAGGCTTTAGGTGTAAAGTTTAGAGTTTTATGAAGGTGAAGGCTAGAGAGAGGTAAAGATGATGACTTTGTGTATAAAGGTGAAGGCTTTAGGTGTAAAGGTGAGAGCTTTATGAGAAAAGATGAAAACTATATGAAGGGTGGAGGTGATAGAGATGAGGTGAGGTGATGAGAGGCTAGGTGAAAATATGAGTAGAGGCTAAAAAAGTGAGTGGAGGCTATGCGAAAATTAGGAGCATAGGCTAGGTGAAAAAATATATGAGAAGATTAGGTAGAAAATATGAGTGGAGGCTAGGTGGAAAAAATATGAGAAGAGACTAGGTGGAAAATATGAGAAGAGGTTTGGTGAAAAATATGAGAGAAGGCTAGGTGGAAAAATATGAGTGGATGCTAGGTGAAAATTTGAGTGGAGGCTAGGTAGAACATATGAGTGGAGGCTAGGTAGAAAAAATATGAGAGGAGGCTAGGTGGATAATATGAGCATAAGCTAGGTGAAAATATGAGTGGAGGCTAAAAAATGAGTGGAGGCTAGCTAGAGAGAGAAAGTGGGCGAAAATTTTGAGAGGATGAGAGGAAAATGAAAAAAATTTAAGAGATTTGAGTGAAAAAGGATTGGTGTGTGATTGGTTGAGCATTTAATGAGAGAATATGCAATTAGAGTGTCACAACCAATGAGAAGGCTCCATGAGAGTGTCATAACCAATGGGAAGGCTCCATGAGGATATATTAGCATTTAATGAGATTTCCCAAGATGCTCTCATATATTTATAATTTTGCAAGACAATTAATGATTAAATTAACATTAATTTTTTAATCTTGTAAAATTAAATAACAAAAATAAAAATTATTTTTGTTAAATAATATATATATGGGTTGAAATAAGAGAGTGGGGTCCACTAAAATTTTAAGTTGATCAACTAATTAGCAATAGTTGACCCTCTAGAGCTTAGTTGACTTTTTAATTGCAAAAAAAGGCCCTTCCTCCTTAATTTCTCGCAAGCCATGCACCACTTCTCTTCCTCTCATGAGCTTCACCTTAAAATTTTTGCTTTCCTTGCTTCTCTTAGCTTATGTACTCAACCTAGTAGTATATTGCACCTAATACTACTACCATTTGGGGAGGTATAGCTAAGTTCATGAAAATTTTAAATTTCTCATAACCTTAAAATTTTTCTAAGCATATCCTTCAACATGTTGAAGTGATCTTTAGCTAAAGACTTTGTAAATATATCTGACACTTGGTCTTCCGTATTTACTAATTTTAACTCAATATCACCTTTTTGCACATGGTCTCTTATGAAATGGTGTTTTATATCTATGTGTTTAGACCTAGAATGTTGAATGGGGTTCTTAGCTATAGCTATTGCACTAGTATTATCACAAAAGATTGGGAGTCTTGTCATACCTTGGGTGGTAAGCCAAGAGTTGGTTGCTTACCACAACTCTAGAAGTAACAACTAGTTCTTTGATGTAATCTCGCGGATTTGTATTCTCTATGCGGCATACTTCATTGTTTCGGTCATATCTTGAGTTGTAGATATCGGAATCAGGTGATCTTTGGCTTGTTGGAAAGCTAAGATCGAGAGCTACAACTTCTCTATATCTCACGAGCTTAGTTGAGATCATTTGGACGTTCATATACTGGCTCCAATTCTGTGAACATTTCTTTTAGATTTGATGAATTTGGGTTCTTGAGCTTACAATGGTTTGATATGTCCTTCTATGTGGCTAGCATCTCCTTGAACACATATGACCTTTGTGTGGCTTGCCTAGATCAGCCACTAGCGATCTACCAGTCCTCATTGAGGTGGTGGTGTTGAGCTCAATGATGTACCTGCAATTACAGAAAAATGTGTTTTTGGTATCCATGCCTTCTTGGGTCCTTTTGTGTTAGCCTTTCTAGCCTTTGGCTTAGGCTGCTGAGGGTTCCAAGTTCTCTTGGAGGTACCTTTCCTAATGCCACTCTTGGCTTTGGATGTGGTTCCTCTTTTGAGCATTGGACATCTCTCTCTGCTATGCCCATGTTTAAAACAAAAAAGACAGATAGGTATAGGCTCTCTATCTGTTGGTGGTATCAAACTGTCTTCATGAAACATTGGTGTGTACCCAAGGCCTGTGTGATGTAAGTATGGCTTTTGCCCACCTAGCATCATGTCTAGCATCTTGGTTCCATTCACCATTTTTTCTAAGTCTTTGATGAGAAGTACGTTTGTCTTCTGTGCTTGGTACATGGCAGTCTCAGTCTTCTCCACAAACACAAAAGCATCTGTTTCAAGTTGTTTGCATAACTCACCAAGACTGATATTATCATTTATAATCTCTTGGAGTTCTTGTTCAAGCTTCTCATTTTAAGACTTTAACAGCTCATTTTCTGACTCACAGTTTTTTAAAGCCTTTTTAGTGGTCAAAAAATCAGTTGTGAGCTGCTTTGAATCCATCAACAGCTCATCATAAAGATTAGAGAGCTCATGGTAAGAAGGAGAGAGAATATCAAAATTTACCTCAGTATCTTCATCACTAGAGTCAGAGTCAGAGTCAGTGTGAGCATCTGCCATGAAGCAGAGGTTAGCTTCCTCCTGTGTTTCTTCCTCTAAGTCTGAGTCTTCAGCCTCTGACTCACTCCACGTTGCAGCCAAGACTTTTTTCTTTTTGAAGAACTTCTTCTTGGTCTGCTTGTTCTTGGGACAATCATTCTTGAAGTGTCCCTTTTCACCACACTGAAAGCAAGTGGTGTTTTCTAGCCTGGTCTTTCCCATCTTCTCCTTTCTGGCTAGAGCCTCTTTTCCCTTCTTGGAGCGATTCTTCCATGCTCTTGTCATCTTCCTTAAAAGCATGGACATCTCTTCTTCATCCAAGTCCTCTTTTGACTCTTCTTCTGCTTCAGATTCTTCAACTACCTTAAGAGCCTTGTTTTTATTGTGTTTTCTGACAGAGGTGCTCTTGAGAGCCAAACTCTTTTGGTGTCTAGAGGAGCTTGACTCTTCTTCTGCAGCTAACTCTATCGCATGAGTCTTTAGAGACCCAAGGAGTTCATCTAGACCGAGTTTCTTGAGGTCCTTGGCCTCTTGAATAGCTGTCACTTTTGTTCTCCATTTGGGAGTCAGGCTTCTTAGGATTTTCATAGCCATCTCTGAGGTTGGATATGTTTTCCCAAGCACTTTAAGTTGATTTATTATATTTAGGAATCTGACTGCTAGATCATCTATGCTTTCACCTTGTTCCATTTTGAAGGACTCATACTTATGTACAAGCAAAGATATCTGTCTCCTTAACCTGACTAGTGCCTTCATGCAGTACTTCAAGTCTGTCCCATATCTCCTTTGCTGAATCACAAGACACTATCTTGTTGTATTCTTCTTTGGTTAAAGCACATAGGAGTATGTACTTAGCTTTCTTGTTCATCTGGACCTGCTCCTTCTGTGCAGCTGTCCATGTGATCAGTTTAGGCCCTGTTGGAACTGGATTGTCTCCATTTTCTACAATGTCCCACAAATCCAAACTAGTGAATTGGATGAATAGTGTCATCCTATACCTCCAATATCCATAGTCGCCACCAAGGAACATTGGTGGTCTGCTTGTTGAAGCGCCATCAACAATGTATGCGTTGTTGGTTGCCATAGGTCCCTTGATCTTTTCCTTGGCACTTGTTAGAGTGCTCAACCCCAAGGCCGACTCTGATGCCAATTGAAGGTGCTTGTGACGTGAGAAGGGGGGTTGAATCACGTCTACTCAAAAAAACTTTGTTACCTGAAACTTGCAAGTCTGATCAAGCTATAAGCTTGTCTTGTTAAAGAGTGCAGCGGATTAGTGAATGTAGCAAGCTTAGGTTTCGAATTGCTTAGCCTTAGGTGTAAGGCTTCCTTATGTTTTGATAACTTAGTGATTGTAGATTAAGTTAATTAATCTAGCCTTTGAGCTTTGGCTTTAGGTGGCTAAGTTATGTTACTTTAATCAAGTTAGGTGCAAGTGTGTGTGTGCTCTATGTTATGCGAAAATACTATGTAGAAGATAAAGGTAGAGAGAGTGCACACAGTAAGTTTTTATACTGGTTCGGCAATGTGCCTACTCCAGTCCTCAAACTTCACTTGAGAGTTTACTAATCACCACCTCCAAACACTTGAAGGATTTCTGCCTCAGCAGACCACTGGGGACTTCCTGCACTTCACACTTGAAGTGACTAACTGCACCTCAGCCTAGAGATGACTTCCTTGCCTTCAACACTGAAGGTCTTTCTACCTTGCCTTGAACCTTCAAGGACTTCTGCCTTCACAACTAGAAGGACTTGTTCAAACAGTAAATTGAAGAGATTCTTGTGATTCTAAGAATTAAATAAGAACTTAGATACAACTAAGTTTTGCTCTTATTTGATCTTCTAAGTATTCAAATTGTTCTAGCTTAAAGCTTACAAATTACCCCTTTTGATCTAAATATATATGAATTCGAGTACAAAGAGTTGTTTGGATTTTTGACAGAGTTTCGACTTTTCTGTTCTTGATTCTCTTGATGTTCTTGTCAAATGATGGGGTATTTATAGGCATCCAAGTCCACTTCCAAATAAGGAAACTTTGAACTTGACTTTAATGCTTGAGCTCATGCTTCCATGCGCCTATGCTTGCTTGAGCTTCCATGCGCCTATGCTTGCTTGAGCTTGCTTGTGCTTGAGCTTGCTTGAGCTTGCTTGAGCTTGAGCTTGAGCTTGCTTAATCTTGAAATTCCTTGGTGTGCTTAGCTTGTTTTACTATCACCAAGCCTAGGTGATTAGCTTTGGTTACTAGGTAGCTTTGCTTACTAGCTTGAGCTTCCCTTGATGTGTTGAGCTTATGCTATGCGCCACCTATAGCTTGCTTGTGGTGCAAGAAGCTTCCATTGGTGTCTTGAGCTTATGCTATGCTCCACCTATAGCTTGCTTGTGGTGCAAGAAGCTTCCTTTGGTGTCTTGAGCTTATGCTATGCTCCACCTATAGCTTGCTTGTGGTGCAAGAAGCTTCCCTTGATGCTTTGAGCTTATGCTATGAGCCTCTAGCTTTATCTTGTGCTATGCGCCTCTTAGCTCCTTAAGCTTATGTTATGCGCCTCTTAGGTGCTCTTTTGCTTCAAGTGTTTTCTTAATATTTTTAATACCCCATAGGTTAACCTCCTGAAACACTTGATGAAACCATTAGTATTCACAAGCAAAATTCTTATCCAACACTTAGAGATTTTTATCATTCAAAACATCTTATGACAATGTAGGGTTCTTGGAGCTAACAGAGTCGATTTTTTTTTATTCATAAAGAGGGCCTAAGCCCAAAAAGAGCACAAAAACAAACTACACAGCACAAGGTTATAAGGTAGCCCCAATAACATCATTTTCGAGAATTTCTATCAGCCTTCCTCTAGAAGCATTTCAAATCAGTCTCAAAACAGATTTGTCTGTCCGTAGATATGATGTATCTCTCTACTTGACAAGGTTTCTTCAAGAACTGATGAATCCAGTGGATGATATTAACATTTCCACCTCGTTTGTTACTTTCAACACTTCTCAAAATATAAACCACCTCTAAAGCATCACGATCGAGTTTAATCCTCTGAAATCCCATCTCCCAAGCCATTTTTGCAGGTGTAACAATACCCCATAACTCAACTGTGAGCACCTCTGCATCACCCAGAAACTTTGTAAAAACCATAACACATTGACCTGTAAGCTCCATAACCCTTCTAAGAGTAATTAAACTTTCACAATTACTCTTAAGCAAATGAATGTTTTAAAGATAACTCTCTTAAGTGGAAAGATAAATATTTTGATTGAAGAAAACTAATGTGTGTGCTTAGTGTACTGAGAAAGGATCACTTGACAATAGCATTAATGCATGTGAGACCACAAATTGCATCAAGTAGCCTTCGAATACAAGAAAAAAAATTCAAAGCTTTTAAGACATCAAAAAGGAATGTCTCAGAAGCCCTAGGCGAAAAATGCCCTTCTGAGAAGAGAAAAAAATTAAATCACAAGCCTCTTAGAAGGCTGCTGAATTTTGTCTCTCAAAAGGATGTTCACTTAGAAGACCGTACACCTCTCAGAAAGACAGCCTTCTAGAAGTGACCAAGTCTCATCATCCAGATCAAGTGGATCAATCTCAACAAGCTCATAACGCTCTACGAAGGACTTTGAAAACTGTGCACTGTGCAGTTCTGAAAAGTTCCTTAAAATCTGCTGACACAAGCAGAAAGTCGTTCTGAAGAAGTATTGAGTGTACGCAAGCCACATCAGCAGCTAAAGTTTTCAAACTTCGCCGGATTCTGTTCTATAAATACTAGAACAATGCACAAAGTTCAGTAGCGGGAATCACATTGAATCAAAGTGCTGAAACTCTGTCAAAATCAAAATCTGTTTCTGAAAACTTTGAATTCTCTCATAAGGACTTCTCTTAACTGAGTTGCACTCTGAGTTAAAAAATCTTCTAGTTCTTTACTATTTTATTCTTGCATTTGTGTAAGTTAAATCTAGAAGTCTATCGAGTGTATTTCCCAGCTGCGTTTGGAATCTTGATAGTGTTTTTCAAAAGGAAAACTCAACTTATAAAAACGCTAAGTCCTTCGTGTTTGAAAGCAACTTAAGTCCTCAGATTGTGCGGCAAGAAAAGTCCTTTGTTTAAAAGCACGAAAAGTCCTCAAGTGTTAGAGGCAAGCAAAGTCCTCAAGTGTTCGACGCAAGAAAATCCACCTCGAGTGTGAAGTGCTGAAAAATTCTTTACTGTGTTAAAGGTAGTTGCTGCCTGAGAAGGCACGATAAGAAGAATATTTATAATAACTCTCAACTGTAGGTTGAGGACTGGAGTAAGTTGTTTTATAACCGAACCAGTATAAAATTGTTGTGTGTTGTTTTCTTCTTCCCTTAAACTTTGATCTATAAACGGTTTAATCTAAAGAAAACACCTAACTAAAATCAACATTCTCTCACAAATTCTATAACGAACTTAGAGGAAGTAAGAACTCTTTTCAAAAGACTTATACACTTATCACTTACTTACTCAGAAGGTTGATCTTCTAAGAAAGCAAAGTTTCTTAGAAACCTTTCTTTCTCATAAGGACTTTCCTCTGCCACTCAGAAGACTTGTCTTCTGAGAAAGTGTTTTAAAAAAGACAGTGTTTTGGGAAAAAGTTTTTAAAAGTTAAGCACAATTCAACCCCCTTCTCATGCAAACACACACTTTCAATTGACATCAGAGCTCAGGCCTTAGGGCTTGAACATTTAACTGTGTTAAGGTTAAAACGATCCAAGAAGGATGGACTCACCAGCAGCTTTCATATCCGATGGACCTTCTATCAACAGGCCTCCCATGTTCTATGGAGACTGATTCGACTACTGGCGTGATAGAATGACATTCTTCATCAAATACACAAGCTTGGACTTGTGGAACATAATAGAGATGGGGACTATGAACCTACTGGGACTGTAGTGGATCCCACAAGCCAAACGCCTATCAGAACTCCTCCTCCAGGAGTGCCACCACCACCTCCTCCCATAACGTTTATTAGAAGGATCCCTGAGCATAGATGGACTCTGGAAATCAAAGACAAAATTTAGATGAATTTTAAGGCAAAATATATCCTTCTGTGCGCACTGCCTAAAGTGGAGTATAACATGATTGTCTCTTGTGATACAACCAAGCAAATTTGGGAAAGGTTGCACATGCTACACGAAGGTAATGATCAAGTCAAGGAAACTAAAGTATCTATGCTTTTACACAAGTACGAGTCCTTCAACATGATGCAAAATGAGACTATTGACAACATGTCAATAAGATTCCTCCACATCATCAACCAGCTGAAAGTCTTGGGTAAGACTTATTCAAATGCTGAGATGGTTAGGAAAATCCTAAGAAGTCTCTCTCCAAAGTGACGACCTAAAGTCATAGCTATCCAGAAGGTTAAGGATCTAAATCGACTTGGTCTCCATGTTCTGTTTGGATCTCTCAGAACATATGAGATTGAGCTGGAAGGGTTCTTAGATGGGTCATCATCTTCCAAGCCTCAAAAGGGCCTGGCACTCAAAAGCTCAGCAAAGAAGCCTTCTAAGGCTCTCAAGGCTTTTGAGAGCTCAGAATCAGAAGAAGAATCTGAACCAGACTCAAACTCTGAAGACATATCCATACTGGTTTGAAAGATGAAGAAAACATGGAAAAATAAACCCAGAAAGGGAAAGGAGTTCATGGCCAAGAAGGACAAGAAGGGCAAGATGAAGGCCTCAGAAGCCACATGTTATGGATGTGGTGAGAAGGGTCACTTCAGAACCAACTGTCCTCAAAACAAGGGGAGTAAGAAGAAGTTTACTCCCAAGAAAAAGAAGACAATGGCGGAACTTCAAAGCGAATCAGAAGAAGGAACCTCAGATGCTCAAAGTGAAGATGAAGCCAAAATGTGCTCCAGAACCCTTCTAAGAGAAATTAAGATTTAAAATTTTATCTTATGCAATACAAATATTTTAATGATAACAATCTTAAGTCAATGACAAAGATTTTGATTGATAAGGACTAATGTGTATGCTAAGTGGTTCTCAGAAAGCTAAACTTTGAGAAGAACAATCCATTCGAATAAGTCTTGAGCATTTGCAAAGCAACCTCTGAAGGTAGTGACACGTGAGAAGGGGGTTGAATCACGTTCCAACTATAACTCCTATTTCTGAAATTCACATAAAAATAAAGATCAAGTTCTAGACTTGTCTTGCACAGCAGAAACAGTCTGTTAGTAAATAAACAAAAACTAGCTTATAGACAAGGCTATTGTAGATCTTGAAAGTATATTTACTTTCAAGCTCTTCTAAATGATAAAGGTTAAAACTTTAACCTCTAACACTTAGCTAATGATGATGATGTTTGCGCAAACTGTGTGTGTGTGTATGCAATAATAAATTATAAAAACAATTAAATAAAGAGAAAGGGAAGAGAGAAAGCACACACAAACTTTTTATACTGGTTCGACAACGTGCCTACTCCAGTCCCTAGGATACACCTAAGATTTCACTATCACCACCAACAACTAGGTGGACTTTCCTTGCCTCTGCTACACCACAAAGGACTTGTAACAACTGCTAAACTAGGGGTGCCCGTGCGAAGGGTTCTATCCCAACGAACACGCTACTAGACATAATATAAGGGCTAAACGATATGCATAAACTATTAAATAAATTGAATAACTGAAAATAACTGAAATAACTGGTTAACTGATAACTGTATAACTGTTGTGAATACTGATAATATCTTAGTTACGAAGCTAATCTGATATCTGAAACATAACTGAAAAGGAAACCTGCCTATAAAGTCTAGAGCAAACTATTACAACCGAAACTGAACTGTCTGATAACTGAAATAAACATAAGCAATAACTAACTACTAGACTCCACGATCAAAGCGGAGCTCACCCAAGATAATAGTTGCACGACCTCTAATGGATCAACGGATCCTCGTCTGCTACAAGGTCGTACTCTGAAATATGGTTGATGAGGGGTGAGTCATCAACTCAGTGATGGGGAACATGCATGCAATGCAACACTCATACATATATTTAACACAACCATCATGTTATCAATCATACAAACGATATCATGTCGAGCTGTCACACTAAAGCTTGCATACCAAGCCCTTTATTGTAAGTTGTATCTGTAATCTGTCACCCAGCGCTCAACATAGGCATAATCTAATTTGACTCAGCGTGCGACATGAGTTTACTCATCTCTGACCCACGTGGGGTATAACTGTATCTATAACCAAGTCGTCCGATATCCGAGATCGGAACATACTTGGCGAGCTCGGGAGACTCACCGCTAATTAGTAAACCATACTAAGATACCGGGACTGACCACCGGCCATAGTGTCTGACGTATACTAATCAGGGGCGGCGTAACTACTCAAGATAGTCAGGACATAATTCACTCAAGCAATCATACATATCATGAATTCTACTTATAGTCTATTTATCTGTCTGGTATTATCTTAATCACACGTTATATCATAAACCAATAAACAGCCAACCAATCAGCAACATACATAGCATAAAACATAAGTCTCTACTATCCTACTCTAACCACCTAACATGTTACTACTTCTACTACTACTATACTACAAACACATGCATAATTACTTTATTATTATCTTTCCTAATTATCTAGTTATCAAACATAAATATATGTCATAAATGCTACACTACATACAAGACCTCCACTCACCAGGATACTCCTGACACTGAGAAGCACCGTCAGCTCCGGCTCCAGCCAGCGGCACTGCGTTCGCACATGTAGTGAAAAAAGGACCCATTAGGACCCCTGAAAAAAAAGAAGTAAAACTTGAACTGAGGACGCGATTGTCACACTTGCTAGCGCGCCTCTCTTGGCCGCTAGCGCGTACACGCTCGCTAGCGAGCCTCTCTTGGCCGCTAGCGCGCTTCGCACAGGAAGGACAGAAATGCCCGCTCTTACTCACCGTCGGGAACTTTGCTTGTACTGAGATATCCCCAAGGCGTCAGAACCTCACTCCAACAGAGTTTCCTTTATAGAAAAAGATGGGAGAAGGAGGTGTGAAGAAAGAGCTCAACTACTACTCATATATATAGGGTGAGGAGGAAGGGTTGACACTATGTTGCAACCAATGTGGGACTTGATTTGGTTGCTAGCGCCTAACTCATGGTCGCTAGCGACTAGCTTCTCGCTAGCGGACGCTGACTGCTCGCTAGCGAGCCCCCTCTGACAGCAACTTGCTGACGAAGAGAGTCCTTCTTAAGGGACACTATGATACGGGGTATCACAGGACTTCAACCCGCACCCACACCAATGTGACTAACTGCCTTTGAAAACCACAAAGGACTTCACTTGCACCTCCAACAAAGGTGACTCACTGCCCTTGCAACCAACAAAGGACTCCAACCTTGCCTTCAACACCGAAGGACTTTCTACCCTTGCCTTAGTCCTACAAAGGTCTTTTGCGTAAAAAATAAGGACTTTATACAAAAGATGAAATCTTTAAACAACCAAGAACTTAGATGCAAATAAGTTTGAGTCTTGCTTGCTTTTCTCTCAAAGGTAACTAGTATAAACTAGGATAAACAATAAAGTTCACTCTTTTGAGATATACAGCCCTTAAAACCAATAAAAATCAAAACTTTGAAAGGTTAGGAGGTTGGAGGTTGAAGATGAAGAGAAATAAAGATTTACTTCGACAGAGTTTTGACATTTTTAAGCTTGTGTAGTCTCTTGCATTCTTGGGCATGGAGGTCTTCTATTTATAGAGAGAGAGCACCTCATTTTTCGAAAATCACATGCTTTGATCTCCACCATTGATTTGAATTTGAAATCTTTTGATCCAATGGTGAGAGCTCCTTGATTAGATGTGAAATTGATATTCCAAAAATAAGAAAGATCAAATAAGAGGAAGTTTAATCTTGACCATTGATTCAAATATTTTCCTTTAATCCAAAGGTTAATATTTGATCTTGAAATATGGAAATTCATCCTTGCACAAGATATAAGGAAACTTTATCTTGACCCTTGATTTTGAATGTGTCTTGATCTTTGTAGTGTGCATTGCTTTATCATTATTTTATGAATCTTGCTAGATATGCTAGCAAGTTTGCGCCACTTTTGAGTAGGGGTGTCAAACGGGCAGGGCGGGCCGACCCGCCCGTTTAAGTTTTTTTTTTTTTAAATTGTGAAGTTTTTTTTTCAATTTTTTAAAATATGTTTTATTTTTGTTTTTATAATTCGAAAATATGTTAATTTTACGAACAAACCTAATTAACGTATATCAAATATCATTTCAAGTTATTTAAATTAAATATTAATAAAATATAATAATATTGATAATGGATTAAGAATAGTAAACTAAAATCAATATACTAGCATTTTAATAACAAACACTATGAACTCATAATCATTTAACAACTTTTAAAGTATCATAAATTCATTATAATTATCCAATCCAAACACCATAAATATTAATATAAAATTTTTAATTTTTTTAGATAAACGAATAAACGGGTTGGCTTGTTTAACTTGCGGGTTAAACGGACCGGGCCATAAACGAATTGATGTTAAACAGTCCAAAATTTTTTGGCCCAACCCTAATTTTTTAGGCAGATAAACGGGTTGGCCCGACGGGTTTGATCCGTTTTTGACGGCCCTACTTTTGAGAGTGGAGGCTAGGGTTACATTAGCTTCCCTTGCTCCACAAGTCTGCCTCCATGTTGGTACGAATTAGGATTTCATAATTTTCTCATTTTTGAAATTCCTAAATCACCAAACATGGTCTTCCAAGGAATCTTCTGTAGGTTGATTCTTGAATCTTGAAACTTGAGGCTTGAGATTCTTCTGGAATCTTGAGATTCTTCGGGATCTTGATAGAATCTTCGAAAATCTTCTGGAATCTTCGAAGAATCTTCAGGAATCTTCTAATCTTGAAATACTTGACAGAATCTTCCGAGGTCTTCTGACTTCATATAGAATTTTCTGGTCCCGCATGGAATCTTCTGAGAATTTTGTAGATTCATATAGAATCTTTAGGAGGCTCACAGAATCTTTTAAAAGTGTCTGTAAAAATATTATGTTACTTAAATGCAAGATATTTTCTAGAATAAATTCTAGATAATTATTTTTAAATCAATTGTATTTAATTCTCCATACAAGATCTTTCTAGATTTCCCTCATATATATAATTTCGAAAATATACCATAATGATGTGTAAAATAGAGATTTGATTTTGATTCTCTATTTCAATATTTAATTTCGATATATATATAATAATTTTCGAAAATCTCATGAGAGAGAATGTAAAATAAAGATTTGATTTTGATTCTCTATTTTAATAAATACTTTTTGAAAATATATGTATATATACATGAATATTTAAATAGAGATTTTTTATAAGGATGATTCTCTATTTAATTCCATGTATTTTCCATAAATAATATTTTGGGAAATCATAGAGTGTGTGTTTGGATTGACGTTTATCAAACTGGAGTTTAGACCAACTTGATTTTACAGAATTGATTTTGAGTAAAAGTGAGTTTGTACTAAGGTGATTTATGTTTGGCAAGTGCATATCAAAATTGATTATAATAGTTGAAATCAAAGGCAAATTAAACACAAAAGTGATCCAGGGGAGCATTTAGGAAACATAGGTTTATGTTGCAAACGTGAATCACGTTTTTAAGAGTGATGATCACCCAAACAACAAAGTTGTCCTTTCAAGAAATTGGAAGCCCGTTGATGTGCTGCAAATTGAAATCCAAATATGCTCAGAGTGTTCAAACCAAACTTTCCTTAATTAGAAAAGCTTTGTAGTGATCTTCATAAATTAGGATTGATTGCTTGTTCTCCAAGCGTTATTATGCGCCACTTTTAGACTCCATTGTAGTCAAGATGTGTCTTTTTATAATATTAATTAATCAATTCCTAAAACACACTTAACAAATAATTAGTCCAACCAAATTAAAATTTTTATTTTAATTAAGAATTTTATCACTTAAAACCTTCAATAATGAAGTAAAGGGTTCTTGGAGCTAACAATCTCCCTTTTTTTTATAATAACAATTCCCATTGAAATAAAGATTTTGATTTGATTACAAGTGAAAATATTTTCTTAAGACATAAAGCCTTAGGAAATTACTTTCAATAAAACAAGATAATAATAAGAAAAGAATAATAAAAAGAGAAACTCTACTTAAATTAAAAAAGAAATAAACATAACATAAAAGAAAATAAAACAAAACATAAAAGGAATAAAAGAACATAAGTGCAAGAACTTTAAAAAGAACTTTAAAAAAACTTTAAAAGAAAAAAAAAACATAAAGAGATAAGCTCCCCCTAGAGCTAGATAAATATTCTTTGAAGTTCTTGAACTTTGATCTTCAATGTCTTGGAGAATCTTCCTTTATCTTCAATATTCTTCTCCCTCTTTGTTTCATCAAAAAGTCTTCAATTCTTGAGAACGAGAAAAAGATACCGAAACTCTTCAATGGTCATGTCCCCTTGAGATGTGGAGTGTAGGATAAGAGACTTGTCAAACCCGATGAAGTGTAATATTTTCCTAATTTTTTCGTAAGAAATGGTCTCTCCTTCAACTTGAAACATTTCAAGAATGGTCTTCTTGAGGGCTTCTTGGTCGAAACACATATGCTCCCCCTGAGTGAGACACTCTTCTTTCTTTTGAGGAACCATGTGTTTTTCTTGATTTTGAAGGACAAGAGGTGTTGAATTTGGCCAAAGAATGTCTTCTTCCTTTTCAGAGATATCATGCCCAAATGGAGAATCACTCTTAAACACATACTCATCCACATCTAGAGATGGATTCTCTTCAAAAAATTTGTCGATATCCGAAGTTATCACTGATGAGAGTGGTATAGGAGTAGAAGAAAGAGCATAGGGGCCAGAAGTTACCTTTTTCAAAAGAGGTGTAGGTGACTTCTTTTTCTCATTATCTTTGATATCATCAGTAAAAGATACTCTTTTTCTCTTCAAGGATGACTGATTTGGGAAGACGAGATAAGATGTTGAACATATGAACTCAAATCTTTCCATCGGAACATTGAAAGTCCTCGATTGTTTGAGGCAGAAAAGTCCTCGAGTGTGAGGCAAAAAAACTACTTAAGTTGAGGCAAGGAAAGTCCTCATGTGTTAGAGGCAAGGAAATCCCCCTCAAGTTGTGGGGTGGTGAAAATCCTTTACGGGTGTAAAGGTGGTGCTGCTTGAGAAGGAACTTTAAGAAGAATATCTAAGAAAATCTCAACTGAAGGTTGAGAACTGGAGTAGGTTAAGATAGAGTCGAACCAGTATAAAATCCTTGTGTGTGATTTTCTCTTTTCTTTAAAACTCCTCATTCTTTGAAAAACACTAAGAAACAACTCTACGGAAATCAACCTTCTGAATAGAACTCAAAACTCTACGTGTTTTAAGTGAAAAGTGTTTTAAGTCAATACTGCAATTTCAATTTACTCTCTCATAAGGTTAACTATCTCAGAAGACAAAGCTTCTCAGAAGCCTTATCTTTTCAAAAAGTCTTCTGCTGCTACTTAGAAGGATTTTCATCTAAGTTCAGTTTTTCTAAGAACTTATTTTTGTAAAAGAATTTTTAAAAATCCAAAGCACGATTCAACCTCACTTTCTCGTGCAAACACACACCTTCAAAAGTCTCAACAAAACTCCTTATGAGCTTTAGAAAGGAAGAGTATCCAATATATCTTATTTCCATATTTTTTGTTCACCTTGCTTTATCCTGAACACAAGGGACAAGCTATCAAAGTTTGATTCCAAATTCGACGACGGAGTGTTTCAAGGATATTCTGATGTTTCCAGGGCTTACAGGGTATATAACAAGCAAAGAGAAAATAGTTGAAGAAACAATTCACATCGAGTTCAAGGAGCTAAAGCAAGACATCATTCAAAGTGTGAACGACATCGAAGAAAGACTAAATGATCTGGCAATCTTAACTAAAAGTTGCGAAAACCAGGATCAGAATTCTATTTAAGAAAATGATCATCCCACTATGAAGGAGTCACACAATTCAGGGAGAGATGAACCAAGAACTATTATAGCTCAAGAACCCTCTACACCTCAAGGGGTTGAGACTACTAAAGTCCAAGAACCCATTCTTCGAAGAAAAGCTGGCATCAATCATCTCAGAGTTGTTGAAAACAATGAAATTCTTGGTGATCTATCTCATGGGATCAGAACAAGTAGATCTCTGAGATTTCAATCTAATGTTGCTTTAGTATACAAGAAGCATTAGATGAACCCAGTTGGGTGGTAGCCATGGAAGAAGAACTCGAGCAGTTCGAGAAGAATGAAGTATGGACACTTGTTCAGAAACCCAAGGGCAAAACCGTAATTGGCACACCGTGGGTATTTCGGAACAATTTAGACGAATCCTGAAAGGTCACAAGGAATAAATGATACAATCAGTAAGAAGGGATCGACTACGACGAGACCTTCGCACCAGTTTCAAGACTAGAAGCTATTAGGATGCTTCTTGTATTCGCCGCACATAAAGGAATTAAGTTATATCAGATGGATGTAAAGTCAGTATTCCTTAATGCCATCCTCAATGAAGAGGTCCATGTCAAGCAACCTCCAGGTTTTGTATGTGAAACTAATCCCGAGCACGTCTATCGTTTGTCTAAGGCACTATATGGTCTTAAACAAGCTCCTAAAGCTTAGTATGAGAGACTTAGTAGCTTCTTGACTACGAATGGATTCACTTGTGGAAAGGTGGAAACAACCCTCTTTACATTAGCAGAAAATTCAGATTTGTTAATTGTGCAAATTTACGTAGATGATATAGTATCCGGTGCTACTAATGAATCTCTATGTAGAAAGTTTGTTGAGTTAATGCAGAGGGAGTTTGAGATGAGCATGATGGGAGAACTTAAATTCTTTCTTGGATTGCAAAACAAACAAGAAAAAGAGGGAACTCTTATTCATCAAGAGAAATACACCAAGGAGTTTCTCAAGAGATTCATGATGGACAAGTCTAGACCCATGAAAACTCCAATGCACCCTTCACAAGTCATTGACAAAGATGAAGAAGACGAAAAGATGCCTGAAAGCACCTACAGAGGTATGATCGGGTCCCTACTATATTTAACTGTATCTAGGTCTGACATACAGTTAAGTGTCGGCATTTGTGCAAGATTCCAATCTTGTCCAAAG
This sequence comes from Aeschynomene evenia, assembly GCA_013621005.1. NCBI lineage: Eukaryota > Viridiplantae > Streptophyta > Magnoliopsida > Fabales > Fabaceae > Aeschynomene > Aeschynomene evenia. Next base: position 9,669,611 of record CM024271.1, read on the forward strand.
CAGTCACACCTAACTACAATCAAGCATATTCTCAGAAACTTGGCAGGTACTACTAATCTTGGCCTATGGTACAAGAAATGTATTTCCTCTGTGGTTACAGGTCTCGGCGACGCAGACTATGCCGGAGACAGAGTTGACAGAAGAAGCACAAGTGGCTGATGTGTTTTCTTTGGGGATGCACTCATTACGTGGAGTTGCAAAAAGTAAAACACAATTGCACTTCAACTGTCGAAGCAGAATACGTCGCGGTTGCAAGTTGTGTTTCACAGATCTTATGGGTAAGGAATCAAATCCTCAATTATAACCTCAGGTATGACAAAATCCTTGTCCTCTGTGATAACACAAGTGCAATAGCTTCGACTAAGAATCTCATTCAACACTGAAGGTCTAAACATATTGATATTAAACTACATTTCATAAGAGACCATGTGCAGAAAGGCGATATTGAGCTAACATTTGTAAATACGGAAGACCAAGTGTCTGAAATATTTACAAAACCTTTAGCTGAAGATCGTTTTAGCACGCTCAAAGGGTTACTTAACCTTAAGAGCTTTTGAAAACTGTTTTTCGAAAATACTTTTTGAAAAATTTAAAAAGCTTTAAAAAGGGTCCCCCAAAAGTTGGTTGATTCTCAATAAGATCAGAAAAAGTCAACAGTCAACCTTCAGGAGTAAACAAAAAGGCAACTCTACAGAAGTCAACAAACAGTCAAAAGAAGACTTTGGGCTAGAGATTTGCGCCCCCTCTTCATCATCTGGGCCTACCTCAAGAATTTTTTAAGACTGTTAAAGGTGCTTGTGACGTGAGAAGGGGGGTTGAATCACGTCTACTCAAAAACTTTGTTACCTGAAACTTGCAAGTCTGATCAAGCTATAAGCTTGTCTTGTTAAAGAGTGCAGCGGATTAGTGAAAGTAGCAAGCTTAGGTTTCGAATTGCTTAGCCTTAGGTGTAAGGCTTGCTTATGTTTTGATAGCTTAGTGATTGTAGATTAAGTTAATTAATCTAGCCTTTGAGCTTTGGCTCTAGGTGGCTAAGTTATGTTTAATCAAGTTAGGTGCAAGTGTGTGTGTGCTCTATGTTATGCTAAAATACTATGTAGAAGATAAAGGTAGAGAGAGTGCACACAGTAAGTTTTTATACTGGTTCGGCAATGTGCCTACTCCAGTCCTCAAGCTTCACTTGAGAGTTTACTAATCACCACCTCCAAACACTTGAAGGATTTCTGCCTCAGCACACCACTGGGGACTTCCTGCACTTTACACCTGAAGTGACTAACTGCACCTCAGCCTAGAGATAACTTCCTTGCCTTCAACACTGAAGGTCTTTCTACCTTGCCTTGAACCTTCAAGGACTTCTGCCTTCAAAACTAGAAGGACTTGTACAAACTGTAAATTGAAGAGATTCTTGTGATTCTAAGAATCAAATAAGAACTTAGATGCAACTAAGTTTTCCTCTTATTTGATCTTCAAAGCTTAAATTGCAAATGCAAGGATATTTAAATTGTTCTTAGCTAAAACCTTACAAATTACCTCTTTTGATCTAAATGTATATGAATTCGAGTACAAATAGTTGTTAGAATTTTTGACAGAGTTTCGGCTTTTTTGTTCTTGATTCTCTTGATGTTCTTGTCAAATGATGGGGTATTTATAGGCATCCAAGTCCACTTCCAAATAAGGAAATATTGAACTTGACTTAAATGCTTGAGCTCATGCTTCTATGCGCCTATGCTTGCTTGAGCTTGAGCTTGCTTGAGCTTCCTAGATGTGCTTAGCTTGTTCTACTATCACCAAGCCTAGGTGATTAGCTTTGGTTACTAGGTAGCTTTGCTTACTAGCTTGAGCTTGCTTGAGCTTCCTAGATGTGTTGAGCTTGTATTTTGCTCCACCTAGAGGTAGCTTGTGTTGCAAGAAGCTTCCCTTGATGTCTTGAGCTTATGCTATGCTCCACCTATAGCTTGCTTGTGGTGTAAGAAGCTTCTCTTGGTGTCTTGAGCTTATGCTATGCTCCACCTATAGCTTGCTTGTGGTGCAAGAAGCTTCCCTTGGTGTTTTCTTAATATTTTTAATACCTCATAGGTTAACCTCCTGAAACACTTGATGAAACCATTAGTATTCACAAGCAAAATTCTTATCCAACACTTAGAGATTTTTATCATTCAAAACATCTTATGACAATGTAGGGTTCTTGGAGCTAACAATCTCCCCCTTTTTGATGATAACAATCTTAAGTAGAATAAGAGTTTTGTTTGATCTTATTATGAAAAATTATTCTTAAGTCTTGGGGACTTAGGAATTATTTCTCATAGTAGCATTATCATAATATTGAGAGATAAGCAAAAAGTAGAATTTAACTTTTGTAATTTAACTTATGCAATAGCAAAATACAAAGAAATGCTTAAGGTTATGCATAAAGAGAAATAATTAAGATAAATAAGCTATTTGCTCCCCTAGGTGTATGCACCTATACTACTAAGATCATACTAAAGGCTACTTAGAAGCTACTACTTCTTGTGCTTTTCTACTTTTCCTCCCCCTTTGTTTTCATCAAAAATCAACCCAAACAAGGGTGGTCTTCACATGTAGCGCCTATTTCCTTGAAGAGCTAGGAAGAGTAGGTCCCGAATTTCACTAAGAGTGTTGGTGTTGGGGTTTACATTAGATGAACTTGATCCTTGCCGGTAGTAACCCAACCCTTGAACTTCCAAGTTGTGAAATGAAGCAACCAAGTCTTGATGAGGTTGTGGAGGTGATGATGGCCAAATTTCCTCTAGAGGGATAAATTTTTTTTTTCCTTTGAGGTGGTGGTTCTTCATGAGTAGCATGTTTCCCCTCAACTTCATTCTCCTCCATGTTGTTGGTATCTTCAAGGTTCTCCCCTTGATCAATCTCCCCCTAGACATGTGCAACCTTCTTGATTGAACAAAAAGATTCAACCTTTTGATTCTTGGGTAAGGTTTGAACAAAAAGTTTCAGTCTTTGTGAACTTTTTAACATGGATTCACCAAAAAGTTTCAACCTTGTGAACTTTTAACATGAATTCACCAAAAAGTTTCAACCTTTGTCTTTATGCACTTCCTTCAAGATCACACATTTGTCTTTGCCTCTAGTTATGCCTTTTGAACCTGTAGTTATGACACAAGGATTTAGTTTGAAGCTTACAAGAAAAAAAAGGCTAGGACAAGAAAAGGCTATGGTTTGATGGTGGTTGAAGGTTAAAGGTCGTGTTTGAGAGGTTAAGATGAAGGTTATGTGTATGGGTGATGAGTGGTGAAGTTTGAGAGGGTTAGGAGGTGAGTTGTGAGAGTTCGGTGATGTGTTATGGTAGGGGTGAGGGTATGCACGAGATTGATGTGATGAGGAGGGTTTAGATGAGTGGTATGAGGCTTAGGTAGAGAGGTTGGGGGTAGAGGTTGTGAGGGGTGTGAGGGTTAGAGAGAGGGAGGCCGTGAGAGGTGAGGTGAGGTGAGGTGATTGTTAGGTATAAAGGTGAGAGCTTTGGGTGTAAAGGTTAGAGCTTTATGAGAGTGAGGGCTATAGGAAGGTAAAGGTGATGACTTTGTGTATAAAGGTGAAGGCTTTAGGTGTAAAGGTCTAGCTTTATGAAAGGTGGAAGTGATAGAGATGAGGTGAGGTGAAGTGATGAGAAACTAGGCTAAGATGAGAGGTTAGGCTAGGTAGAAAATATGAGTGGAGGCTAGGTGAGAAAAAAAAATGAGAAGAGGCTAGGTGAAAATATGAGTGGAGGCTAGGTGAAAAAAATAGGCTAGGTGGAAAATATGAGAAGAGGCTAGGTGGAAAATATGAGTGGAGGCTAGGTGAAAAAAATATGAGAAGAGGCTAGGTGGAAAATATGAGTGGAGGCTAGGTGAAAAAAAATATGAGAAGAGACTATGTGAAAATTATATGAGTGGAGGCTAGGTGAAAAGTATGAGCATAGGCTATGTGAAAATATGAGTGGAGGCTAAAAAAATGAGTAGAGGCTAGGTGAAAAAAATATGAGAAGAGGTTAGGTGGAAAATATGAGTGGAAGCTAGGTGAAAAAAATATGAGAAGAGGCTAGGTGAAAAATATGAGTGCATGCTAGGTGAAATAGAGAGACTAGGTAGAAATAGTGAGCATAGGCTAGGTGAAAATATGAGAGGAGGCTAGCTAGAGAGAGAGGGGGGGGGGGGAATTTGAGAGGGGGAGAGGAGAAAGAAAAAAAAATTTAAGAGATTTGAGAGAAAAAGATTGGTGGTGTGATTGGTAGAGCATTTAATGAGAGAATATGCAATTAGAGTGTCACAACCAATGGGAAGGCTCCATGAGAGTGTCACAACCAATGGGAAGGCTCCATGAGGATATATTAGTATTTAATGAGATTTCCCAAGATGCTCTCATATTTTAAATTATTGCAAGACAATTAATGAATAAATTAACATAATTTTTGAATCTTGCAAAATTAAATAACAAAAATAAAAATTATTTTTGTTAAATAATATATATATGGGGCAAAAATAATAGAGTGAGGTCCACTAAAATTTTAAGTTGATCAACTAATTAGCAATAGTTGACCCCTCTAGAACTTAGTTGACATTTTAATTGCAAAGAAGCCCTTCCTCCTTACTTTCTAGTAAGCTCTGCGCCACTTCTCCTCCTCCCATGAGCTTTACCTTAAAATATTTGCTTTCCTAGCTTTATCTAGCTCATGTACTCAAACTAGTAGTCTAGTACATACAATACTACCATTGGGGAGGTATAGCTAACTTCTTGAAAATTTTAGATTTTTTTTTTCGTTTTTTTTTTAATTTTAATTTTAATTTTAATTTTTTTTTATAACCTTGAAATTTTTCAAAAAGGTTTTAAGCTAAGCATATCCTTCAACATGTTGAAGCGATCTTCAGCTAAAGGCTTTGTAAATATGTCAGACACTTGATCTTCCGTATTTACAAAGTTTAACTCAATATCACCTTTTTGCACATGGTCTCTTATGAAATGGTGTTTCATATCTATGTGCTTAGACCTAGAATGTTGAATGGGGTTCTTAGCTTGAGCTATTGCACTAGTATTATCACAAAAGATTGAGATCTTTTCATACCTTAGGTGATAGTCCATGAGTTGGTTCCTGACCCATAGCATTTGAGAGTCACATCCAGCTGCTGCTACATATTCTGCTTCAGCTGTGGATAAAGCAATTGTGCTCTGCTTCCTACAGCTCCAGGTGATGAGTGCATCTCCAAAAGAATACACAACATCCACTTGTGCTCCTCCGGTCTACTCTGTCGCCTGCATAGTCTGCATCACAGTAACCTGCAACCACAGAAGAAGTACCCTTCTTGTACCAAAGGCCAAGATTAGTATACCTGACAGGTATCTCAAAATTCGCTTGACTGCAGTTAAGTGTGAGTGCCTTGGACTAGATTGGAACCTAGCACAAATGCCTACGCTTAACTGAATGTCAGACCTAGAAGCAGTTAAATAAAGTAGGGAACCGATCATACCTCTATAGGTGCTTTCAGACACCTTTTCTCCATTTTCATCCAGGTCGATGACTTGTGATGGGTGCATTGGAGTGCTCAAAGGCTTTGACTTGTCCATCATGAACCTCTTCAAGAGTTCCTTGGTATACTTCTCCTGATGGATGAAGGTACCGTCTGTCTCTTGCTTAATTTGAAGTCCTAGAAAGAACTTGAGCTCACCCATCATGCTCATCTCGAACTCCCCTGCATCAACTCAGAGAATTTCTTGCAAAGAGATTCGTTAGTAGCACCAAAAACTATATCATCAACATAGATTTGAACAATAAGAAAATTAGAGTTCTCAGTTATGTAAATAGGGTGGTGTCAACCTTTCCGCCGAGTAAATCCATTTTCTATCAGAAAACTGCTTAGTCTATCATACCAAGCTCTAGGAGCTTGTTTGAGACCATAAAGAGCTTTTGATAGATGATAGACATGCTCAGGATAGGTCTCACTTTCGAAACCTGGTGGTTGTCTAACATAGACTTCTTCATTCAGATAGCCATTGAGGAAAGCTATTTGACATCCATCTGATAGAGTTTGAAGCCCTTGTGAGCCGCAAATGCTAGTAGCATTCTTATCGCCTCCAGCCTTGCAACCGGGGCAAATGTCTCATCATAGTCTATGCTTCTTGTTGGTTGTTAGCCTTGAGCAACCAACCTTGCCTTGTTGCGGACCACCTTGCCAGCTTCATCTAACTTGTTTCGGAACACCCATTTGGTACCTATGATTGATTTACCTTTGGGTTTCCTCACAAGTGTCCATACATTGCTCTTCTCGAACTGGTTAAGTTCTTCTTGCATGGCAGCTACCCAACTGGTTCATCCAAGGCTTCTTGGATGGTTTCAGGTTCTACTTCTGAGACTAAAGCATAGTTGGCGTCAAAGGTTAGAGACCTTCTGGTTCTGACACCTAGTGAAGGATCTCCTAAGATTTGATTTCCTGCAACTGTTCTTAAGTCATTAACACCCCTGTACCCTCTAATGGGTGAGGATGGCGTCACCTCTGGGTTTATCTCATTGCTTTGAGGTGTGTTGGGTTCTGGAGCTACAATGTTATTTTGAGCGTCTCCCCTTGTGTTAGGTGACTTCTTGATAATTGGGAAATCATCTTCATCATCCTTGAGTGGTGGTTGATGTTCGCACTACTTAGGCTCTATTACTAAGTCTCTTAGTCTTTCTTCAAGGTCCTCCACTGTATGTTTGATATCATTTTTGAGTTCCTTGAACTTTATGTGGATGGTTTCTTCGACTGTTCTTCGTTGTTTGTTATAGACCCTGTAAGCTCTGGATACAACAGAGTATCCTAGAAACACTCCTTCATCGGATTTGGAATCAAACTTTGATAGTTTGTCCCGTGTGTTCAGGATAAAGCAAGGTGAGCCAAAAATATGGAAGTAAGAGATGTTGGGTGTTCTTCCTTTCCAAAGCTCATAAGGTGTCTTGTTGAGACTTGGTCTTAGAAAAACACGGTTTTGGATGTAACAAGCTGTGTTGACAGCTTCCGCCCAGAAACCCTTTGATAAACCACTTTCTAAAAACATTGTTCTTGCCATCTCGATGAGGCTTCGGTTCTTTCTCTCAGCTACTCCATTTTGCTGTGGAGTTCTAGGAGATGAGAACTGATGAGCAATGCCTAGGTTTCACAAAATTTTTCAAAAGCTTTGTTTTCAAATTCAACCATGGTCAGAACGAATGGTGATGATGTGAGAGCCCTTTTCATTTGAAATTGTTTTCACAAAGGTTTTAAACTTTTCAAAAGTCTCATCCTTATGCGCCAAGAAAATAACCCATGTGAATCTGGTGAAATCATCTACTATGACAAGGCAGTAATGTTTCCCTGCTAGTGAAGCTGTCCTAGTAGGTCCAAATAGATCCATGTGAAGTAGCTCAAGTGGTTTCGTAGTTGAGACTACTTTCTTGCTCTGAAAGGAGGCTTTGGTCTGTTTTCCCTTCTCACAGAAATCATAGGTGGAGTCCCTGTCATAACGGATCTTGGGAAGCCCTTTGACTAAGCTTTTCTGAGATAGCTCAGAAAGCAGTT